>JAOXJJ010000139.1:8946278-8956653 GCA_025769935.1 Phoenix roebelenii
ATAATTTAAATCAATTCAAATATCAATTGAATCATACCAGAGCAAGAATTCCATCTTTAGTCATAATTTAAAAATATAATTAAAATAAAATATAGCATAATGTTATATTTTAAAATAATAAATTAATAATATTTTATAAATAAAATATAATATATGTTAAATATATATATTGATGAATGATCACTACAGGGAGACAAAAGAAAGAGGAAGAATCAAAGAAGGAGAAGGAGGAAGAGATTATAGAGACGCAGTAAGAAGAGAAGAGAAGGAGGAAGAAGAAGCAACAACAGAAAGGAGGCTAGGATTTTTTTTATTCAATCATTCAATTGCCTAATTCATGAGCAGAGTGGCCTTTATATAGGCCTTACATCATAAATTAGCCAAGTCAAATAATTAACAACTAATTAAAATTGGACCCTTCAATTAATTGACGAAGTAATTAATTGATTACATACCAAATTAAACCTTACTAACATTAGACCATTAAACCAATTGATCACACCTAAAATGAGATTTTTATAATTAGGTCTTACATTGATCAATTGATCCAATCACTTGACTCAACAACTAAATCGACTCAAACAAAAGCAACTAATAAGACAATAAAAGAAACATGACGCAGACTTGAATGGACCCAATCTGAGGCGTGACTCAATCTCCATAATAATGTCAATTTCTAACACGAATACAAACGAGTGGCTATGATGTCCCCATCATATATATTTTAATAAGTTTACGAATTTTCGAACCAAGTATTTTGTTGATCAAATTGGACTTGAAAAATTATCTAAGCTGATCCGAATTAAGAGCAAGTAGCTTGCAAGTTGTTCAGCTTTTTTTTATTTTTATTTTTATCTTTTTTTTGACCGACCTCAAGGTCCGTGTTTCTCCCGGGTCAACCATCCGTGGCGGCTGGGCCATATTGTCGGCAAGCGACCTCTCCGTCTTTCTCCATAAATTAAAGCTGGAAAACGGAGTAGGTTTATGGGACGGAGAACCCACGGTGACATCTCTTCTTTATATAAACCCTCCCTTCTCGATCGAGAACACATCCAAATTGGCTGACTAGAATCCGTTCTTCTTCGTCTACTTCGTAGCCATGGCAACGGAGGTCTTGCGGCCCCACGACGTCCTCATGCCCCAGCAGATGCGGCCCATACCAGCCATCCTCCCCTCCCGGAAACCTAAAAAAATCCCTAACCCCAAGCCCTCGAGGAAGCCGCCCTCACCACGGCCGGAGGCCAGGAAGCGGCGGGAGGCCTCCGTCAAGCCGGCCAAGACCGGCGAAGGAAAACGCCCGGCGGCGGCGCACGTGACGATCCTGAAGCGAGGAGAGCCGCTGGACGCGTTCAGGAACCCGGAGGCGGCGGCGGCGCCGGTGTTCGGGACGGGGAGGATGGGGCCGGACCCGGAGATGGTCCCGAAGCAGATCGGTACGGGGGGTCTGAAGGCGGCCGCGGTGGTGTACGCCGGGTCGGCCTTCTCGGTCTCGCCGTCGCCGAGCTCGCTGCCGCTGCCGAGCTTTTCGGTGAAGAAGGAGGAGGTGCCGGCGATCGTAGACTACGCAACCAAGGATCTCAGGCGTTTGCTCCATCTGGAGTAGACAGCAGGAATTAAGAACTTCCATTCTTCTTGATTTCGGATCGAAATCTCTCAGTCGTTTTTGTGAAAACGGGAGAAATGATCTGGGATCTGATGATGGAATGGACGGTTGGATGAATAACTCGTGATGATGGTTTTAGGTGTTAAGTGTATGATTAAAGACACCAATGATATTTTTTTTTAGTTTCTTTGTTATATTTTACATGTTCACACTGGTTTCTCTTGGGGAGATTCACACAACTACAATTAATCACCGTTCAATCAGATGGGCTTCACTTCAATTAACAAACAGCGACGTTGATGATGAATCACCCTTTTTTTTTGTTTAATTCATCTCCTTATTTCTCTCTTTAAGAAGACCCATGGATCCATAAACTGAGTTCTATCTACCTATCCTATGGACCTGAGTGGACCCCTGCACAAGGGCCTTGATCTATTCTAGTTCACGAGAAACTTGCCAAACTGATCATCCCAACCCTATTAAGTACTTATGAAACTCAGTATTGATAAATCCTATTGAATGGTCATGGCCCTATCGAGTTCGTACTCCATGATTCGTTGATCGAGTTGCTTAGACATGACTTAATGAGGCCACCGTCATCTGACCAATCGTTTCCTTTGTCTTGTTATTTGAATACTATTAAAGTGATTAAATAGGAATTAATCTTACCCTTAATATCTTTAAATAGGTTTAGCAGGTTCACCTACTGAAGTTTGAAAGTCTAAGACATAAGAAGAAAGTAACACTAACACTCCTTATTAGTTTTAAAGTTCCATCTATTTTCTGGTATTAGAAAAAATATGAAATTAGTATTAAATGATGATGATATCATATTTTCTAATAATCAAGGATCAAGCATACGATATTATGAAACTCATGATTTATTACAAAATAATGGTTCTATAATTTATTATAAAATAATGGTTCTATGATTGTTTTACCATTAAGCACTATTTATGAACTATAAACTTCATATTTATGAAATTTATATTTTTCTTATGAAAAGAATAATTTTATGATTATTCTATTATTAAATGCTTATTTATGGGCTATGAATTCTATAAAGTTATTTAGTGTTTTATTCATATATATCAAGAAAATATGATTCAAAAAATATGACTTAAGAAAATTTATTTTAAGAACTATGGCAAAAGGGCTCTCAGATAGTTATATATAGCCCCTGCAAATAGGATAGATCGATATCCAATTCCATACGATTCTACCAGCACGTAATAGTAGTTGGCGTACGATTCTACCAGTAGATAATAGTAGTTGGCATACGATCCTACTAGCAGGTAACAGTGCTGGCATACGACCCTTTCAGCAGATAATAATAGTTGGCATACGATCCTGTCAGCGGGTAATAGTAGTCGGCATACGACTCTGCCAGTGGATAATAGTAGTTAGCATATGATCCTGCTAGCAAGTAATAGTAGTTGGCATACGATTCTGCCAGTAGGTAATAATAGTTGGTATACGACCCTACAAATGGGTAATAGTAAATGATGTTTATCAATTACGATCCTGTTACGAGTATAAAGTGACCGTAGCATGAATATCTGTGAGCAATATTTTAAACTATGATATGGCTAAATGGTAGAAGAATGATTTATGAATTTATCTGCAAAATAAACTTAGAACCATATTTATGAAATAAGAATGATTTATGCATGTATGATTGCTTTATTACTTGTTTTAATATATTGTACTATAAAATATTCTATCTTGCAATAATTATTATTTTTACTTTATGATGCATCAATTTATGCAAAACTTATGCTTGATCAGTAAGCTAGTGAAAAGTTTACTTACTGAGCTGCATCGCTCACATATCTTTATTTTTATTTTTCTCTCTAAACAAATAGGGTCGATAGGAACGAATGATGGTCCACACAAGCAAGTTTGGAGATTTTGTAGAAGAATTTAGTATTTTAATTGACTATGAATTTGTAGTTAATGATTTTCTGAATATTAATGATTATAAGTTTGGTATTTATGTTTGGATTTAGATGCTCTGAACTAATTGATGATGAAATTGGACTTTTAATTATTATATTTTGTTTATGATGGATTTAGAAGTTAAGATGTAATGGCTGGTTTCGTATTATCGTAGATTGTACCTTTTGGTAGCATGGCCGTATTATGTCTCGGATTTGGGGCGTGACACAATGTGCGTAAAAAAATCAAGGATAGCCAAAAGCACGTGACAAAATTTCTCTGTACCAAAGATCTGTCCAAATTCATTAGCACACAAAGTACATGGGAAAATCAATGATAGTCAAAGATATATGGTAAAATTCATCTCTACCAAAGATTTGTCCAAATTCATCCTGTACACATCGTATATTTCCTTGTATTTTTGACCATTTTTGACCCTTGGATTCTCCATCAAGGATCTCCTCCGTAGAATTGCTGTAAAAGCCATTTTGAGCCTTCATATTATTTTACATAGGTTAAAGAAGCTAGCTCATTATACATCTAACAAGGAATTTGTGCATCGAATGTTGCGTAGCCATTCATCAATAATTGTTCAAAGTGTTGCTTTTTGAAACAGCACATCTGTTGTTATGTATTTGTCTAACTTTGGATGCATAGCAAAGTCCATAATGCTGAAGGAGAAGTTTTTATGTTGTGTTACTAGCATAGACAATTCGACATGTTTTTAGTGATCTTAATTTAGTGATCTTAGGTTTGTAATGGAGGGAGGTGCAAGCTATGTCATGCTTCGAACCAATATTTTAACCAACACCACATGCCTGCAAGGTAGATCATACAAGTATGCAAGACTACTGATCAAATTATAATAATTTTTAGAGCAATAATAATAATAACTCTCCAATCCATGAAAATTAATTTAATAAAGATCTAACCAATACATTCTCATAAACAAATATTCCCAATGTAACAAGAGTTATGATATTCCAACCAACATTATGATTTAAACCAAAAAAAAATCTAAAAAAAACTAAACTAAACTAAACCAAACTAAGAAGTCTAAATAATCATGAGTATCTTCAAGAAATCTAGCGCACTCCCCCAAGTCTCAAGAAATTAATATTTCACTCACCGCTAAGTAACAAAATATTTCAGAATAGGTTCTAAGCATGTTAACTATAACAACACAGGACCTCACCTAAAAAGACTAATCGGATAGTATTATTTATATTTCTTGATCCTATATAAATACCTAAGATCTACACGGCAAATAACCAATATTGGACTAAACACACCTTCGCACGGGTCCTTACATACTCCCCCATTTAAGTTCCGACATCCTCGTTAGGCTAAGAGTATAAATCCGTTCAAATCTAATCACAAACACCATAATCAATTCGTGGTCAACTCAAATACACTTGTGTTACAGTGTCTCCTAGTCCACAGGTCATGGGCTGAGTCTGTTCTAATATTATTTATAATAATTCTAAACCTCATCCAAAAAGGCTAGCTGAAAAGTATTATTTGGATTTTTTGATCCTATATAAATACCTAAAATCTACCTACAAATAATTTATATGAAACTAAACACACGTCCCCATAGGTTCTCACAGTAATAGATAGTAAATCAATCGCAATTCATAACATATCATTGAATAGGCAAAATTCATTTTCATCAAATTTCAAAAATAATATACGTCTTCTCTTTTTAAAAGTATACTTTACGCAACTAATACTAAACACAAAATATTAACAATGGCCACGTAATTCCAGTGGCTTAGGTTGGATAGTAGATAGTAATTAATAGATAGCGAGCATCCAATATCTGCTATTCTAATTAACATTAGCTCGGTGTCGAAATTAGTTTCTCAGATTATAAGTCGACAAGACCAATGTATAATACCCATTGGCAATGCCAGATTATAGTCATGCTGAGAATATATACATACAAAGCAAATTGCACAAATTTCCAAGTCAAATTTTCAAAACTCATTTTTGCAAGAATATCAGAATGCATAACATATTTTAAAATAATTATAACATTAATAACAACATGCTTGACCCATATTTTCAAACAAAAGGCAGAGATTAGAAAACAAATTTAATAAACTAATCCTAATTTTCCAAATATTATTTCTCCTAACAAATTTCTACTCTAGGGTTACCCATCCTTTAGATAGGGAGATCTCGACAAAAGAGAGAAAGGAAGAGAGAAGGAAGAAATAGGGCGGTGGTTGTGGCGATCTCAAGTGATGGGAAGAACGAAGGGTTGGAGCCTTTAAATAGATGGGAACCTAGGGCATGACATGTGCCCTAAGATTACTGAAGAGAGTTAGCATTGAGAGAGAAGAAGACTCGCAGCATGAAACTTCTTCTTCTCGTAATGATCGATTGTGGAATCTAATATGATAAAGTTCGGAAGATATTTTATGATTTTATGCAGAAGAGAACATTTCATCTTAACTCGTAGCTCGTACAAGTTTTTATCATCTTAAATTGATACTAATGTTGAAGACTTGGACAATAATGCTGAAATTATGCTTAAGAATGTACCCATTTATTAGCCTCTATGCATTAGTGGACCCTCTTCGTGTTGCTGCAACATCTTCTAATAGGTACGCTCTATTCCAACCCATAAGAATGAATTGATTAACTCCGGTGTTTTATCCATGCCTACCGATTAGTTGGGATACTTGTTTAGATTTGTGTTTTTTAATTGATAAATGTGTGGGTAGGGTTGTGCACGGGTTGGGTCGGGTCAGGTTATATATAAACTTGAAACCAAATCGATTTAAACTTATTGTCTAAAACCAAAACCAAAACAAAACTGAATATCTTCAAAACCCCCTTGAAACTGATTCAAAAAAATTCAATTCGGTTTACTTTGGCTTATCGGGTTGATATTCAATGAGTTAGACTAAATGGACTAGGCTAAGTCTAAATACAAAAATTTCTTTTTATATATGGTCGGCATTCAATGGACCAGATTAAATGGGCCACGCTAAGTCTAAACATAAAATTCTATTTTTATATTAAAATTTTAAAAAATAAAATTTTTATATATAGATACATATGGGTTGGATCGGGTTAGATCGATTTATATATATATATATATATATATATAGATTTTTTAAAAACTCAAATAGAAAATGAATCAAACTTTTTCAATTCTAGACTTTCTCAAACTAAAACCAAACTGAATTTATAAAATATGATATAAATTGTACTAAAGAGATCGATTCGGGTGAGGTTCGTTATTCGGCTGGTTTTTTGCACCCCTTGTGTGGATGGAGATATCTCTATGAATAATGCCTCTAGTAGCTCACTCATAGATCTCAATATGCATAGGTGATGCTTGGTTTAGTTTGAACTCTTTTTCACATACATAAGTTCGCTACTACTCCCAATAATGTTCAACATGGTGACATTTTTTAGGAGTCAAGTGTATTCCAATGCTATGGCATCCATTATGAATAGCGAATATTGGACACGTACGCTAAGTGAATCAATAATTAGGCTTTCTGCTATAGAAGCACAAGTGAGAATCATAAGGTAAGTTGCTATCAGAAATCGATGATATATGTTGATGCACATTTTTATATAATTGATCCACATCTTTTATTCTATGCTAATATAAATAGGGCTCCAAATGGGTCGGGTTGGATCAGGGCATAATTGATCCCGACCTAACCTAGTTCTTGTTCAGGTCTTGATGTTAGACCCAGAGCTAACCCAATAAAAGATCGAGTAGGGTTCATGGCTAAAATATTTTGACCCAACAAAGCATTTGAGTTAGGTTAGGGCCATGCATGACCCAGTCTCAACCCAAAAAATTCGGATTTGCATTGGACTTGGGTCAGGTCCTTGTTAGGTTTGGATCACCAAATCTGTTGATCCATAGGGAGATGTATAGGCAGATGGGATCCTCACATTAGAGGATGGACGGGTTGGCAGGGTCTAGGGAGGTAGTGGGGAGGGCAAAGGGGCAGCGGAGAGGGAAAAGAAGAAAAGGAGAAGGGGTGGCGGAGGATTATATAAAGGAACTAGTGTAGGATGCCATAACCCTACCATGATACCTTTTCCTTCTTTTAGCTTTGCCATGTACATCGAAAACTTGCACAAGTTTCTAATACCTTTTATACAAGTTTTGGACAAGGTTTATATCAAGGCCAGAGTTCAAAAGCATAGTAAAAGATTCATCAAAAACAAAAATATAGAGTAAGAAACTAATGCTGTAACTTGTTAGAGCACAATAAATGGGCATAAAGATAACAAACTTGATCATGTAAATTTTCTATTATACTTATATTCTAAACTCAGCTATTCACAACTTTGTTCAAATTCCATTGAGAACGTACAACCTGAATCAACATTTTAGGTTTGTGAGTTAGCATGACGGGTCAAGGACAGTTTGTTCCTAGCTTCAAAAATTTATACAGATATGAAAAACAGAAAAATAATATCGAATCTGCAAATTGAAAAGTGACTGTATTTTTTTTGAAAAATCCTCTTATTCTTATTAGTTATTAAATTACAGTAAAGTATTTTAGTCATCAATTGTCTATTTATCTTTTTAAATTTGCTATCCAAAATTTCCTATAAGCTTCCCATTTCAATCACCAATCTACCTGCAAATTGCATTCACTTTAATATCACAACATTAATGATTAATATTTATTCTGGTGAGGCACAAATAGTAGATTTGAACAAGTTTACATTAAGAAATAAGATCGTTAGTAAATTATCAGAAAATACAAGAAATAAGATTGTTCATAATTTATATTAGCAAATATAAGTTGTTGTAGAACAACTTAGAATGTTTAGTCCCTGATAGCATATTTACCTCCTATCAGGTTTTGACAAGTTAAAAGATAATGAGTGCGTTCTTTTTAGTGAATGTCCTACGGGTAGTTGTTAAGAGGAACCATTGGTGGACATAAACTTGACAAGTTTTTATACCAAAACTTGAAAAGTTTGGATGAATAAGCGAGCTCGTTATAAGTGTATACCAATAAGAGAAATCTTCTCTTTTATGTATTACTTGAGAATAACCACAGAAGGCACGTCATGTAACATCTTCAGCTTTGTATATGAGCCTTGTTTGGATAGCTGTATTGGATAAGAACAAGATGTAAAAATGCTGAACTATATGACAAGAATCAGAAAGTCAAACGAAGTTTGAGCTTCACAAGCGAGGAACCATGTTAGGTAAAGCCCATAGTTTTTCAGCTATGGAGCTTCAATTGAGGTGTTTTCAAGAGCCTTGGCTCTTTGATGTTTTCAAGAGCTAAACCATACTGGTAGGTTTATTTCAAATCCTTGATATAATAAACAGACAAAATAACTAACATTCAACCCAATCACTAACCAAACTTCAGCATCGGCAAGCACTGACTCTTAGTTAGGCCAATGGATAACACTCCTCAGAGACTGAAAGCAAACCATCATACTTGCAAAGAATAATACTTTTCTTCCATCACCTACAACTTTGCTCAGCCTCCTTATAAATAGAAACATTAGTGTAACTTCTCTTTTCGCACAGCCTCTGATTCAGAAGAAATCCTGGTTCAAGAGAGCAAACAACAACATGACAGGAGAGAACCAGTCCTCAACCAGTTCTTCCAATACCACAACAAAGAAAAACGTGGGAGACAAGACCTTCCAAGGGGTTGGTAACCTCATCAAGGTCCTCCCTAGTGGGACTGTTTTCCTCTTCCAATTCCTCAATCCTCTCCTCACCAACAAAGGTAGCTGCCACACTGCAAATAAGTATCTAGCTGGTGCTCTCCTGATCATATGTGGTCTCTCTTGTTTCTTTGCTTCCTTCACTGATAGCCACGTCGGGAGCAACGGAAAGATTTACTATGGAGTGGCGACGACGAATGGACTGCACACCTTCTCCGACCCGGACTCGAGCAAGAAGAACCTCTCCAAGTACAAATTACGCTTTTCAGATTTTGTGCATGCGTTCCTTGCACTGATTATATTTGCGGTCATCGCTCTCCTCAACTCGAACACCGTCAAATGCTTCTATCCTTCTTTCGAGTCTACTGAGAAGAAACTGATGATGGCCTTGCCTGTGGTGGTAGGAGGCATATCAAGCTTTGTCTTCATGGTGTTTCCCAGCACTCGACATGGCGTCGGGTACCCTCCTACACAGACCAAAGATGACTCTTCTGAGTAGTATGCAATATAGGATGGTCCATGTGGTATAATATGTATTCACTTAATTTGGTATGGGAGAGGAGAGTTCTCCTTTTCCTTGGAATCAATGATATGTTTTCAACTTGTTGCATATGAACTGAAAAAAGCATGATTTGGTCAGTGACTTTGTTCTCATGCTCTTGTTTGTTTGGGCACCATGTGAGTATCTTACTCATGGACCTAAATTTTCTTGTTTGGAAAAACTTATCACCTATCTAGGAAACTTTAGGTGCATCCCTATTTCCCTACTTCCCTATTCATTTAAAAAGCACAAATAAATCAAAAGCTATATGAAATGCAGTCCTATATTAATATCCATTCAAGCCATGAGGTGCATGGGAGCCCTTATAGTTATTTTGTTTTGTATCTATAACTCTACCTGGTCTTCCATATCTACAGTTCTCCACCTAGCCACTGCTAACAAGGGAACTGATATTTTTGGAAATGAGACAATGGTCAGGTACACAGGTCACATTCCCAACTCCTTTCTCTCAGTAAAGAAAAGCCAAAACATATGAAGCATAACCAATTTTGGTTTTGCCATGGAGCCATCATCTGTTGGAAGAATGATTCAAACTCAAGTTTCAGGTGTTCTAGATTTTTCGGATGTTTAAATCGTGTCAAAGAGAACAC
>JAOXJJ010000139.1:8976468-9010078 GCA_025769935.1 Phoenix roebelenii
TACATCCAGATTTCAAGTGTCGTAAGGTTGCATTAATGCCATCAATCCAATGTTTGGGTTGGGCAAAACATATAAAAACAATGTTTCATAACAAATCATCCACATGGCATGTGACACTTTTTTTTTTCTCTCGACTTTTTATATAAGGTTCTAAATTTAAAAGAGAAGGGAAAAAAATGTTGCAATGTTTCTAATATTTATGTAATTTTTGTTCATTAAATTCCGGTAAAATCAAACTAAAATTTATAGCAGATGATCAATTTTCTCTTGATCTTTTTCATCTTTCCTCTCCCGCAAGCCCTACCAATGCTAACCAAAGTGAATATTTGTAGCTTCCTATGCTGCTCATAATTTTGGAGAGGTTGCGTACCTATCTTCTGCCCATGTACCAAAAAAATTAAAAAAATAAAAAAAATATAAAAAAAAATTAACTGTAGTTTATGGTTAGGAGCGATGGTATAAACGCAGCTCCAGACGCGCCAAGTCTTGCTTTTGTTCCGGAAAACCGATCACTGCACTCGTCCATCCAAATTTGGCTTCGCAGGCTCCTAAAAAGGCAATGGACGGAAGGCGGCTAAAAAGCTAGGAAGGGAAACGGGGACGCGAAGCAGCTCGAAATGAATGATCCGAATCTCCTCGTCGCCCTCTAGGCAAGCCCTTCTTCCCTTTCCCCACCCTCATAGAGCCCGCTTATAGAACTCGTCTTCCGTAGCTCTCGTAGTGGATTCCAGGATCTGTTTGTGATTCCAAGATCTTGTTCTCGATTTGTATCGGAGGCTATAAACATGATTATTTCTTGATATTTGCTATGTGGGTTCAGTTTCTCTTTCCCCTTCTCCGTCTGTGATGATACTGTCTCCGCAGTTTTATGGATGGCTTTCATTCGAGTATGATATGTCCTTTTTGTTATAATTACACGTGTGTGATCGAAAAAGCTTACTTTCTTGGACGTAATTCCATGACATTCACAAAATCATTGGAAAAATTAGTTTTGAAATCATGTTAAAAATATAAGTTAATCCTTGGAAAAATTTAGAATATGGTTTGAAAAGCAAACAGAGGCATACTAGGGAGGAATTGAAATAATCTAACAAAGTTTTATGATGTTTCATGGATAGTTCTTTGTACTTCAGAGATGGAATTGTTGGGTTTCATTGTGAAACAAGAATCATAGCTGTAATCATAACTACTAAGCTGCATCCCCTGACCCCTGTATGCGGGCCATATCTTTGATCATATTAAATTTTTTGACACATTTCCAATGAAGATCTTGCTTGTTGACATGTTGAAGTGTCAAGAAACTACTATTTCCATAGTAATAGTATTTGAAATTGAAAATTTTGAATTTTGATAAATGCTTTCTTCTTTTTGGGATTTCATGAAATGGAAAGTGGATCTTGCTCAACCAGTGTGAGTTTTAGTGTTTGACCATCAAAATTTGCCTTTCCCAAATCTTCTTGAATTGAAGACTGAATGCTTCTGAATCATCTTGAAGCTGAAATAATTCTAGTTTGAAATTTAGAGAAAAGTGCTTTTCTTTAAAAGCTATATTTGTCAGTCTCAACTCAAAAAGTTGAACAAATGATTCCATAATAAAGCACCATTCAATCAATTTTGACTGGAGTGGGCTGAAACCACCATAACTAGACTGAAACTGTTCAGATTCAGATTTCTATTGAAATTCTGATAGAAAGCAATGCATGTTGATTGTGATGCTTTTGTTTGGTCGAGAATTATAATCATGCTTCATGAGTGCACTTTAATGGGCTACTTTCTTGCTTGTACTCTGTGTGCAGATCTACCAAATACATTGTTGAATATTGTCATGAAATACTTTTGGGTGGTTTCTTCTCTTAAGCCTATTTTCTCAAGTTTATTTTACTAATGAGAATATTAATCTGCCTTTGCACAACAGTATGATTTTTTTTCCTATTAACATATCATCATTATTTATCAGGTTTTGCCTTTAGTGCCACTAGAAGTCTTAGCATCAAAAGCTTGTGAGGCAAGGAGGATTAATGATGGAGAGAAGTGAAAACTTTGGTTTAATTCTAGATCTGATGCCACAGCCCTGTAAGTGATTGTATTTCTTTTAGTTCTTATTTCCTTCATATTTGACACATTTTCTTATTGCGAAGGTGCTACGTTGTGTTTCCGTTCACACTCTGTATTTTCCATGAGATCTTCAGTTTTTTTTCCTCTCTAATGTGAATGTGTTTGTGTGTGTCTCTTTGAATAATGTTGTGACATTTATAAGCTTGAGGTCGATGCTTGCTGAAGACATGCTATCCTTGACATAAACTTGAGGTCAACTTCTTGGTTTACACGGATGTCACTTTGGCACGTAATTACTTCTCATGACTTCCCATATTCTGGCTAATTGAATGAATATATGCCTTAAACCTTAAATGTCCTTTGCTGTGATCAATAAGAGATCTCTGCAAATTCTAAACAGATAATTGAACAATCTTTATCGTGATCCTCAATTCTTTATAGTTTCTTTACTCTCTAGATCCTCCTTAAGGAATGGACTAGTTGGCGCACCATCTAAAGAAGAATCTGTTTTTGGTAAAGCAATAACCTGCATACTGAACTAGTGATGACAGATCAAAATATAAGATAACATGCTCTACTCAGTTAATTATTTTAAGTATAATTTTATTTAATCAAAGAATGGTTATTAACCAAGTTATCTTTCTGGAGGTTTAGCGAAGGCAGCTGGAGAGCAGGATTTTTTCTTTTATTTACTATCAACGAAGAAGATTTCAGTTGCTAAAAGATTGTCGTTTAGAACTGCTTGTTGGGGTATTCATAAATATAATGCTTATATTCAATGTATGCTTCTCCATGTAAAATAAAACTGGAATATGTGAAAGAAATCATGCAATGGTATCCCAAGTCTACCTTTCCAGAAATACCTATATTCATGCTTTCTTGCCCACTCTTTCCCACAATAACTTTATCCAATTGGCTGCCAAGAGTACACAACTGCTGATTTGCACCAAGAGACTCTGAGCTACCCTTTTCCCGTAGCTATCAAGCACTCAAATGCAAGACAATTGTTTTTTTTTTCTTTTTTTCTGTTGTATTGTATTGTATTTTCTGCTTACTCCATCTGTCTTTTTCTTTAAGGTGCCGAAGGAAGATAGAGAATAAGGGTCAATTTCTATAGTGTTTACTAGCTTGATTACGAACTGAATTTTGTAAGCTTTATAGTTATTTCTTTGTAAGATTGAGTTCTAGACATTTGCTAGTGTAACGGTCTTGCACTTTGAGGGTGGGTCTTGGCATAACAATAAGGTTGCTCTATTTTGACTTGGGTGTCACAGGTTCGCAACACCAAAACAGCCTTTTTAATGGAGGGATGAGGCTGCATATATCTGACCCTTCCTAGATGTGGGGGGCGCCTCATGTATTGGGAATTTGGATGACCTTTATAATGGTCTTGCACTTCGTATAGTTTATGATTGGATGTTTGTCTGTTGATAAAAGAAGTTACATTTCATATAAACAGGGGATGCAGCCGCGGCCTCGGCCTCCGCCGCGCCCCCGCTGCCTCCACGGCCCTTTGTAGGCGTTCGCAGCCACTCCTTCCTCTCTCCCCTGCTCGCTCTCTTTATCTTCTCCTTCTCCGGCTCCAGTTGGTCTTTCTTGGTACGGCTCGATACCGAACTGGTACCGAGCCGGACTGGTTGCCGACCAGTATAGCACCCGGTACTGGTTCGGCAATCCTTGCATGTAAATGAACCTTAAGATAAACTAATAAAAGTTTCCCCTAATATTACTCTTCCCTTAAAGACTTGTGCCGTTCAAATGCTAAGAGTTTGCTAAAGGAGAGATTCTCTTGCAGAATCACCCTAGAAATTATTGTGCTGTTGAGTTCTACAAGCAGTGAAGTTAAAATTTTTTAAGAATGGGAGTCCCCTTTCTTTGATCTTCTTTTTCGGTACTTTGAAATCTGAGATTAAACTAGAAATTTACACCTGATATTGGACATAACATTCCTGTTTTTTCCTCTGAAAAAATATTATTCCTATTTACATGAAGTTTTAATAATTATCAAGTATGAACTACTCCATGATTGAAATTGGAACTTGAAACTAGACTTTCAGTGGTGAAATTACTAATAATAAAGAACTACCAAGGATACATGAGATCTGAATGCCCTATTATCAGTTCTCCATCAGGACCCTTCCACATATCATGCTGTCTTATATGTTGTATCACATTGAAGCAACATTTCATTTGAATATACAGCCTATAACTCGAATGCTTCTTTGCTTTCCGTCAGTGCCCTTTTCTCTGATCTTTTGCATTATGACAACATGGTCTTCTTTACGGATTATTTTTGCATGATTGCATATGCACAATGCTGTTCTGCAGAATACAGATTCTATCACTAAATCATTGGAACTAATTACAGTCTGAATATCATAACTTGAGTCAACTTGAAGTTAGATCAAATCTTGAAGGAAGTCTAAACTTCATGCCTAAATTGATTTAACAACTGTATAGAAAATCTTTTGAGTGTCGTACTTCAGCATGGCTCTTTCTAATATCATTACTTCCTCATAGATAAATGTATTTCTCTATATAACTTGCATTCTACCATGCCATGCTGCCCACTGCTTAGCACACTTGGCATGCACTGGCACATTGGCATGCCAAGCACTGGGAAACATTTAGTATGGTGCCACTTCTGTGTGGCAGTAAGGCTTTGACATGTTGTGTAACGTATCATATTTATCAAATTTCTTCTGCACCAAAGAGCAAGAACTATGTAGGTCATAAGGGATGTGAATCCACCTGCCCAATAGTTTTTTTTGAGTGTCTGTGCTTATCTATGCACGAAACAACTCATTCTGGTTGGCACTTTAATTCATGTGGGAGTCTTAGACAATTGTTTTCTGGTTTCATGACGTCATAGTTATTGAGATAGATCTGATGACCTGCCAAAAAGCCTTTTAGGTTCTCTGATACACTCACTTGTCTAAAGTTGAGGGTTATTTCTAATTTGTATACTTAACCTTCATAAATTAAAATATTATACATATATGTTTTTGCATGTTATTGGTCTGTTTGTTGGTATAAATAGTCTTTGAGATCATGATCCTTGAAAAATTAAGTGGCATCAGCACGGAAATTGTGTACACACAGCACAAGTCAAAGGCAAATTATAAGAAGTCTAGCTTCTCCCACTCTTCTCTCCTATGCTCCTATCCATCCCTAAACCCTAAACAATCACAACAATCTCTATCTTTTACTATAATAGTGTACGATAGATCTCTTTTATAGTCTAAACCATACCAACTTAAAAGAAGGATATGAAGGATCTGACACATCATATGAATTTATGTAAATTTATGTGGTTGCTAAAATTTTTCTAGATGACTGTGGTTGAATGGAATATTCGGTCTTCTTGTTATAGCATATTAATCCAACATGTATACTTTATCTTTCTAGTTCGGTTGCTATGCATTATTTTTTGGCTTTTGCGTACACTACCGGTCTTAATGGGCTTCCTTGAATAGAACCAATAGATCATTTTGCTATTTGTAGAGATTCTTTTGACTTCTCAAGAACCAGTCTGATCCAACCTGATCTTGGTTGGATGTGTTCAGTTTGGTTCCAACATGGATTGTTTCAGTTCCGGTTCCAAAACTGAGAACTGTTTGGGATGGGTCTGATACTTAGTTGGCCGCTAACTTGAACTAACCCAGATTGTGTGCACACCTAATTCAAACTATCTAGAATCATTCTGATCAAGGTCTTTTCATCCCAAATCTTCTACTTGGCACATGGAACCCACTTTGAATTCTCTCCAAAAGTTTGTCTTTCCCACCTATCTTTGACCTTGATATATCTGCTTCTTTGCAGCCACACAAATCCTCCAGTTCCTCATTTAAGCTGCCATCTCTTGCAATCTTTATCTATTCAAGCAGTAAAATCGAGAATTTAAGATTCAGAAAACATTTTTTTTTAATCAGAGCTAGCCAAAATCCAAAAGAGTAGGTGAAAATCATTTCCTATTTACCCCTTTTAATTGGTCAAGGAAAAGTAGATATATCTTTGTACATGGTAAATTCGAATCTTTGGCTTGGGTATCTTAAAGTAGGCCTTCTGGCAATTAAGAAGCAAAATTGTGATTGCCCTTCCCATTAGTACTAACAGTTATTTACTTTCTTGCAAAGAGAAAAAGAGGTTATCATCTTTTTGTATGTCAATATTTGATGTTTTCAAGTGTTTTGATAATAAATTTTGAGTTTGTATTTAGGGAAGGAAAAAAGTAGGCTGAAAAAGCTGGAGATATTTATAAAGAACTCCACTCCCCCAAAATTAGGCAATTATCAACTGTAGGTTTGTGACCTGTTGTAAGTTTGCAGGTCAGTGGTTTCCTCTCAATGCTGCTGCTTATATGTTTGTGTATGTATAGAACTGATTTATATTTTGTCAACAATTTCCGCAGTTATTCTATCAAAGAGGGCAGAAGAAGTGGTTTATGATGGATGCTCACATTTAACACATACTTCTATTTTTCTGAAAAAAAAATGCAAAATCTGCATGATTTAGATTATTGTGGAACATTTGATAGCATGAAAATATGGTGAAGATATGTTGGGCACTTTAGGAACTTGGTTCGACTTTTATTTATCTAATTACATATTCAGTTTAGAATCTGTAGCTAATTAGTTTATTTAGCTATCAGTATTTTTCTCTGGATACATGATAATTTCCTTGGTCTCAATAAAGAAAAATAGGTCTCAATAAGAAACAATAAAAATGATAAATTCCTGAAAGACCTGTAATCTAATCATAGGCTGACTCTAATAAATATACAAATAATAGTTCATTTTGTAACAACAAAATAACAAAGAAAATCATTGACTCCGTTTTCTGAATTGCTACTATTTTTATGAGTCAAGGATTCAAGGTATTGAGAGCTTAAAAAGCTGTATATATTTGAGTAGATGCATTCCCTTCTTTGCCATCAGATTTAATCATACATCCAACTTTGACAGTCCAACGTAGGACCACCGAGATACATTTTTCAGGCTTGGTGGGCGTTATGCAGTGCATGAACGCATTTTGATGTTAATTATCTCCTCTAGAGAGGATATTTCCCTGTCATTAGCTGTCTTTAAGTTGATGAGCCGAAAGGCAATGAGTTAAATAGACATGGTTTGTGAATTGCTTGCCGACAGCAACAAAATGGCATATAAAGCATGGAAGCATTAACAAGCGTTTGACCCAAAGGATCCTGTGCACGTTTCTTCATGTTCGCCACAAAACAGAGAAACAACCAACTAAGTTGGCACCAGCAGATGTCAGCTTCCTTAAACTATCTTAAAACGGAAAAGCATTATCCAATGTAGATCATGTGGAGATTTTTCAGTTTCCTTTTCTTTTTCCTTTTCTTCTGAATTCTCTCCTAACACCAATCTTTTTCTTTTTGTGCAAGGCAGAGGAAAAGGTTTCATTCCAGAAGCAGTCAACGTTAAAAGTTTGTCTTTTTGAACGCAGAAGCTTCAACCGTCGGGGGTCAACATCACAACTCTGTCCCCACTCCCGCGTTAACATGAGGATCCAACTCAGTGGACACCTTCTAGATTTATTAGAGATATATTCCGGAGACAGGGATTGTTATACGTTAGAATACCTTCGAGGCAAAGGAAAGTATTTATTCTAGAAGCCCAGGAGGAGGAATAACAGCCCACCATCAATAGATTGGAGAGAGACGAGGAGAAATTCTGAGAAAGAGAAGATGCTGAAGCAGCACAACGGTGAGAGGAGCCTTCCCAAGAGGATCATCCTGGTGAGGCATGGGGAGAGCCAGGGGAACTTGGACATGGCGGCCTACGCGACCACCCCGGATTACAGGATCCCCCTCACTAGGCTGGGCGTGGAGCAGGCCCGGGCGGCGGGCCGGCGGATCCGGGATGTGGTGTCGGACGGCGGGCAGGCGGCGAACTGGAAGGTATGCTTCTACGTGTCGCCCTATGAGCGGACGCGGTTGACGCTGAGGGAGATCGGCAGGGCTTTCTCGAAGAAGAGGATCGTCGGGGTGAGGGAGGAGTGCAGGGTCAGGGAGCAGGACTTCGGGAATTTCCAGGTGGAGGAGAGGATGAAGGTGATCAAGGAGACCAGGGAGAGGTTCGGCCGCTTCTTCTTCCGTTTTCCCGAGGGCGAGTCTGCTGCCGATGTCTACGATCGTGTCGCCAGTAAGTCTCTCTCTCTCGCTCTCTCTCTCTCTCTCCCCCTCCCTCCCTCCCTCCATGTTTGATGTTTTAGAAGCTTTCTGCGGTCCTGGGGGAATGGCGCTGACCGTTAAAAAAAAGAGAGGAAGAAGTAGAAAGCCGTTAAAAAAAACAAAAGGGAAGAAGAAGAAAGTAAAAAAAAAAAAAAAAAAAAAGGCTGTTTAGCCGCTGGCTATAGGACCAACTTATTTGACTTAGGGCTAGGGAATGGAGAAATTATATCCTATGGCCTGTAGCAAGGACGAAGTGGAAGGCGTTGGTGATCTCGCAGCTGGAGGGGACGGAGGGAGGTTGACGCGAAGAGGGAGGAAAGGTAGGCGTTCACGGATCGGAGGGCGGTGGTGGATTGCGAGGAGCGGGTGGTGAGGAGAGCGGAGGTGGCGAAGGAGGGGTAGCCGCCGACGAAGGACGGTCGGCTGCTGCAGAGGCTGGCATCGGAATCACGGCTGCCGCCTATGTTGAAGGGCCAGCCGATGTTGAACGGACCCGCCCTCTCGGGGAAGCCGGTGGTGGAAGCCTTCGGTAACCGCCGACGCCCCCTTCGCTTGGTCCGAGCTTGGCGGCGACGCGGGAAAAGCTCGTAGAGGGTGCCGTTCGCTCGCGGGGGGGGCGGAGGAGCGATCGGCGGAGACCGGCGGCGCGCTCGGCGGAGATGAGCAGCGTTTGGGAGGGGGCATCTAGGTTCCGTTCGAACGGGGGAGGGGGCGGAGCGCTCACTTCCCCCCCGTTTTTTTTTTTTTTTTTCTTACGCTGAGCCGCTGAGGTGGCCCGACAGACGCACATGAGGTGGCCCAACTAAATTTGACTTTGTTGGTGGGTTTGGTGCGATGCCGACAGGTGTCGACCCTGGATCCAGTCCCACTGTATTCCAATTCTGTGAGCGCTGCGCTAGATTTGCCCGTGGACTTTAGCCCACTGCCCAGGGAGGGGTTTTATGTGCAGCTCATTTTGCGCACACGAAACGTTCTTAATGCATATGACATTAGGGGGATTGTTGTAAACCATAATAGTTGTTGACAAACGGCAAGGATAGTCGGAGCATTTAGTGCCAAGTAAATACTACTGGGCCTAAGAAAACCCCAAAGCCTTTTGTGTAATTTTATAGAATGGTCAAGATTTAGAAAACCTATATTTCATATTAGATTATGATTTCCAATATTTCTACTGAATTGGCTGCCGGAGTGGTAGGGAGTGGAGGAGCCATTGCTTTATTCTAGTTTTGTCTTCCTCCTCCTTTTCCCATTGCTGCATGGGAGATTGCTATTAAATATTAAGATTTTTTACATGTATACCCTTTTAAATTTACAAAATTATATGAATACCCTTGTAAAATTACTATTTGTATATATATTATTTATTTTTTTACATGTATCCATACTATCTTACGTCATTAAAACATAAACAGTAATGATTGAAATACCCTTATGGGTAGATATGCAAAAAAAAAGTTATAAATGTATACGTGCAAATAGCAATTTTACGAGGGTATTTATGCAATTTCTCATATTTAGAAAAGTATACATTCAAAAAATTTATTAAAAAAAATTAAAACTCGGTTGGAATTTACCAAGCCTTTTATGATTAAGTTGGATCAATAAGTCAAAAAAAGATTAAGCCACATTGTCAAATTTTTTTTTAAGATCTTGAGTCGGTCAAGTTAGAATATTGGGTGATTATGTTGGTAGTGCCATTCTCTATTTGATTTCGATATTATTATCATTATTAAATTTATGACATCTATATAGTCTTCATTATTTTTAAAAGATTAAAGAATATTGATTTAAATAAATTATAGATGATTAGGTTAGTAAAATATTTTTTAGTGATTTGTAAATATTGAGTTGTTATTTATTTTTTAGACGATAATTTCATAAAAGCAATATTTATTCTATAAGAGTTGATATTAACATGAGATCATGTGATATGATCATATTAATCTTTTTTTATCATTTTTTTTTAAATAATTGAATTATCTTTACTGGATTTTGATCATTTTTATTAATTTTTTTTAAGTGTATACCCTCCTAAATATGTGTAATTGTATGAATACCCTTACAAAATTACTATTTGCTTATGTATCCTTATAATTTTTTTTTGTGTGTCTATGCGTAAGAGTATTTTAGTCATTTCAAATTTAAATTATTTATTTTTTAACAGCGTTAGATAGCACGAGTACATAAAGAAAGGAAAAGAATGATATATATGCAAAATAAGTATTTATGCGGGCATACATGCAAATGGCAATTTTACAATGATATTCATACGATTTAGTATATTTTGGAGGGCATATATACAAAAAAAACTCTAAATAATATTGGTAAAATTGTAAAAAGTGACAATGTCAATTTTAGATCTTTATAACTGTTAAATAATGTAATTGTTATTGCCAAAACACATATAACGTCTGTTATTTAAACAACATTATATGCAGAAATTGATAAGGATAAAACTGTAAGTATGTTTGTCGTAGTGTTTGTGTAAGCCATTATCTTATTGTTGATTTGTTTAAAGTTGCTCAGGACAAAATGATAGTTATAACGAGGGGAGAGGGAATTTAGTTCTTCCGACTGTTTTGCCATATTCATTTAGACACTTTCAAGTGCATCCAGATCTTATAGATCAGGCTAATTTTGCTGCCTCTATCTAACACTATAGAGCTTTGGTTGCAGACTTTATGGAATCCTTATGGAGGGACATAGACATGAAGAGATTCGGTCAGGTCAACAACTCCGACACCAACCTCATCATCATATCACATGGCCTTGCTTCAAGGGTGTTCCTCATGAAATGGTTCAAGTGGTCGGTCGATCAATTTGAGAGGCTAAACAACCTTGGCAATTGCGAGTTTCGAGTGATGCAGGTAGGCCCTGGGGGAGATTACAGCCTTGCAATCCATCACACAAGGGAGGAGCTTGAGCAGTGGGGCCTCTCGCCGGAGATGATCGCCGATCAGCATTGGCGGGCCACTGCCCATCGGGGCAGTTGGAATGAGGAATGCCCTTGGTATCTTAATTCTTTCTTCGATGATCTGAAGGATTCTTCGGATGAAGAAGATGAAAACCATATTGTTTGAATTGTCATTTGATGCTCATATGTGATTCTTATGATATTTGTTATCCATCACAGTTATTGTCCTTTTCACTTTTTGATTTCTTTTGGTAGAAAATGGGGCCTTTTTTGATTATTTAAAGTTGTGAAGTTATGGTAGTTTAGCTAAGGATTATGAAAAATTTGACTTGGGAAAAGGACCAAAAGAACTTGAGTGAGCCAAATTATGAACAAGCTGTCTCAGATGACCCATCAGCCAGGTTGGGTTGGGGTCTGAGGAGATCGCTCGCAGCATCAATACCCAGCAGGCCAATTGTGTCAGGTTTGAGCCATGTCCATCCCCTGGGCTTACTTTCTACCACTTAATACGGCTTTTAATTCCGTCACTGCAGGATTGCAATCCAATGTTTGTATTTGATCTTTGTTATACTTACTATATTAATATTTCTCAATTAAAAGTAAATAGACATATATTTTTGTTTAAATGTAGAAGCAAGGAAAATCTAATTAAAATCATAATTGGTTATATTTTTAGGAAGAAACTTATCAATATAGTATCAGTACATCACCTTAATCATGAGTACTAAAACTGTAACTTTGGAAACAAAAATGCATTTCTAGAATTGAATTGTTTTTTAGATATACTGTAGTAAATTTTATAACGTTAATGTTGTTATTATATTGAAGTTTTTGTTAAAATCTATATTAAAATAACCAATTAAAATTGAAAAGATAATAAGCTTTTGGGGAAAAAATAGTGGATTATATCTGTGGCCAAAAAAGTGGGTGATGTGTAGGTTATACAAGTCACTCATGGAGTTTTCTTGTGAGAAAAAGGTCACTCATGGAGGAGGGTTGGGACCTTTTGGGAGTTGGAGTGGGATCCAATGAGCTCGACACGATTAGGATAAAAATATAAAAATGAGTTAATCATGCCAAAACTCTTAAATTTATTAAGATTTTTTGTTTTTATTCTAAACTTCACTTTAGTGCAATTAGGTCATCGAACTTGAGAAATTTAACATTCCAAATCCGGCCTATAACTTCCATTAGATGGGATTGATGAAGTTGGTTGTAGACAAAAGGTTCCTAGTTTCCTTTCTCCCTCATTTTCGCCCAAAATGGATAAGGTTTCCGCTACTCATTCTCCCTTCTCCTCCTTCCCACTAGCGACTCGAGATCAGCAATGGCTGCACGAGTGAGCGGTGGTTTTTTTCTTTAATGACGAGTAGCAGGACCCACAAGATTCTCCACCACTTTAGTGGAAAGCTAATGTCGGTAGCTTGCATTAGGTTTTCCTATGATTGTTTATTCATGACATAGAGGAGGGAATGGTGAAAGGAAAGGAGAAGAGAAGGGATGGTGAGATGCCCCCACTACAAGAAAAAAAAAATTCCGATACTTTTTAATGCATATATGCGTCGGTATTTTTATTGCCGATGCTTTCTAAAGCGCCGATAATATTAATTAGCGTCGAAATTTTACTTGCGGACTCTTTGTGAAAGCACGTAGTATGATCGATCCCATGTAGATCCCAACTCCCAAGAGAGACAAATTGAAAAAAAAGGTGCGAGAACGTAAATTTTGATGCACATGGGTGGAGATGCAGGTGGCCAAGGCCATGGGGACGGTGTACATGAGTCCAGTGGTCTGGATGAGGATGGTGGTGGCGATGATAGTGGTGGTGGGGTCCGGCAGGTGTCCGGCAAGCACCAAGATTATCTCATACCACCACCACTCCAAGCACAACCTGGCATAGCTTGGCGGTGCCAGCCGAAACTCTGATGCCATCCCTCTTAGTGTCGCTTGTGATCGATCACCCTCATCATGTATGCTCGCGCACCTATTGTCAGAGGAGGTAGACAAGCAAAAACACCAACTCATGTTGAAGTTCGTCGCTGCCATGGCCGGTGCCACCTTGAGGACCAAAGCAACCAGGATTCTAGCCCAAAGCAACCAGGATTGGGCTGAGATTGATCTAGAGGAGGGATATGGAGATGACATTGGGTTGGAGGAGGAGGATGGTCCATTGGAGGGAGAGGGAGATGAGGTCCCAATTGTGGGAGCCATAGGCCTAGGAGTAAAGGGGCTCGAGGTTGTAGATGAGACCGACAGGGACAGAGTAGCCAGTGATGCTGGTAAAGTGGATGGAGAGGGCATCGCCGGCGAGCTCGAGCGGGTTGAGTCAACCAAGGCAGACCATTGAGCCCATGCATGTCTCAAAGTTACACCATACAGTTTGTGGTAGTAATAAGCATGCCATCCTCCATAGCTCCTGCAGCTCCTCCACCATCTTCCTCCCCATCATCATCATCATCCGCCCTCGCGGTCGAGTCCTCCTCTAAGTCCCTTCGCATTAGATGTTCGAATTTGAACTAGTTCTGCCCATGCCAGCATCTTTTTTAGTGGCATATGCGAACATGACACCAACTCCATCAAGACCATTTAAAGGAAGTCATAGCCAGGGTTTGGAATCCTAAATGCGATATAAGTTCGATGGTTTGATTGTACTAAATTAAAATTCGGGATAAACATAAAAAATCTTAATAATTTCAAAATTTTTAGCATGATTAACCCTGTAAAATCGTAAAACTTTTTAAATTTACTTCTTCAAAATGATCTTTCATTGACAGTTGTGACATTCGATGTCATGTCATACAAATGGTAGGCCAGTAACATTACCCATGAGGAGTGAATTGTTAAGTAGCTACCATTTTTCCTTCTCAAGTTCCAAAAACTTGTAGGTTTTGGAAGACAAGCTAAACTATAGACGAAAAAACCCAATGGGGCTAGTTTGAAATTGCAGCTAACTCGCATAGATCTACCAAGTTTAAGTGCATGTTTGGTGTGTGACCGGAATCGAAATCGAAATAAATTGAAATACAAATCAGAATGGCCATATCCTCCAATGAGTTTAGCTCATAACTAGAATCGAAATTGAAATCAGAATGGAATTTAAATACTAGAAGAGATTCAGAAGTGAATTTTGGATGACTGGAGCATTTCTATTCCTCTCATAGAATCGGAATATGGAAAAAGAACTCCCTGCAACCAAATGGCCAAAATGAGTGTCACTTATTTTCATTCCTCTAAAGATTTGAACATGAAACTGCCTCCCTGAGGAGGGAGCTGTTTCCTTGTCTCCATTTTGATGAGACTCATGAGTTATTAAAACATATAACTTGTTTAATAATCATTAGCATATACAAAGAAAATATAAACTAATATTGGTGCAACGATGCATAACCAAAGCTAGCTTTACCCCAACTGGTGGCTTAACCTAATCATCAATAATTTTAGCCTCGAGACTTGATGAGAGAACTTAGCCTTGAGGGTCAATTACCAAAAATGGGGTTGGCTCCTGCCTCGGCCATGATATCTATCCTAGCATCATAAATTACAAAATATAAAATCAGTATAAGCCAAAAGAGCATCATAAAAAGCATTAAGTTCTACATCCCTTCTAAGATTTAAAGCCAAATTAAGCCAAGCTGAAATGCATAAATAAATGGAATTAGATGCTTCATGTTGCCTTTGGCTTCTCCTTGTTTCCTCCCTTCAACTTTTGTAGGGTGCTGATCAGAAGATTTAATGGATCTTATTGTTCTCAAACATGTTACATAATATGGCTGCCAAATCACCTAAAACCACTCATAGTAAAGATGCGGCGAAGAAATGAAAAATATTATGTTTCCCTTCAATTAAAGCAATTGATATATGAAACTCTTATGAACATAAATCCATTAAATATTGGTTAATGGCAAATTAAAGGAGACAAAACCTCCTTGAGACAGCTGTTACAGCTCTATAGTTATTGCTTGACAAGAGAGTACTCATCTTATCCCAATATAAATTTGAAGCCTTGATGCATATAGATCAAGAAGGTCGACATGGCTGCCACCTCTTCCACTGCCAAGAAATTTTTCATGGCTATCACAATTCTTGCTATGCTGCTCACTTACGGTACGTCTTTTTCTATTTCAGAAGAAAAGGAAACAAATGAAGCTATGAAGGACTCTAAACAAATTATTCCTTTTTGTTTACCATTTATCAAGAAAATTGAAAGTCTTGCACCTTAATTATCCTTGATCCTCTACATATTTACGCATGCATTTTTTTTTTGTCACAGCAAAAGCAGTTTATGTTTGTGTGGGAACATGTGAAGACATCCCAAACTGCCATGCCGAATGTCACACCTCTGGATATCATAAAGGAGGACAATGTATTCAACCACTCTACGAAAATTGTTGCTGTATTAAATGATCAATATTCTACATTGAAAAATGTTATGCCATACCTCTGTATTTCCTACTTAATTCCCATTCCAACATGGAATTGAGATGGTGCCACAACAAGTGGCCCAAACCCTTGTGAATTGCACCAATCCTATCCTGCTATGCTGGAGAGGGAATTGCAGGGGAATACAATGGTGCAGCATAGGATTACTCCTCTATGTTAAACTTGTAATATTTATTATCACAGTGAAATATGTCTGGCTGGGGTCCTATTTTCCCCCATACTCATTATCATCAAGACAATTTCATTGCATGTCCTTTATATTTTAGATGTTATGTAGATGAGTAGATAACTATTGTTTTACCTTTTCTTTCTTATATCAACTCAAGTGCAAGGGGGTGCAAACAAGGGTCTAGGCTACAATGAGCTGCACCAAATACAGAAGAGCATCTTTCAGGAAGGGATATAACCCCATAATTCCTCACACACCCTAGGATTAACTAATATAACCCCGTAATTCCTCACACACCCTAGGATTAACCAAGTACACTACTTGGGCTTTTCCTAGTTGTGGATATTAACGTAAGCAATTCAGGAATTATATATGCTTGAAATTGTGCTTTCATACTTGATGCATGCTCAGAATCATTGAATTCCTTTATATAATGATATGCTATAAAAAGTATGTAATATAAAAAAATACAGTGCAATGTTAAGTGTTTATGAAAGATGAGCATTTGTTGCTCTAACAATCAAAGAATGCATTACCATATGCTAAACTTTATATTTTGTCAAGACCTCTGCACCCATCCTGGTGATTAGTATTGTATGCTCAAATTGTGCGGCAGAGCTGCCATCGGCTGTAAGCGTAGTCCAGCCATCATCCCACGTGATGCACTCGATGGTTCCCATTGTAAGAATGGGCTCTGCATAGCAATCTGATTGTCAACTGAACTAGAAGTACAAAAGATTCTACAAGCATTCTGAAGTTTAGAAAATCATGCACACATGCACATACATGCGCAGGCGCACATGCACACTCTTTCAAGAAAGAAGCTTACATTTTCCTCTGTAAGCAACCTACTTGCTACTTCCTTGAAAGAAGCTTCAGCTTTTTAACCTTTATAGGGCCATTGTATGGATCAAGGCACAACATACCAAAGTATGAGACAAAAAAAGATCTGCAACAAGCATGTCTTTTTGACGCAAGATGTCATAGGACACTTGATGGATGGGGAGTCTCCAGGGTGTGGCTGTAATTGAGAGGATTGATCTATTGGCTTCTAATGCCTCACATCTTGATTAGCTATATGTATGGCTATAAATCTCATTTCGTATGGCTGGCATATTGGGAAAATGTTTTGTGCAACTTGGACAGACTAAAACTGTATAACGAATGCAGTAGCTAAAACCATACTAACTGGAGAGCCATTGATATTTGTGTAATTTTAAGTGATACTTAAACTGGAGCTTTCTTCCTCATTGTAGATATCTGAAGGTCAAATTAAAGTAGGATGAAAATGGGGCATGATGAAATATTTTATATGGCCTTTTGAACTGGTGAGAACATTCAATCAAGAAACCATCGCAAGAGAATATCCAGAAGTAAAAAAAGGATTACAACTCCAATAAGACAGTCGCAAGTTGGCAACAATTAGAGTATTCAAGAAGAAAGGTCCAGCACTGTTTATATAAATATAAAGTGTTGATATTATTTCAATTATGTTTCTCCACAAGTGAAGAATAGTTCCTTAGATGTTTCTGGAACGAAAAGTTTTCACTGTTCTCTTGCTGAGAGTAACTACAACCATTTTTTTTTATGTTAATTACGTTACAAACAAAAGCAAAATATTATTGAATTAATTTAACCGGGAATCAAAACTGAGAAGTCCAGCATCTGGTTTTGTGGTTGGTTTCAGCCAATTTTGGCTAACCTATGAAATACTGATGAAATGGTACAATTTGATATACAGATGAGCTTTTAGTATCACCTTTTACTGGTTTCAATATGGGGGCACTAACAACCACCGCTGAAAGACTAGGTTTTAAGAAGCTCTTGTTTTCTCAATATTAAACTCAAATTTTACAAATTTTAAGCAGATCTGGAATCATTTTGGTGTGATCTCCAAGAAACTTAGGAAGATAAATTTCAGCTGTTTCTCTATATATGTTGTAAAATAGGATCTCTTATTAATATTGCATGAAATCCGGAAATTAGGAAACATACGTTGTAAAAACTTACAAAAAAGAAAAAATCATTATCATGTTTCATAGAAAAGATAAGTAAAATATGGTCTACTTAGACATTTTAATATCTATAAAAGAAATATTCAATTACATTTCATAAATTTGCCAAATTTTTTGGAAAAATGATTATTAATATTTAGGATATCTCCAAATTTTGCTATATATATATATATATATATATGTTTGCAAGACTCACACCAGCTGAATGCTTTTGTTAAGAGCATAGTTACTGAGGAAGCCTCCCACTAAGATGAGTCTCCATGGAAACTTTTTGAATTGGAAACCAATGCAGTTCTTTCAGAAACCTGTTCCCAAAAACATGAACAAGGAAAGAAAGGAAACTTCTAGGAACCAGACTCTCGGCAGATAACCATTGAAGAAAAGGACATGACAAGGATGGAAAAGACACCTATTGTTGCCAATACACTGCTTAAGGTCCAAACCTTAGATGATTCAAATAAATGAGAAAGGTTAGAGCAAAATCTGATTTAAAGATTCCCTTTAATGGTCTTTAATAAAACCACTCCTTTTCTCTGGTAAATAATTCCCTTTGACTTATTTTCTTGTAGGAAAAGTAGAAAGGGGAGTCTATCTGTAAATACCTGTAAATTAAATTTTAGCTACTTACCAAATTATCTCCAACTTGAGAAAACAATGATATTTAAAATTAGATTTTCACTGGTTTTCATATGGTTTCTATAATTTTCACAAGTTTTTCCATGCATATATTTGCTTATTTTATGATCGTGTATAATGATCCATTATATGGTTAGACAAATATGTGTAAGTTTATAATGAACAAATTGGAATCTGAAGTCTTCTACTAGTGTGCTATGTGCTGAATGGCATTGTAATAGATGATGCATCTTGGAGACAAATGTAAAACTTTTTTTTATTGGACTTTTGAATGTTAGTGATGTTTGTATATTGTCGAAGTTATTAAACTTTAAGATTTTAAAGATTTGATGAACACCTTAGCATTCAAAGGTTGAAATTCTGACCTACATCCAAAAGTATGAAATTTGTAGTAAAGTTGGAAAAAAATATTTTTTTATTTTTAACAGATTTGAGTCTTTGAGTATTTCTATTTAACTCAAAAAGGGATTTATTCCTTATTTACATGCAATGTCTTAAATAAATGCAAGTTTACTTTAAAATAACATGAAAACAACATCAGCTATTAAAGTTTGTCCATTTATCTTCCCGATGTATCCATTGAAATTTAGAACCTAACCTAGCAGTTCGCCACCCAACCTACGGATGGGGAGAGATTGTTAAGAAAAAAAAAATCTCCCTTTTGTCTTTATTTGGAAGCTTCTTTGGTGCAAGATTGGGAGTGTAGAGGGATAAGTGAGAATCGGACACTCGGCAAGAGGAGATAATGAGGGATCAAGTTAGTTACAAGAGAATGATTGAGAGGGTGAGGTGGAAGATGAAGAGGGTGCCACTTATCACTCTTTTAGGCAAGTGGTCCTTAAAAAGGACAAATGATTAAGCTAAATAGATGCTGTAATAGCAAGGTGTAGTCCATCATGGGAGAAGGGATTTAATTTTAGTGCATACGTATACTAGCAAGAAAGGGGTGTGAGGGTATCAAGGGGGTGGGTGGCATGACAAGATGGTTGGGTTAGCCTAGGGTTACCACATTAGTCTCATAGTAGGTCAATTTGGTGCAAGTGTAGGCTTCCTAGGATGAATGTTTTCCAAGACCCCTACCGTACCATACCGTCACAGTGCTAATATGGCACCGGTAAAGAGTCCGATACTGAGACGACGAACCTTAGTATACACCCTATTTTGAGACAGCTCCCAACCTCTCTTTTCTCGCCTTTTTTATCATGGGTCTATACAATAAAATATATACACCAATTTTGGACGGTATGAGATAGTTCCACTTAGTTCGGATCAGTATGGATCGGTTCGAGTTATATACTGAACTAAACCTCGGTACTAAACAAGTATCTTATTGGTACGGTAGGATACATTTGCTACAGGTCAATACCGATCAAAAAGGTAGACCTTGCCTATGGCTATAAGTCACCCGCATCACGTCATGACCGTTGGTCCTACCCTAGCCATAAGACCCATTATCAATGAACTATCATTACTAGTATTGCAAGATGATCCGGGCAAGTGACCATTTTAGAGCTTTGTGGTCTTGTAGTTTAATCAAATTGGTTCCTTATCTACTACCCCCAAGGGATCTATAGCCTTCTTTCTCTTTTTACTCATGCTCTGGGTGGATGTTTGGGGCATCTAACCCTTACTGGCCCTACCTTTCAAACCCTTGCATAGCTTAACAAGGCCCATCACTCTGACTGCCCCATTTCTCTGATTGGTTCTAGTGCTCTAGCTAGTCCTCGAGACCCATGTATCATGGTGACAACCTCTTCTTAACATCCCTGTCAAATTGCTCATTCGAAGTCTTCAACCTTGTATCACTTTTTGTTCCTCCACTCCCCCTACCTCTTGGTACTGGCATCAGTTAGCTATGGCATGCTTTGCTTAGTCTACTACTCCACATCCACATTTGTTAGCTTCGCTAAGAAACTGGCTAGTCTAGGACGACCACCTAGCTCCTCCATCTCTAGCCGGCCTTGGGCCTCGAGCCAGCCTATGATAGGGTTCTCGCCATCCTAAACAAAATCACATTCGATAGATCATGCTTCTCGTCCACTTTGCTTAATACACTTCAATCTCAATTTTAGAATGCCGTGCACATAATCATCTAATGCATTTCGTTTGTGACTTCAAGTTATATAAAACAATAGTATCATCTTTATAATAATTTAAACTATTTTTATGTATCGTTTAGTTTAATTGATGATTTAAACTATTAACTAGAATTGTAGCTCGCAGAAAAACAAAATGGACTTCTATACATGCTGCTAACAAATTGCAAAAGAAAAAAAAAAGAAAAATTATAATTGCAAGCCAGTACAAGTATCAAGTTTTGTCCTAAAATATAAATGCATCATTAATCAAATAGAACCATTAATAACATGAAATTTAATTCCATTTAATTACCAAATCTTATCACAATAGGAGAATTGCACTTAATAAGTTCAATTTAGTAAGCATGATGGATGATTACATACCAATGGTAAATGTTTGACCTTCAATCATAAATCCAGGATTATCATTACCTGTCAAGCACATAATTGCCATAGTTGTAAGAGCAAAACAAAATCAACTAAGGATTGTTTTGGAAACTTAGAGAATTAAATCATGGTTTATAATTATTACTACTAGTGCAGATTAAATTCTTCCAAGCTGCAAGATTTTTCTCCTATTACACAAAAAATGAGCGCCCTCCGGGCCCTTGTTTTGAACGAAATAGGGGACCGAAGGCAGATCCCCGCCTCCATGTCTCCCCGGCCTCCGCCTCCTCCGTGCAGAGACTCTCTGGCCTCCGCTGGATGGCTCCGGCCAACCTCTCTTCCTTCCTCTCCCTCTCCCTCTCCTTCCCCTCCTCGCTCTCTCTCTCTTTTCCCCTTTTTTTCTTCTTCTCCCCCTCCAACGACGGCATCCTGGTTTCAATGCTGAAACCGTCTCGATCTGCTGCTGGTACATCCTGGGACACCTCGAACCAGGCGGTTCAGGACAGTTCCACAAACCTTGGTTCCAGTTCTTTCCAACTTTATGGTAAACTTTAACACAATAATTTTACACAACTAGGTAGTGATTTTATAGTAGAAAATAACATGGATAGCCAATTTTCTCAAAGAGATTATACATCATTCTATGTTAACACCCTTTTTCGTTTATGTGCAAGCAAAATCCCATGAATTATTCTTCAAAGGTCATGCTTTAGGGATTGCAGTGTCGTGTGATGTCAGGTTTTTCAGTCTAAAACTTTTACATCTCTAGCTGAATTTCAGGCAAAAGATGAAGAGAGGTTGCTCATAAGGTTACAATCTTAGATAATTTGTCCGAATAAGTATATAAATTGGGCTAACTTTTATACACCAAACCACTGGCCCTTACTTTGTGTTCTAAGAGTTAGAAATAACCAAAATACTATTGATAATATAATAGAAGTGCATCAGAACAGAAGTGGATGCTTAAAAGACTATTTCACAAGAATTGCCAAACCGTCCTGAGTTGGGTGGTTCAAGGTGCACCGAATTGGACCCAATCGCTATTGGGATGGCTCAGTTGGTCAATCCAGCTCCCAAACCAAACCATTTTTTTATAAAAATCCCTCTAGATTCTCTCCCTCTCTCTTGATTATTCTCTCCTCTCCCAATCTCTCGATCCCTCTCCCTCCCTCTCTCTCCCTCTCTCTCGATTCTACTCTCTAGATCTTTCTCTCCCCTCTCCCCTCTCTCTTGATCCCCACCATGACGACAACTCTGCAACGACAATGGCACCGCGACAATGATGCCGGCTAGGGTTAGGGTTCCACGATGATGAAGTATGCCTCTCTCTCTCTTAGTCTCTCAATTCTACTCTCCTGATCTTCCTTTCCCCTCTCTCCTCTCTCTCTCGATGCTTTGCAACGACGATGACTCAGTGATGACAGTGCCGTCTAGGGTTAGGGTTCCACGACAACGAGGTATCTCTCTCTTTCTTCCTCCTATTTCTGGTACACCTCAACTCGGTATGGTACGTACTAGTACCGTATCAAACTGGTTGCCGACTGCTATGTCCCCTAGTACTGGTAAAGCGAACTGTGCTATTACATTTTCAAGTCCCCTAGGTAGTGTGGCTTTGAACCTACCACATTATTCAACTTTATAAAAAATGTTTGGCACATTTAGTCTAGTTTATATACATCTCAAGAGGCTTCTTTTTTATAGTCATCAATGTAGTCTTGTTGCTTCCGTACATTGAACAAAGCAAACAACTCATTTTGAAAGCTTACATAATTTCATCATTCAATCCAAACCAAGGTATGTCGTACAGGCTCGAACCGAAAAGTACGAGGCATACCGTACCGGTTTGGTACCAGCAAGGTCAGAAAAATCGGTACCAGACCCCATACCGGTTCACCAGCAGGATAGCTTGATACAGGCCCGCGCTGTGCCGTGTCGGGCCCATACCAACAGCGAACAGACGGGCAGGAGAGAGGCCAAACAAGAAAGGAAAAGAGAGAGAGAGGGGGGGAGGGAAGGAGAAGGCGCCCGCGTAGTCCGACAGACGGCCGGCGGACTCGACAGACCTCAGCAGAGGCTGCGAGGGGGCCGACACCAGGGAAGAAGGCCGCTTAAGCAGCCAACCACTGTTTCAAAATAGGGGTCGGCCGCTTAAAAAATTTGGAGATTCGTAAGTGAAGTCAGCAATCGATTTGCCGACTTCACTTACGAATTTCCAAATTTTTTAATTTCGCGAGTGAAGTTGGCAATCGATGATTGATTTGCCGAATTCACTTACGAATTTTCAAATTTTTTAATTTTGTTGGTGAAGTCGGCAAATCAATTGCCGACTTCATTTACGAATCTTCAAATTTTTTAAGCGGTTGACCCCTGTTTCAAACGAAACAGAGTTCGGCCGCTTAAGCGGCCTTCTTCCCCTGCGTCGGCCCCCTCGTAGCCTCCGTCGGGGTCCCCTGAGCTTCGCCAGCCCTCCACTGGTGTCCCTTCCTTCCTCCCCCGCTCTCTCTTTTTCTCTCTCGTTTTGCCTCTCCCAGGGTTCCTTCTTCCCCGACACTAGCATCCTCTCCCTCTCCCTCCCTCCCCCGCTCTCTCTTTCCTTCTCCTTCTTCGTCTCCGGGATGGCATCCCATTTTCTGAGTCAGAACCATACCGGTAAGCCACTGGTACGGTTTGAAACAGACGAAACCAGCCGGTTCAAGTTGGTTCCACTGACGTTGGGTACTGGTACTCGGTACGGATGGTGCAACGACACTCAGTACGCCAAAAATATTTTGTACCATACTGTACCGACACTGTGCTAGTGTGGCAATGGTACGGGATCCGATATCGAGACAGCGAACCTTAATCCAGACATTAGAAAATTTCATTGCTTTCCAATCGGTCCTTCCTAATTTTGCAGATCCAATGTCCCACATGACATTTTAATTCCACTAAGTATATTTATTTTTTTTCCTTTCTGCTAGAAAAGGTCTAAAATAATTTCAAAATTTTTTAAGGCCGTAACAGTGAATTGTGTTTCAATTGGATTATTTGGGTTGTAAAATGTGCTTGGAAGACAAAAGGCATTTATCAAACTATACCATGAATCCTCTTTATTCCGAGTCCACAGGGATGTTGGAGGGTCCCAAGTCAAATAAGCTTAAAATGTGACCAATAAGACAAGTCTAACTTCCTGCCATTCTCCTTCCAGGTTTCATAGGAGGGGCCCTCCTCTCTTAGCTAAAGCTCATTTGGCCAAGAGTGACAATTCTTTGAGGGTCCACATCAGGTTTACACCTAGTCAGAGAAATTTGTGCATTTCATCTGTGGAGCCTTCTTGAATCAAAGCCATGCTCAATAGACAACCTCATTTCGATGAGAAAAGATATGCATAATGGTGACAATTCTTAAGACCTCAGTACCCACATGGTCAGTCTTATCTCCAACACTGCCATTAACTTTTTACCAGTCCAAACAGACGAGGATGCTTTCATGAAAATTGCAGTTATTAAGCTAAAAAGTATCTGCATTCTCATTTCACTCATACATAACTTTTGCAAGAATGGTTCCTATAAGTCCTCTGTCACTTAAATGCAGATTTGTAGCCTTGACTATCAAAATAGGTGCACCATTATCAGCTATATTGGATAAGCATCTACCAGTATTTGTGGATTCTTTTATATCAGATTTATGTAGGAAAGTAATGAGCATCAGCTGCCTCACGTCATGCTTTCTCAAAATAAATTCCAGTTCTAGATAGCTAGCACTTTTAAAAAAGCAAATAAGCATTAACAAGATAATATTAGTGGAAATAGAAAATATATATTGTCTTTAAGTTTATTGACCTCAATAACATCTGTTTTCTCATTGTATGCAGAAAAAACAAATCATCAAAGGACATTATACATGTTTCAAGGTCCAGTAAGATTAAAGGTATATAAAGTGAAGAGATAACTCACGGTGATGCAATATTATTGGTTCAGAATGAAATACTTTTCCAACACCATGGCCAACAAAACGCTCTACGACACCATAGCCAAATCTTTCAGCATGGTCACTAGGATCATTAAAGCAAAAAAAAATAGATATGTGAACACATATACAAGTTAATGACAAGAAGCACAAGCCAAAAAGAATCAGGAATGAAAATGATTATACGTTCTTGATAAACAAAAGACTAGTAATTAGTTGGTTTTTTATGTCAAGCCACTTTTACCTATATGTGTTATCTTTTTTTACAGATTTCTTTCCACAGTTTACAAAAAAATTGCAATCATTAATATATTTCACATTTTGTGTCTCTTCATGCCATCCAGACAGACCATTCCTGGCTGGATCTATTTCAAATGGTTATACAAGGACCAGCTTCAGTTCCTCTTCTCAGGCTGTTCATATGGATTTTCCTTCTTAAGCCTGATATTGAGTGAAATATTGATTACACCAACTTCTGAAATTCTATGACAACTAACTTACAGAAGCAGATTGCAAACACACATGGGAGTAGAGCAGCTGAAGTCCACTTTGGTGAAACTAGAGTACAATGTCAGTCTGATAATTATTCAGCCCAATTGTGACTGCCTGTGCTTCAAGGCTAAAATAGTACGGATCATAGGATATGTGGACACATCACAATGGCTGTTTTAATTATGTTTTGGAGACACTCACATAGACAAATAAACAGACATAGGCAGCTAACTGTCAATGGTTAATAACGTAATAGAGGAAACTTACAGAGTTACAGATCTATTCTGTTGCCTTTGGCATTTTGTTGCTTTGATTATAAAATTCTCTTCTCTGTCATCTTCCTCCTTTTGTCTTTCCTTTTCCTTCTTTTCAACAGTTAGAATGCTGCATCAACTTACTATCATCGCTATTTTTATTTTTTAGTTTTAGAAAATTCACGACATGCTCGAGTAGATTATCAAACCTACAGTTAAGATTTTGCCACTTTACATTGAGCATTTAATTGATTAGAAGGCCCTCAGTTATAATATTAACCCTTTCCAGACATATCAGAGCAATGGTTAGTATGCCTTCATAAGGACATGATTAAAAGCTATTTTTTCAGTGGGGAAATAAATGTGCTGCTATAACTTCACATTCATAATCTATGACTACTATCTTTCTCTATCATCAGAAAATTTGCATTGACATTTTTACTTCATAGTTTGAGTTGGATGCAGATTAAAATTGATATTATTTGCTTCTGCAGTTCTTAGAAATTGGGCATAATCTCTATCCATCAAGCCCTCAATCACTTATCTATTTCATGTCCAGCACCAGTTTTGCCATTATCATTGTCCAAAATCTTAATCTGCATCACCGTCCTTGCATTCATAAAGACATGAATACGATCTAATATCTTGATGATGTTGAAGGATAAAAACTCAACCATAAGCCAAGTAAATGGAGCATAAGAGTTTCTTGACACATTCATCATTATGATAAGAACTTGTCCTTAGAGCTGGTGAAAATGGCATATGAATACTATTTAGAAAAGTTAAATGTTAATTAGCTCATTCTTTTTCCTTTGCCATCCTAAGATATGTTTTTGTAACTATGCACTGTTTTATATAGGTATAAAAGATCAAGCTAAAACCCAATGTGCATTGTGAAAGAAAAGGATTTTATTGAAACTACAAAAGCTTTCAATGCATGTTTTCCATCTACAAGAGAGAAATCAATCTATAATTATACCATCAGCTGCTTTTTTCTCAAAGTGCAAAGAACTGATGGAAACAAATTGCGATATTTCAATTTTATTTTTGGAACATAGACTCAGATCAGTAGAAAAATTAACTTGACTAAATAATCGAACTTTTAAGTACTTGTCAGAGGATGCTGCCATTATCCAAAATAGACTTCTCCCACTCTAACATGATGCAAAATGAAGCGCTCGCATGGAAGCTGATAGATGAAATTGATATAAAGTTTAATACTCAATAATTGGCCACAATGCATTACAGTAAACAATTCATGTAATAACCTAACCTATACAAAGAAAAATATATAGATGTATACATGTGCAAAATTTGAATACGAATATCTATTGAAGTGCCAAGTGCTTTTAGTATCATTTTGTGTGACATACTTTGGAGAATGGACACTAAGATATGACTCTTCTTTACAATACTTCTGAGTTTCAGCAATATTGGGTATATAATAAAATGTATAAGATCTTAAAATTTGAAAAATACCTAAGCATTTAAAAGTTACAATTTTAACTAACCTATAAAAGCTAGAATTTGAACAAATTCTAAGCTTTTATTTTTATTTTCATTCAATAAATGATGTCATGTAAATAAGGCCTATCTATCTGTCTCCAGTGATCTTTCTGCTCACTAATTGAGATGGACCAACTTGCCAACTAACCTACAAATTGACCTAGGAGGAGAATTGAACTAAGCAAGAGAACCAACCTAGGGGCCCCATTTTTTGAACCACCCTTTGAAGACTATAAATAGAGGGCAAAGGGGGCAGGATGGAGAAGAAAATGAAGAGAATTAACGGATATTCAAGATTGCATCATGAACCATCGAGGGCTGTGGAACTTGGAATTTTCTTTGATTTAATTTTAGTGATCAATGTGTTGCATTGTCTTTTTATTTCTGGTTACTTTTAGTCTTTGGTATGTTTTTGAATCAAGGCTAGGGTTAAAATATCTTTTTATTGACTGGTTGACTGGCTTGACTTCTGTACTAATCACTGTTCACTGTTCATGGCACTATTCATACTACAGCAACTATAAACGCTGACCCTCACTAATGAAGGGTATTTTAGAGTGTCAAAAGGTCTTGCAAGGCTTTTTTTTCTTTAAATATGGGAGTTGAGATATACGATCAGAGTTCTATAAACCAAGCAAGGTTAGCCAGACCAGCATCATGAGTTGTACCAACTAACAACCAACAACCACTTAGTACGTACCATCCCAATCAGAAGCATAACGAAGCAAGGAGGGGGTGAAGGACAGGGAGGGAGAGGGATGATAGAGAGGGGCCAACAGAAAGGGGGAGAGGGAGAAGGAGAGGGAGGAAGAGAGAGAGAGAGAGAACCCTAACCCTAGGAAGAGAATCGCAGGTAGGGAGAGAAGATGAAGGGAGAAAGAGAGATGGGAAGAGGAGGCTTGAACCTTGCTTGGTGTTCAAACTATAAGGTGGTTTAAGTGAACCTTTGCCTTGACTTTGAAAATTTTATTTCAATAATGATCTAGCATGAATTATTTGAAAACTTCTTTGAAATAACATATTTCGATCCCTTCATTGAACCTTGTTGAAAATTTTGGTTTTGTTTAAGTGAAACCACACTCAGAGATTCCTGTGGTAGTTTGATTTATGTATTATGATTTAAAAGTCATTTGCTTTCTGGTAAAAACTTAGATTCTTGACCATGGTAGAGATTTATTTGTTGAGTTTTTTAGGGCACTTCATCTAATTATGAAATTTTTTACACAACAAGCAAGGGGCTATAGTGGATCATATTTGGGAAAAAAATTGGACTCGGTGACTCAAAGTTGCCTTTTTAGTTCTAGTGTTATTTAAGTGACACTAGCCACTAGTAATTTGCATTTTTCGTATTTTTGAAGGTATAGTATTACATGTAATAACCTATGTTTAAGTTTTTAAGGGTATTTTAGTTGAGCATTAAGGACTGGAATACAATTTTAATTACGCTCTGTCATCATATGGTTTTTTTGAGAGTTATTAAATTATAATGTTATTTCCTATCGACTCTTATGGTTGCATGTTGGGATTCGAGTAAGTTTGGACCTCAAGGCAAGACAATTGATTTCAAGCAAAAAAGAAAATTTGCATTGCTTGTAACAGTACCTTACATGGTATCCCAAATTACGTACCTAATTTTCTTGCCAATCTTCTTAAAGCTAGCACCATCTTTACAGACAGATATGGCCCTCTCCATACATTCTTCTGTTACCTGACATAGAACAGAAAATCAAAGCATTCAAGTACTACTTTTTATTCTTTTTATTTCTGGGTATTCCAAATTTAGTTACAAATTCCAATATCATGCCTAATAATGGTTTTCACTTCCAAGGGCAGGGCGCAAGATCAATCTAACAAGCAATTCAATTGATTTAAGTATGAAACTATATATTAATAGTTTCATACACGTAACAACAGAATAAATGATTATATGAGTAATCAACAATCTCTGTTTCAAGTTAAGTGTTTAATATGTGATAACCAGTAGAAAATAGTACGGGATAAGTTTATAGTTTTATAATAAAGAACTTATAATTTTATTAACAGAAAGCTTAGAATTTTTCCAGAAGCATGGGACTAGTTAATTAACAATGATGGTTATATGTCAACATGATAAAACATATAGAATTGTCAGACAAATCAAGAAAATTGGGAAGGACAAAGAAGTGAAAGGCAATAGGAATTTCTGACGTTATACATAATAGAGCTAAGATATAAAAGAAAAGAGGCTGCAGAACAATACTGGGATCAGGAATGTTTATCATTAATTTATTTATTCTTTCTGAGTTATATCTTGAGAAATGGGATAACAGAGAGTGCAAGCATGCATGCATCCATGTATATAAGTATGAATGTGTATATATAGTTATTATATATTTATCTATATTCATCTATATAAGTTTTTGTATATGTAGGTATATTCATCTACACAAGTATTTGTATATCCATGTAAATATTTATATATGTATGGATATATTTACTAGCAAGTGGCACATGCAATGTACATTACAGGAAAAAAACTAATAAAAACAAATATAAGTTATTTGCTTATTCCACGACAATTTTGGTATTGACAAAACAACAATTTTGCTTACAAATATGAATAAATCAAAAGACAACACATCAATTTTGGTATTGAAAAGAAAGCCCATCAACCTGGCTAATCCAATTTCAGAGTCATAATGCTGATTTGTTGGGTCCCATTCGAACAAACCAGCAACTTAGACCTTACGCTTACTGAATTTCAAAGTTATGATGTGGATTCAGGCATGAATGCCTATGCAGTTTGGTTCTGGGTTCTGTAACCCAAATATCTTAAAATAGTGATTCAGGTCCTAACCAACTAGAACAACCCAACCATCTGAAAAACAGACTCACACCGAAGGTGATTAAACAAGCAAGTAATTAGCTGAATGTACGAACCTTGACAACTAAATAAAATAGGGTCTCTGAGTCACACTGAATAAGGACCAAACAAAACCCATTTTCCACTTTTCACTATTATCTGTTGCACATCGAAATTTGAATATGGAACAAGTTAAAATGGACTGCAAACTAATGTTGCTTTCAGAATTAAATTGCCACTTTGTGCCTGATTATCTTTGATACAGTTCAAATGCCTAACTTTACATCATTGAATCACTGCTTCAAAAACAGGTGCAACAGCTAATGAACATAAATTAGTAGAATTGTATACAATTTGTTGGGAATGAGGCTAGCATTTCATAGAAAAAATAGCAAATATGTTTTTAAATTTAAGATTATGTCATAGCTAGCAAATTCTTATGAAAAAGTAAAGAGAAGAGAAAGACAAATGGGACGGGGTTGAAGCACCCAAATGTTATTTCCTAAGAGTGAATATGCCCCCACATGCAGGGTCTGCTGAAGATCACTCCTAGAGATACGACAGACTCTCAATATAACCATCAATCCTCCTCATTCACATGCCTTCAAGGAGTCTTTCACAAATCCCGACCACACTTTCAGGTTGCCCAGCAAAATTGGAGAAAGAGCAGGGTGAAAACAGTGAAAAAAACTGACAGACAAGAGAGCCTGAAGAGGGACTTGTTCTCAGTTGTTTGGGGCAAAGGCAGCTAGCTGGTTTCTCCTAAGAGCCCCATATGCAGGGTCTGCTGAAGATCACTCCTAGAGATACGACAGACTCAGAGTATAACCACCAATCCTGCTCATTGTCATGTCTAAAAGGAGGCTTTCACAAACCCACCCACACTTTCAGGTTGCCTAGCAGAATTGAGAAAAGCCAGAATGAAAACAGTGAATAAAACTGACAGACAAGAGAGCCTGAAGAGGGACCTGTTCTCAGTTTTTGGGGCAAAGGCAGCTAACTGGTTTCTAGTTTACTCTCTCCAGAAATCTGCAACTTGTCTTATAGTGTCCACCGTCCAGCACCACCCATTTTCAATGAGTAGAGAGTTATCTAGAGAGGGCCAATAGCTGATTCCAAACGATTCAGATTTAGTTCAGGGTGGATCAACGAAAGGACTGCTCAAAGGCCAGAGAAAAAGGAAGTGAGATAAACAATAAATCTAAAGCCCCACTCAATTAAAGAAGAACAAAAATAGAAATCAGATTTAAAATTTCAAGTCGCCAAAAATAAATACAGCCTAACACAATTTACATTATTGTGTCTGCTTCTGTAAATAAAATGGCTTCTGCAAATTGAAAACAAGCAATACACTTTTCTCAAGTGAATAAAATCCAACATGAATTAAACAAGAATTACTCACATTGATGTGAAAAACTGAAACAATTCAAATACATCAGTCTAAGAAATTACTCGAGACACAACATGCACAGAATGCATTATAGTTCCTGCAGAAACTGACATTGTACCTTTACAAGTTGCTTTGTAGGTTCATCAACATTCCCACAGAGAAATGTTTTTGAAGTGTCACCATGATAGCCCTGAAGCACAAATAATGAAAATTTTATCAGAAAATAAACAGACAGCAGTCAGTCAGCAATATAAAGTTCCTATAGTTCTCCATTACATCTGAAAAAACTTCAAGATGATGAGAAATGCATATGAAGCATTACCTTCTTCATTTAACAGTATTTCCACTGAATGAAGAAAAGAGCTAATGCATGAAGAGCACAATCAAAAGCAAAACTATAACAAATGAGAACCATTTTCAGTATGCTACTTGAACCCTTTCCAAGATCCTTTATCTTCCCCACAACTATATCATAATTGCCAATAATAATTCTACTAGATCATTCATCCTCCTCTTTTCTATCAGATGGTTCCAATTGCTTTATTAAAGCCTCTTTGGTCTTCATTTCACAAAAGTACCATCTACATCAATCGTCCATCATCCCTAAGCATATTTGTTTGAACTCTGCCTTTCTCTCTTCTACCATAGATCTACCTTAGTATTCTCAAATCCAACATACGTCTACTGAAAACAATCATATATATATAAATAAATATCTTAAGAAAACAATAGTGAGAGATAGAAAAGAATAAAGAAGAAAAAAAACATGATCTGACTGAAGCTTTTCAGCTCTGTTCAGATCTCCTTATGATGTGATATGTAGCAACTTACATTTGGCAAGTTATATACAGCTACTCTAGTAAAGATACATCCCTAGGGTTCCTATAAATTTTAGAAAAGTAGTCTAGTGAATTCATCAAGAAAATTTCTAAATATATGGTGATGTCAACCATCAACAATTGAGGAGGCTGACATGTCTTAGCCACAGGCGTGGAGCCAAGATCTGTCCCCTGCTCTTTTCTTCTTCTTCTTTTTTCAGGGTGGGGGGTGCTGGCAGCCAATTTACTTCTTGAAAATACTACTTTGCATTGCTATGCATATTACATGTATATGTATAAATGTGCGTGCATGTATATGTATATGTGTGTGTGTGTATTATAGACTCATCTAGCCTAGGATATTGTAGCGTATTCTGCCTGTACAACTAAGTTTAAAATATTCATCATCAAGATCTGAAACCACACCAACCCTCTCACTTCAGTTGAGGAGCTTCATGCCTCTTCCTCTCGGTCGGCCTTTCTAGTCAAGTGAGCATCCACAAGGGGAAAGGCATCTGTATGGAGTCATGTCAGCTGTGGGTATCACTAGGCTATGGAATGGAGTCTTAAAAGTATTCATGATACATAAATACATGCATACATACATGTGTATGCATGTATTTATGTATGTATTTTTGTTGAGAAAAACTATGACATTATTATAATAGTCACTCAAAAGTTTTAATCTTTCATTTTATTAAATTTTATTTTTTGTCTCGTTCTTTTAAATATCTTTTCCTTCCAGAATGCTCTTCTAAGAATGAGATAAAGGAATATGCATCGATAGTACTAACAATTGTTGAAAAAAATAAAAAAAAAAAATTATTCCATGCATATGGACACAAGTTATATTCATGATCCAAATAATGATGATAATGACGACAACGACGACAATGATGATAATGATGATATAGATGAAGTAGCACATATCAATCTCAACAAAATATTCTAGAGGCTTTTAAGACATTGTTGATGGAGACATAAGTGAAGCAGGTGATCCACCATGGAATGATACAGGAGTATAATGTTTAGTACTTAGAGGAAATCAGGTGAAGAGAGAGAAGAGGAGAAATGTTCGTGTTCGGTACTACATAGGAAGAGGCAGCACGGAGGGATATGCAAGAGTTTGGGTCGAAAAGGGAGCTAGTCCTTCATCTTTCTTATAGATTTTGTATGATATAACTCAGAAAAAGAATCCAAAATATGTTGACTCTTATTAAAAAAGATAAATGAGAAAGATCTTTTGATTAATTTTCCATGATCTTAAAACTTCATGTATTGAGGAGTGTTTGAGATGTAACATTATGGAAAAAAACCTTTAACGGGGCCACAGTAAGTTTTTCTCAAAACTTCAGGGGATGTCAGGGCAGGTAGCTTAGGGGCCAACTGATCGTTGTGTGTGTGTGTGTGGAGGGGGGGGGGGGGGGGCGATGGGGGTGATCGACGCCAAGAAACATCGAACGGGGGCAGACG
>JAOXJJ010000139.1:9010127-9029624 GCA_025769935.1 Phoenix roebelenii
TGGGTGCGTGCACTAATGTGGCTCTGGCCTCTCTTGATTGTTCAATTCTCCTGGTATCCATCTACTTCAAATATGTCTAGACACAAGGGAGTGGATTCAATTAGAAAGTGAACATATCAACTTCCTCCATTTTATTCTATCTATTTTCCTTCTCAAAAGCAGAATAATCTTGCAAAGAGTAATATCTGATATAAGGCCACCCAAAGCAGGTAATTGTTTGGATCCAAACCCTTTTTGAAGCTTGGGCCAGGATGCGCAGCACTAGCCCACCACATACCGATACTACAACCTGCACTACCAACATTGCCCAAATCAGGTCTAGTCCAATCAGGTTATTAATCACCACCTTCCTTATAAACAGCAACATGCTCGACCCAACATAAACATGGCTCTAAAAATCGGCTACAAGTACAAATAAAAAATTGCCAAATCTACGTTTGACTCTACTAGCTCCAAATGCCTCAAACTCTTTTTCTCTGATTAAATGGTTAAATCACCATGAGAACAACATTTTATTATGGAATGAACTATGTTGTCCATTCTTCTATCCAGCATGATAGTATCCAACAAAAGATGGCCTTTCTGTTCAGTGGTATCATAACATCAGCAATGCTAAAGAAAACTCTAATCTAATGAGGTGATCTATGACCATATTGTATGCTGCTCTTTCTACCTTTTTAAGGACAATAGACTAGGGCCTTTCAGTGTGGAACAATTTATGATTTAAAATGTTAAATGCATTCAATTCTATTTGCGAATGTATTCCATGAATTATTGCATTCCTTCTCAAAATGAAAAAGGAGATTGAAAAATGAGCACAGACTTGAGAGGAGAAAAAAAAAAGTATATCACATCTTGGAGTGATCCAAGAGATATTTTTTCCTATCCATCTAATAATATTGTGATGTACCTTGCTATGTAGAATAATTGTGTTATATATCTCACTGAATGCATTTAAGATGGGAGCTTCTTTTTTGGGTTCTAAATCAGATTCAGACCTTGAAATGGTTGAATCAATGCATCCAAAATCTACAACATGAAATCATGTATGAATTCTTTAAACATGAGAATATAGTTCCTATAGAAGCAGAAAAAATTAAGTCAATTTTTTTGCCTGAAGTGTTCAATCTTTTTTTTTTATGGCAACAGTACAGAAATTTTAAAATTTTCATTTTAAACAGGTTAGTAATAAGGAAAATATACTCACTTTCATTTAAATATGCATACCAATACCGATGCAGCAAACTGAAGATCAGCTGCCAAGCCCTAAGGGAAGATGCAATGGCCACAAGAAATATGTCCAGAAGTGCCCAAATCACTATTCGATCAAACAGAAGGCTCAGATCATGAGATCAGCAAGCCATCAAACTATTTTGGAACCCAATCTAATTGCTAGGAGCATATTGAAGCATCCGATGCAATTGATGATCAAAATTTGGACCAAGAGCTTAACTGCACTCCAATTCCAAGTCCTTGAGGAGAGATGATCACCAACTATGATCAATATTTTCTTTTTATTTGGTTGTTATGTAGGTTAGTTTGGATGTACCAGAATTTTAGATCTATCAAGAGTCCTTTTAGTGTCAAACAACATTGGAAGAGTTTTATAGTCATAATACATAAGCTGAGAGTCCTCCCTTGAGTAAGGAGCAATCGTATCTAGTTGTTTTTGCCTCTATAAATAAGAGTCTATGTAAAGTGATGAGTTTTAGAGCTCTGGTGGAGTTATTTGTTTGAAGAAAAAGTCTTGGCTAGGTTCGGCCCCTTTACTTCTTGTCTAATCTCCTTTTTCTCCTATTTCCCTCTCCTTTAATTCCCTTCTTCATGGCTGTCGTCGATCATATTGTGGCCAAGTATTATTTCTACTTATCTCTGATTTTCATTATAAGGTTCATATCTTTTGATTTAGTGCTCTCTTCCCTCATCCAATCCATCTTTTACTATAATTACTTGATGATATTGTAAAGAAAATACATCAGATCCGCAGTCTATTGTTGAAGATTCTGCAGAAACCTGCACAAAGCTAGTGACAATCAGCGATCATCCAATCAACGAAAGATCCCTTTACCCAGGATCCCTACCTCCTCCAAAAGCCTCAAGCAGAAAGAAAAATGATTTGGGGTACCCATGTGGTGCACATGAAGAGTTTCTCAGACCAACTAATACTGGCCCTGAAACTCCACACTCAGCCACCTCCCGACCCCCCACCCCCCCACCCCCCAAACCCCCCAAAAAAAATGTCACACTAATTCCCATGAGAGATACCGAGCCCCCATACCGCATGGTTGGGGACTTTTTGTGTGCACGAAACTGGTGTCCTTTAGCACTACTCAAACAGAAATCTTTTCATTGTTTATAATGATTATAATAAAAATAAACCTTTTTCCCCCGTTTTCTGTAGCAAAATGGCAAGGTGATATCTTGACCTAAATCCTTTCCTAGGTCCATCTGTGCCTTCATGGTCACTCTCAAGTGGCTCTGTGTCACATACTGTTTCATTGGAACTGCAACAGACATCTCCAGCCAAATTAATGAAAATAATTGAAAAGCAAACGAAGCACTTTGAGTGCATGAATTGTCTTAGACAAAGATGTTTATTGGTTATTCTCAAACATTATCTTATTGTGAAATATAACTGATATTTTGAGTTTCAGTAGCAAACCCCACACCATTACCAAGCTGATATAGGTCAGTATCGCAAGGATGCCCCCATGTCAATACAAGGTACACTGTTGGAGTTGGCACAGCACCATACCATGTGCTAGCATGTGGGCGTGTGGAGCCCCTATAACACACGACTACCGCACCAGGTCTGTATGGTACATCCTTTACCAGCCGATGTGGGTAGGTACTTAAAACCTTGAATATAACTCACCTCTAATGAAATTTCTCAATGAATTAATATATAGGCAGATGATAACTCAAAGACACAATACTGACCGAGACCTACTGGATTCGTACTTTGGCAAGGATATCCTCGACTGCAACCAACATATGCCGGATCAAAGACCACAGTAGGATTCTAAAAACGGTTGTGAGATTTGTTGGGTTTGAGTCCCACCTAAGCCCATCTTCTTTGACTAAGTTTCGTATCCGAGATTACGTTACAATATGTGAAATTGTGAATGAAAATAAATCAACATACGTATGTGATCGATCTTCTGAAAATTCCCCTACTTTTCTAGAGAAAGATTTGGCAATGAAATGACAAGTCCTAATAGACGATTAAAGTCGCAAGATGTCCAAGAAATGCATTTATATTCAAAATATAAAAAGAAATGAAATGAACCAGAAAAAGGGGAAGAACGAAAACATACATTTAAGTAGACAGTAACATCAATGTTTATTATGTCTCCATCCTGATCAAAAGGAAAAGTTAGTGAAAACATAAAGTTTATATCAAGGCTATAGCAAACAAGTTTCATATTAAACAAAAAAGTGATCTTATCTTGTTGTACCTGTAGCTGGCGAGAATCAGGTATTCCATGACACATGCACTCATTTACTGATGTGCAAACACTCTTTGGAAATCCACCATATCCAAGCGGAGAAGGATAAGCACCAGCTTTGACAATCATCTCATGCACTGCTTTATCAATTTCATTTGTTGTTACAGATGGCTGATAGAAAGGCATAATCTTAGGATGACATAATGGGGAATACTAGCATAAGAGGAAAGGCGAGGTATGTCAAGTACCAGAAAGTCAAGGAAAAGATAATGAATGGGGAACCAAAAAATTCCACTAGGGCAATATAACGATGATGATGATGATGGCAATGATGATTAAAATTTTAGAATGATTGCTGATTTCAACTAGAAACAGAAATATGCATTCCTTAGTGCAACGGAAATTCACTTCTAAGTTCTAACTGGCCACTATTTGCAGTTTAGAGCTCAGAAAGACCCGAATTTTTAGCAAAAAAAAAATGCCACTAGGAAAATCTAGGTATTCTGCATTATTGACTGAACAAGATTAAGTTAGAAGAGCTATCCTTGTCCACAGCACAGTTCACATTGCCCAACAAGCTAGCATGAAATAGAGAAACTTCTTAGCTCACATAAAAGGTTTCCCATGAATTCCCAAAACTAAAAGAAAGAAGCCTGTATAAGATCTATTTGGGGTCAGTTTCGTTGATGTCCACATCATCATAATTATACAACCATACATTTAACAGTCAGCTGTCACCTTGATAATCACAAATAGCATGTATTGTCTAGCTGCTCGAGTATATGCACATATAATATATCTTATGCTTTGAACAATTGAAAACATTTGAAGTTTTGAACAATAAGTTCAAGCAGATTTCAAGATGTTTATCTCATTATAGAAGCTTAGTGGTACATGTATCATTTCTGATATATCAGAGCTCTTTGTTAGGGTATATATACTGTTCCACTGCCCATTGGCATGCAGCACAAGCATGGTATGGGCTGCATGCCAGTGCTTGGCTGGCATGCACATGCAGCACTTGCATGGTATTGGCTGCATGCTAGTGATTGGCATGTTGCCAGCATGACATTGCCAAGCCATCACAGTATCGGCATTAGATACCTTCATCCTTCGTGCAAAAGAAGCACGATTTTTCGGTGAGATAAGTAGTATTCTTCCAGTGCAATTTCTAATTGTGTCCAAGTATATGCAGCAGTTTCAAAAAATCTTAATTAAATAAATGTTGACAGAAGATTGGCAGCTAGCTTGACAAAAATCATGCATATCAGAAATAAAGTCCAGGTTGTTTCTGTATGTCTCTATGGGCGCTAAAGCAGACCAGACTGAGGAACATTAAAAAGGAAAATGTGAAAAGTTTTATCAAGGATCTATATAAGAGGATTTACTTGTACGCCTGTTAAGAGGCCTAAAAATATTAAAAAAACCCTATTTTTTCAACATTTACAGAAGCCACTTAATTCAAAAAAAACTTCATATTTTAAAGTATTATATCTCCTTGTAAAACTGAAATAACCATAAAATTCATACTTACCCTGACTAATGTTCCTGCAAAGTCCAAAACACGTGCAGCAAGCTCACAGGAAGCTTTCATGCGAATAATGCCCTCATCATCGTGTACTTGATATTCACTAAAAATCTCAGGCAGTAGGTTTGAACCCACATAAGGAGGTCTAGGAATGTGTTCTGGCACAAGAAGGGGAGCAGAGACTTTTCCGCACCTTAGTGGAGGCCTTTTTCTCGCTTTAACTGAACTTTGAAGCTCTCGTAACCTTCAAATGGTCAAAATCAGAACTAATAACAGTTTGCAACACTTAGTATGGCCAGATATGTTATTAAACTAACAGCTCAATCTAAAGGTCACTAACTGTGAGTAAATGATGAAAGATTATGCTACAGCAAGTCACTAGACATCAACGACCATACTAGGTATACAAATAATATCATTCATTCTGCACTCGATGGTCTAGAGCATGGGACTTCTGACATGCTGTCTTGGTTTATAATTCTGGATTTGTTATGGTTACGCAAATAAAGTATCTGTCACCGTAAGCCTCCTTGCCATCATTAAAGGTCATCCAACCTTATTTAGTAAATTTCGGAACTCCATGGCTTTCAATCAGGGCTTTTTCTCTATCTCTCTCACACACACATACACACTTTCTCCTTCTCAAAACACCGCTATAATTGCCACTGATACTGTTGTGGCCAATTTCTCTAGTATTTCAAGTTAATCTTGGATTTTTGACTTGTCTTCTTTTTCCACATAACTATTGATGCCGTTGTATTTCTCCATGCACCTTCTTTTCCCTTTTCCATTTTCATAAACATGCCGATCCCCCAAATAAGTGATCATCATTTCACTGTTCCATTTGTTGTTTATTGTCATATGCAACCAAGTGGGCAGAAATTAACAATTTGACCAAAAGAGCTGAGGGTTTTATTGCGTCCATCATTTACAATCTACATCCTTCCACTATGGCTGTGATTATCTTACTTTTGTCTTCATCTTCCACCATTTTGTGGTATTATTAGCTTAGGCATAGGTGCAAACTATGCTTGCTTACTAAATTGCAGCGGTGCCTTCTTTTTTCGATATTGTCTTCTTTTACAATTATAACTGTAGAGTAAACCAGAGTTGGCAAAACCGTCCCGAACCAGATGGTTCCGGCCGTTCCGAGCTGTACCAGCTGCCCACCGGTATGATTTCGGCAACAAAAATGAAAATCGCTGTCGGGGGCGGAGAAAGAAAAGGAAAGAGAGGAAAAGAGAGAGCGAGCGGGGGAGGGAGAGAGAGGAAGAGGGAGAGGGAGGGAGGCCGGCGAAGGGTGGCGGAGGCTGGCAGAGGGCCGGTGGAGACCGGCACCGGAGCAGCAAGGGGAAGTCGCGGCCATTCCCCTGTTTCGTTCGAAACATAGGTTCGACCGCTTTTTTAATTTCGCAATTTTTAAGTGAAGTCGGCAAATCGCTTGCCGACTTCACTTAAAAATCTCAATTTTTTTAATTTCGCAATTTTTAAGTGAAGTCAGCAAGCGATTTGCCGTCTTCACTTAAACATCGCGAAATTAAAAAAGCGGTTGGACCCCTATTTCGAACGAAACAGCAGAACAGCCGCAGTTTTTCCTTGCTGCCCCGGTGCCGGCCTCTGCCACCCTCCGCCGGCCTCCCTCCCTCCCTCCCCCGCTCTCTCTCTCTTTTTCTTTCTCATTCTCCCTCTCCCCTGCCTTTTCTACTGTGTCGGTACGGGCCCGACACGGCATGGCACGGGTCTATACCGACTCATCCCATCGGAGAACCAGTACAGTACCCGGTGCCGGTTCCACCAACGTTGGAGTAAACTCTTCACTTTTCTCTTTGAAAATTTATATTTCATGCTCTTTGCTGGTTCAGCATACAAAATATAATATTCATTGGTGGGCAAGGTTCGTGGTACTAGTGTGTTCCATACCCTGGTACCGAGCCAATATCCAATATAGTGGGTATATGCATGGTATGTTGAACCGGCCTATACCAGCCGGTTTAGCCCGTACTGAACAGGTCCAACAATAAAAAACGGTTCCAACAGAAGATTTGACCGGTACCAAACCGGTCCAGTAGGTGACCAGTACGTCTACCGATTTCGATTCGGTATACCTTGGGTATATGTCTATATGCCGAACTAACCTCCATACCAGACGTACCAATGCTGCACCAACGTGGTACTGGTATGGGATCCAATATCGGGATTGTGAACCTTGTTTATGGATGACTATTCTCAATTGCATGGTTGATAATTTATATGCAGATTAAATCTAGTTTCTCCATATTAATGATTATGTTAGCATTATGGTTCACACTAAACATTATAGATTGGCTTCACAAATACCATCAAATATGAACAAACCTATTAGCCAACATCATACCACTCGAGAGACAAAAGATACTTCGGATGATTTAAAAAAAAAAAAGATCAGCTAAAAAGATTTGATTTCTTTTCAAAGTAATACCATATCACATCCATAAAATGGGCACATATAGTTATGGACCACTCCACCAATCCACTCAATAGATCACACTAGTGAGCTAAACCTTTAAACATCCACAGCATGTAGGTTTCACATTATCTTCATAACAAGTGGCCACAATATGTGGTCAATTACACAGATGGAAAGAAGTGGGATGATGTAAATGGAAGTTGTCTTAGTCCATAGGGACCAAGGACAGCAAACTAAAGAATTCCAAATAGACCAATGACACTAAGAAACTTGAATACCATTTAATCGACTAATAGATTGCTGAAGGGCTCAAAATGGATGTCAATATGTAGAAAGATTGCAGAAAGAACATAATGGAACCCAAAAGAACAAATAAGAGACCAAAAACACAAGAAAAGTAGAAGGAAGTCTTGAAGGGGAGACGAGAAGGTGGATGGGAGTTATAGGAACTAGCTAAAGAAATAATAAGGCTGATACAAGGAAGAGGATCTGAAAACAAAGAAGCGTACACAAAAAACAAGGGCAATGAAGGACAATACTCTTAATTAAAGGGTTCAATGTGAAAGGTAAAATTAAAATGTCAGGAGGGTAATTTGGACTTTCATAATGTAGTCCGGCATCAAAAGGTCCTCAAATGGCCAAAAACAGTCAATAGACATTTACCACCAATACTAAAGACAAAGTCATGGCATTATACATGTTCAGCACTGAATCTTAGAAAAGTGGGGGCACAAAGAAGAAAAAAATAAGCTAAAATGAATATGGAGTTAATCTGACTTATCCTTTATTTGAGATCCAAATTTATCCACAATACTACATGTCTCCTTTTACTGGTATATTTATAGAAGCCCACAATTTTGACCATCTTTGTATCTCATACACCACCGTCACCAATCTTAGTAGAAAAGATTATCTTGAATGTTCACTTTCATGGTTGGAAACTTCTAGAAACTATATGTTTGGATTTGTCCTTCAACATGAGGATCTTCTTTTCAAACGCAATTACCACAACCAAGAAAATTGTGATCACTGACTTGATAAAGTTAGGAATTCTACTGAAAAGAAAATGTGTTCTTACAGATCCTTTGCAGGATGAGTAAAAAAATCTTAATCATGTCGGGACATATGAAATGCCTCAAAGCATGTAATAATATGGTTTGACATTTTATTTCACGGTGTAACATGTAAGAAAATAGTCCAAATGCAGATCTTCCACTATGCATGGCAGTATGGTCAAAGAAACCGTCCCAAATCGCGGTTCGGGATGTACCAAGCCATACCGGCGGCGGACCGGGACAGTTCCAGCAACCAAAACGAAAAATCGGGATGGAGGTGGAGAAGGAGAAGGAAAGAGAGAAAAAGAGAGAGTGGGGGAGGGAAGGAGAAGGAGAGGAAAAGAGAGGGAGGGTGACGGCTAGCCGGCGGAGGGCTATAGAGCTCCTCCTGCGCCCCTCTGTGCAGCTCTTCGGCCCTCCATCAACCTCCACCGGCCTTCGCCACCCTCCTCTCTCCCTCCTCTCTCTCCTGTGTTAGCAGGGAACGGTACGGAGGGCGTACCAACCCGTGCTGCCGAGCAACCGATCCGAGTCTCGGTTCCAACACAGCAATCCTTGCATGGCACCAACTATCACACCAAATTGGTATGGACATTAATGCTATAAGTGGCCAGCAAGAGTGTTGATTATTCAATTTCAAACATTAGTATCACAAAAGCAAAATACATGTTGCTTTTTATCATGTCATATGCTAAATCAAATCAGCTTATATAATTATTTATTGTTATAATTGATACTAGTTAGTGAAGCCAGTCAGGTATTATTCTGAAGGAATGCCTCGTGATTGGCTTGTTTATCAGATATGGGCACAACCTATCACAATTTTTATTTCCTTCCATAGATTTTTGATTATTTTAAGGATTTTAAGGAATACAGAAGACATTAGCTTTTCTGAATTTGTTTATTGTCCCGCTAATATCAAGCAATATGCTACCACGGTGGATGGTGTGGTAGCTGCAATTCAAAAAATCTGGATCCCCCAGATCCCCACACAGAAAGACAAACATTAAAATATAATTCTAATAACTTCTCAGACTCACTCAACTCAGAACTAAATATAAGAATTTATAAAACTATCTCTTGTCAAATAGTACTTGGCACTTTACATCTATGCTAGCTTAACAAGTCAAACCACCCATGGACCCTTCACATGAATCAGACCCCTAACATCAATTTTGCTTAACAAAAGAGAATGACAGACACTGCTACTCTGGGATTGTTTTAAAAAATAAAATTGAAATGTAATATGATTATGGGCTCAAAATCCTAGATAGATTAGGCGATCACTAGGGAAGCAAATCCTAGGATGCATAGTTGAAGACCTTCTTCACTAACTAATTGGGACAGGCTGCATTTGAGTTGCATTAGAATTTATTTACTCATACAAGACAGAACAGATGAAAACAATCTCATACTCTACCAAATATCTTAGTACAATACCCATACCTTCTAATTCGCATGGCCTCCTCCAACCCTGAGAGTTTTCTTGATTTGATAACAACTCTTTTGTATACAAGTGATTTCCCTTTTTGATTAAAAAAAATAAAATATAAGATTAAGTTTGCAACAATTGACAATGTAAAAGGGAACAAGATAAAGTTTAATATAAGAACCAACATATGGAAAGCTAAACTAATGAACTATAAAGTAAATGAATGACTTGGAAGAAACATGGAGATGATAAGCAAATTTTGTGATCATTTAGCATCTGTTTTCTTTTCCACATACGTGCAATTTACTGAAAGAAAAGTCATATTTTATGAATCATAGCACAGGATGTAGGTGACAATTGTTTTGATAATAGAAAAAATGAAAGATAATATCCTTAAGTTATGAGCATGGTTAGATTGTAGTCTAAACTCTAGTCCCATTTCAATAAATGAAGTGGTTTGTTTGCATAAACAAAAACAAAATTTGTATACCTAGTCTCTTTTTGATATAAAAGATGAGAGAAACCCATCAACATCAAAATCATTTCATTGAGAATTTGAAATGTATAAAGAGCAACAAGACAAGAACAAAACCAAACCTCTATGTCTTCATGAGCACTCGTTTCTAAGAATTATTTGCACTTGAAAAGAAAAAAAAATAATTTCAAATATCAACAAAGGATTTATAGAAGTCTGTAATGTTCATATGAAACAAAGGACGATAGAGCAACAATTAATTTAAACTTGGCACAGATTTAGGAATGTAATGTAGCTCTTTTGTTTAATAAATAAATTGTGCTAATAGGCAATTCTACTAATCTCAGTTAGAATCACATTTACGAGAAATGTTGGAAAATATGAAAATTTGTTATTATTAGAAACATTACACGCAAGTGCCAACATTACAGTCACTCTTACGCACTAACAACAAGATTGAAAACCATGACTGCAAATCAAAAAGAAACGAAAAAAAAACCAAAGAACAGAGGATTGCTCGGACTCCATACCCTGCCCACTTGAAAACGAGGTTCTGAGAGGCTGGCCGAAGAGGAAGGGCCTCTCGGGAGGGGCTCTCAGAGAAGCAGACAGCGGTGCTGCGAGTCCCGATCCGCTGAAGGGGCCCCCCAGCGGCATTTTTGGGGAAGAAAACAAGCTCCGGAGCAGCGGAAGATGGATGGAAAAATCCGACCTTTGGTTTGGGTTGGGTGACGAATAAACTAGGCTCGCGGGAGAAAGATAAGATATTTTTTGTGTGTTTACGCCTTTACGGAGAGCGAAATATAAAAATACCGCAAAATGCAACGGAGCTGATAACGGGTAATGGATGCCATCCGTCTGGACCCGGCCCCAATAAGAAGGTTTGGCTCTATTTTTTTGAATTATATAAAAAATCTACATTATTACTAAAAACGTTTTCTGAACATCCATTAGCTTTCAAATTAATTGCTCCAGCCTGCATCACTGGCACATATTTTTAACTTCCTACCTTTTACAAGTTGGAGTCCCCCATGGTGCATGCATGTTTAGATGGACAATGAATTGCTGATCTCGGAAGAGGATGGATGTTGCCATCATGTTCACATGCCAACTATTGTATCGGATATAGTGAGTGGCGTCCATCCAAACATGCACTAGTATTTGTAATGTATAACATGCAACCAATCTCACCCTCCATACTGAAAAATATGATTGTGTTTATACTCCCCTACTATAGTGATAAGAACCGACTCAAAAGGCTGAAAAAACAAACTTTAGGTTAATTAGAAATAGTTTTAAGTAGGTCCAGGCTTGATCCATAGCAACATGCACAAAATCCATTTCAACTCAGGATGGGGAGGCGCATGCTTGATTAGGCTCAATTCGTTTACACACTTGTTCAAGAGCTACCAAGTCTTCGCAAATCATTAGAAAATAGTTGAAAACCCAAATGGCACCTTGTCCCTCAGATAAAATAGAAATCTTGTGGCTTGGATACATGAAAGAACCACGTTGATAAGCCTTTTTTGGGAAAGAACATCATGAACAAGGAACACAATGGCTAGTAGCTTATTGCAGCATTTTTAAGGAAATGGCAGCTTAATCTGGCATCCTATCTCTTCCTTTCCTCCTTGTCTCCTCCAAGCTCTCCTTCGCTGCCTCCACATCCTCTTCTTCGGCCCATCTCCCATCCCTGCAAGCATGTCCTTCCCCACCACACTTCTCCTTGATCTTCTTCGTCGTCTCTTTTGTCACCCCCCACTCATCATGCAGTACTGTCTGCTTTGCTTTCTCCCCCCATGCCCTGCAGAGTCTCCACCACCCTGCTTGCCTCCTCCTTAGTCTTATACTGTGCTATTCACCATAAGTATTATTTTTATTAATTCTTTCAAATTCCTGGTGTCAAAGAATTGTTAGTCTACCATGTAATTGTTAACATTTAGACACATTACCTTGTATTACAGTTATAGTTGAAACAGTTGAAGCTTAACTGAAGCTAAACTGAATTCAGTTGTTAGTTAGTATGTTAGTCAGTTAATCAGTTAGTTAGTTATTTGATCTGTTATTCATTCAGTTACGGATCATTTGTATATATAATTACTGTTTGTAAGAAGAAAGCAAGAAGAAGAAATAAGGAAGTTTAGCAGCCTCTTTTTCAGCTGCTCTGTTTTCTTCTCCAAAGTCATTCTACTTGGGTTTTTCTTCATTTCTCTTTTCCCACTTGAGCAACTTTACATGGTATCAGAGCTCTAAAAGCTTCTTTTCATGGCTTCCTCCGCTGATAGTAGGGCTGACTCAGTTTCTCCCCCGATTCAGAGCATAGTCGAAGATCCAATGAGCCCCTATTTTCTGCATCATGGCGATAGCACAAGTTTGCAGCTTGTTACTTTGATTTTGAATGAAGATAACTATTCAACCTGGAGCAGATCAATGATTATGGCCTTAAGCATTAAAAACAAGGAAGGGTTCATCGATGGCAGCATTCCTCAACCCCCACCGAATGATCCACTCCATGGGGCTTGGAGAAGATGCAACATGGTGGTTTCGGCATGGATTTTAAACTCTATCCCAAAAGAGATGAGCACCAGCATGATCAACATGAAGACAGCAAGAGAAATTTGGCTTGATCTAAAGGAACGATTCAATCAAAGCAATGGTTCAAGAATTTATCAATTATAGAAGACTATTTCATCCCTTTCTCAAAATCATGGCACTGTAATCTCTTATTTCACCCGTTTAAAGGGATTATGGGAAGAATTGACCAACTTTAGGCCTCGGCAACAAAGTGAATATCAATCTGAAGAGCAAGTCATTCAGTTCTTGATGGGATTAGATGAATCCTATTCAAATATTCCCGGACAAATTCTACTGATGGATCCCCTGCCACCTGTGAACAAAGTGTTCGCTCTTGTGCTTCAGGAAGAACGACAGCATGAGGTAACCACAATGATACAAAGCTCTGGGGCTGCTGCTGCTTTTGCTGGTGAGTCCATTCATGACAAACCAAACTATAGTCAGTTCTCTTGCAATCAATCTTCAAAATTCATTCAAAGACAGATTAATGTAGGCCAAATTCGTAGGAAAGATAAGCCTATATGTAGTCACTGTGGCAAAACAGGGCATACCAAGGATAAATGTTATCAACTCCATGGATTTCCACCCGAATTCAGCTTCACAAAAGGCAAAAGAATAGTTTCTACAGCTAATCAAGATTCTTGCACTACTGTGCCAGATGAGTTACATGATTTCTCCAAGCTTACGATTACCCCGGATCAGTGTCAAAAGATCCTTTCGATACTGAAACCCCAGTTGCAAACTTCTGAATGCACTGCTGCTGCACCAAAAATTTCACAATCCTCAATGAACCAAGTTGGAGATCTACGATTGGCAGCTAACAAATTTCAATCACCATCTGCCTCTGCATTCTCAGGTAACAGTGATGCTTGTTTTTTGAGTGTTCTTGATCACAAACAAGATCACATTCCCTGGATCATAGATACAGGGGCCACAGATCACATAGTATGTTCAGCTTCTTATTTCTCTACCAGTACAGCCATTATTAACTCTACTGTGAAGCTTCCCACGGGTAAAAGAATCCCTATGACACATATTGGGACAGTCAGAGTATCAAATTCACTTACCCTGACCAATGTCCTCTGTGTACCTGAATTTTCCTTCAATTTGATTTTGGCAAGTAAGCTCATAACCACACATCACTGTTGTTTGTTCTTTTTGTCGAATTTCTGCCTCATACAAAACCTGTTGAACTGGATGACGATTGGACTGGGGATGCTTAAGGGTGGTCTTTATCATCTTCAGCCAGACAACAAAGCCATTGCCACAAACTTAACAAAGCCACTGCTTCAAACCATTCTCCCCTGCTCTGCTGCACCTTGTTCTGCTGCACCCTGTTCTGCTTCAGCTCCTTCTCCAATTCCAGCTGCTAAATAATGTGACAATTTTCTTTGGCACCGTCGGTTAGGACACCTATCTTTTCATAAACTTAGTTTGTTACACAAGTTTGTGCCTGAGATAAGTGTTGGTTTGAATGAACATTGCAACATTTGCCCCCTTGCTAAACAACATAGACTAAGCTTTTCTCATTCGAATCGTGTTTCCCATTCTAATTTTGAATTAGTTCATTGTGACATTTGGGGACCCTTTTCCACTTCTTCACTTGATGGATCTAAGTATTTTTTGACTATTGTGGATGATTATAGTAGAGCTACTTGGGTTTATCTTATGCAATTTAAGTCCCAAACTAGTAGTATCATCCAGTCTTTCTGTAATTTGGTTGAAACTCAGTTTTCTGTCAAGGTAAAATCTGTTAGAACAGATAATGGTTTAGAGTTTAATATGGCATAATTCTATGCATCAAAGGGAATCATACATCAATTAAGTTGTGTCGATACTCCTCAGCAAAATGGGGTAGTAGAGAGGAAGCATCAACATATCCTTAATATTGCTAGGGCTTTAAGGTTTCAAGCTAATCTTCCAATAACTTTTTGGGGAGATTGTGTTTTGACTGCAGTATACCTCATTAATAGAATACCAACTCCCAAACTTTCAGGCAAATCTCCCTATGAAGTTCTATTTTCCTCTAAACCTTCCTATTCCCATTTGAGAGTTTTTGGTTGTTTATGTTATGCATCTACTTTAAAAAGACATAGGTCAAAATTTGATCCTAGAGCTAGGCAATGTGTATTCGTTGGAGACCCTCATGGTATGAAGGGTTACAAACTATTTGACATTCAAACCAAAACAACACTCATTTCCCGGGATGTTGTTTTTCATGAAACAATTTTTCCATTTCAGCATATTAGTTTTCAGCATAACATGACACTATCTTCCCCATATGAAACTCATGATACTATTTTCTCTATATCTTCCACCAACTCTAATGAACCATATCCTTCTCAAACTTCCTCTGATTCTGCATATTTGCACATTCCAAATACAGCAAACTCACCTCATATGCAGAATTCTGAATCAGCCGGCACACCAAATGGCACACCCAATGACATGTTTTTCCACTCCTAATCATCTTCCTTCATCTGATTTTGTTCCACCAACTTTCTCTACACCTAGACAACCACTTAGAAGATCTTCTAGGATTAAACGTCCTCCTACCTATCTCAAAGAATACCACTACAATTTGGCATCCGATACTCCCCAGTTTCAGTCACTCATTCAGCATTCAGGGTCTTGTGCAAAATCAGGTAAACCCTATGATATCTCAAGGTTTCTGGGGTATGAAAAGCTTTTCCCTTCTCATCGTGGCTTTGCTCTATCTATATCTTTTGCTACTACTTCCAAAAACTATGCAGAAGCTTCTCAATCAATTGAATGGACTACAGCCCTGGATGCTGAATTTCAGGCTTTGGTTGATAACCATACTTGGACCATCACTCCCTTACCTAAGGGAAAAGAACCAGTGGGTTGTAAATGGGTATATAAACAAAAATTCAGAGCAGATGGGACTGAAGAAAGAAAGAAGGCAAGGCTTGTTGCTAAAGGGTATACTCAACAAGCTAGATTGGATTATTATGACACTTTTTCTCCTGTTGCAAAATTAGTTACAGTTAAAACACTTTTAGCAGTTTCAGCTATCAATAATTGGCACTTATATCAACTTGATGTGAATAATGCATTCTTGCATGGTGATTTGCATGAAGAGGTATACATGACTCTTCCTCCTGGTTATGAGCAGCAAGGGGAGAAAGGTGAAAGACTAGTATGTCGTCTAAACAAGTCTATATATGGATTGAAACAGGCCTCGAGACAATGGTTTGAAAAATTGTCTTCTTTCATTGTTTCACATGGTTTCATTCAGTCTAAGGCAGATTATTCCTTATTCACAAAGAAAAATGGCTACTCATACACCGCCATATTGGTTTATGTAGATGACATAATAGTTGCTGGAAATGATGTTTCTTACATCAATCAGTTTAAAAGAGCTCTTGATTTGCAGTTCAAACTTAAGGACCTAGGGGTCCTAAAATACTTTCTTGGCCTTGAAGTAGCTAGAAGCTCAAAAGAAATCTCTATCTGTCAATGAAAATATACACTAGAAGTATTAGAAGATGCAGGGTATCTTGGTGCAAGGCCTGTAAAGTGTCCAATGGCACAGAATGTGAAGCTCAGCAGATATGAAGGTAATCCTATTGCTGATCCTACAGTCTATAGAAGACTTGTAGGACGATTAATTTACCTCACCATAACCAGGCCTGATTTGACATATTCTGTACAAGTTCTGAGTCAATTTTTGGATTCTCCAAAGCAACCTCATCTAGATGCTGCTTATCATGTTCTAAGGTATCTCAAGGCCACACCAAGATAAGGATTGTTCTTCTCTTCCACTGCTGATTTGCAGCTAAAAGCTTTTTGTGATGCAGATTGGGCAGCATGCTCCGATACTCGACGTTCAGTTATAGGTTTCTGCATTTTTCTTGGAAACTCACTTGTGTCTTAGAAATCAAAGAAACAACATACTGTGTCAAGGTCTTCGGCAGAGGCAGAGTATCGTTCCATAGCTTCAACTTGTTGTGAACTCACTTGGTTAAGAAGTCTTCTTGGTGATTTGAATGTTCCACATTTGAAAGAAGCTCTCTTATTTTGTGACAATAAGGCAGCTTTGCACATTGCAGCTAATCCAGTATTTCATGAGAGAACTAAACACATAGAAATAGATTGTCACATTATAAGAGATAAAATTCAATCAAGGATGGTTCGAACCCTACATGTGTCCAGCACCAGACAACTTGCTGATTTACTGACTAAAGGACTTGGAGCTACTAGATTTCACACTTTACTTGGCAAGATGGGTGTTCACAATTTACACACTCCATCTTGAGGGGGACTGCTAACATTAAACACATTAACTTGTATTACAGTTATAGTTGAAACAATTGAAGCTTAACTGAAGCTAAACTGAATTCAGTTGTTAGTTAGTCTGTTAGTCAGTTAATCAGTTAGTTAGTTATTCGATCTGTTATTCATTCAGTTACGGATTATTTGTATATATAATTACTGTTTGTAAGAAGAAAACAAGAAGAAGAAATAAGGAAGTTTAGCAGCCTCTTTTTCAGCTGCTCTGTTTTCTTCTCCAAAGTCATTCTACTTGGGTTTTTCTTCATTTCTCTTTTCCCACTTGAGCAACTTTACACTAACATCATGAAGGAAGTGAAGTTCTTCAAAAACTTTCAAATAATTCCCAGATGAATGCAGATGTAGGGTTTCTGTGTCCATATATATATGAGGACCTAATAAAGGCCAGACAGTTTTATTTCTTATCCTGGTCCCTTGGCCATTCTAACTTCTTGTATAGTCCTTAAAAACCCAAATCAATAGACGACTGTTTCTTTGAGACTAAACACATTAAGGAGGGTATGCTAATAAGAAGAACAACAACTAAAAAGCAATAAGACTCAGGAGTTTAACCAAAAGAGTGGAGAAAGATCCAAGGAAAAAGAGTGCATGTGAGGATTCTGGAACTGATTGGAAACAGAGACGGTGGGGCTTGGAAGGCATAGAGCGGAGGGGATAGGGAGGGACAAGGGAAGGCCTTGGAGATGTTGGTAAACGATACACCTCGTCCTCCACCAAATATGGTCGCCATCAGTGTTAACAACTCAGTCCGATCCTCTTGATCTTCTCCTTATTGCAAATAAATTTGAAGCAGAAATAAAACTAAACTATTCTACTTCAATGAATAATAGGTAATAATAGGCTAAAAAAAAAGAGTAGAAAAATGGAATCCGAGATGCTGGGGCATGGTATGTTGGTCACTTTTCTTGAAGTAGATTTTGTCGTCTTACAGTGCACTAGGCTTGGATGGTGTTCTACTCCTGAGATACAAGAGTCTCACGTTCCTTCTGCCTCGATGATTTGCACGGATCAAAGAAAGCTTCGAACCCAGAACCAATATGCAGCAAGCCGTTTAAAAAAAAAAAAATTGGAAGAAATATTTTAACTAGTAGAGAGAGAGTAGAGAAAGAAGAGAGATTAGGAATCCTCTGGTTCTGATCTGATATATTTCTAATCTGTAGAGGTCGTCTATTTATAGACCTCTACGAGACGTATCACGAGGGGTGCCCCTCAGGCGCGACTTCAGGGCCTCGTGCTTGCACGAACGTAAAAGCACTTGCAAGGAACGTAAAGGCTTTTACGTTCGTGCGATTGAGGAAAAACGTGACGCAAAAACCACGGAAAGAAGGACTTGATCTCATGTCCTTGTGAGAACACCCCCACACACAAACCAACTACACCACCAAAGGATGGTGACAAAATAGAACATTTAATCATTAATAAATCCAACAATCCCCCACCCGATTAAAATGTTTTCAAGATTTTATAAAAATTAGTCATACTGGGCTTTTCATGTCACGACTTTAATAAAGGTAGCTTGCGGCTTTGAACCTTTACCTAGTGAAAGTATACTTTCATCTGAAAGGAATAGTGGTAGCTAAAAAGCTTTGAACCAAATCCTTTGGTTCAGATTTTCATATACTTCATCCATGACAAATGCAAATACTGGGTTCATCATAGGTGGTGCTTTTCGGCCTCATGCACCAATATCTCAGTTTCATGAGCGCTCTAGGGGTTAAATCCTTATCCCCATAGACTGCGGCCACACAGTCACACTCACATAGGTAAATCCTCCAAGGGTGCTCACAGCACAGCACATTGCCATAGACTCGGACTCATTCAGAGTTTTAAACTCTTCCGTATACCTTTGCTGTGTTTAGCACTCACATCATATGAAGAGACCAAATGACATAAAGTCATTTAATAATAGTGCTAACTAATCATTAAACAACTCATTTTTTTCCGTTGAACCTTTCGTTTTGGGATCTCCAGTCAGAATAGGTTGGGTTGCCATTGTCAATGATTCCATATGGGTTTCAGTCACATCCCCCTTGATGTTTCTATAACTTTGCTTCTAGCTAGTCCTTTAGTCAAAGGATCTGTTAGGTTACTTTCAGATCTAACAAATTCCAAAGTCACGATACCATTTTTAATTAGGTATCTAATTATCTTATGTCTCACACTAATGTGTCTTCTGTTTCTCTTGTTATATTCAGTATTTCTACAAGTATTAATTGCAGCTTCA
>JAOXJJ010000139.1:9039229-9103119 GCA_025769935.1 Phoenix roebelenii
AAAGTTTAGAAGTAAGTTGAAAAGTTTTTAAAATACCCAATTCACCCCCCCTCTTGGGTTGTGTCTACTGGGCAACACATTTTCTTTTATTGCATTATTTACTTTTGAGTCATTTTCTTTTATTGCATTATTTATTTTTGTCTTAGTCAAGTTAATTTGGTCCGTTGTTTTATTATTAGACTAATCGATTGGGTTATGTAATTGGGTCAATATGTAAGGTCTCTATATAAAGACCACCCCTCTAATGTATGAGGAATTGATGATGGAATGAGAAAACCCTAGCCTCTTTCTTGTTCTTCTTCTTCCTCCTCCCCTTTTTTTCTTCCTGCGTCTCTATAACCTCTTCTTCATTCTCCTTTCCTTGTTCTTCCTCCTCCTCTTCCTCGACACTTGTGCTACATCAAAAGGCCCCATATAAAACGGGAACAGGAGCTGGCTACGAGTCTTCCCCCTTGATGGAGGGGATGTGGAGAGAGTTTCATGGCCTGCAGAGGGGCAATTTGGGAAGTTGGGGACAATAGTTTTATTTTAGGTGGAGAGAGAGAGAAGAGGGATTTGGTTGGCTTGATACACATCTGAAGCCACCCTTATCTTTCATCCCTTCTCTTTTTTGGTTTTGGTCTTGGTTTTCCTTTCCTTCCCTCACATTACTCCTAATCCAGCTGGGCCATCAGGAAGAAAGATAGGGGGATTGGAGATGGATTTATTGGAGGGTCGAGATTCTTTTAATTTTCTTCTCTCGGTTTCTTCTCCCGTGGTAGAGAGAGAAAAGGAGGGAGGGGGTTGAATGGCTGCTGTGCCGTGATGTTGCACTTGCTGCTTAGGTACTCACTTGAAGGAGGAGATGGTGGGATGGGACTTTCATTAATTAGATGGAGTGAATTTCCCATAATGCCCCTACTTACTTTTATAGAGAGATTTCTTTTTGGATATATATTATTTTTTTTTATCTTGACCATGAAGTGCCATGGAATGATCTTTTCCTATTTTGCTCTTGCTTGACATGGTAAACAATATTGCCAAGCATTATCTCAATTATTTAATCAATTTTGTGGCTCTTCTTTTAGAGCAATTATATTTCTGTGCTTTCATTCAAAAATTATATTAAATTAAAGAGATTTCTTGTCTAGATTCATATATCTTTGTTGAAATAGTGTACTTGATGGCTATCTATTTCCATATTATTTTTTAAAGTATTTTATACTTATTAAAAAAAAATATTATTAAAAAAAGAGAGGCGTCATTCATTGGATTCGTCTTAGACCTCCAAATGTATTGGGCCGCTCCTGACTGCCATGCAGGGGTGGGCTTGTCCCTTTCTCTCTCTTTCTCTTTTTTCCTAAGAAAAAAAAATACTATGCTAAATTTTAGATATAGAACAATTTTTCTATAAAAATATCTTTAAGAAAAATATCAATCGGCCATACTATTTGAAATATTCGTCGTCGTTCTTATTCTTGTTGTTGTTATTATTATTATTAGCGGCTCATACCCAACAAAAATGAATGCGACCAGCCTCGGCTTTCTTCCCCGTATTGTTTGAAAGAAGACCCTCGTGGCTCGCCCAAGCCCGACATTCAAAAGCCGCGTGGCTCCGCCGGCTGCTACAAGCCCTTTTTTTCTCCGCTCAGAGCTGCTACAAGCCTTTGCCGCTCAATAGAAAAGCTTAATCGAACATAAGAATCAGAGAGTTGGTGAGCTAAATTTCGAATCTAATGGAGATGATGGGCTACTCGACTTTTCCACAACCACTTACAATAATTAAGGGGGAATCTTCAAAGCACTTGACCACAAAACAAAGCATGGGCCAAAAAGTGGCGGTCATTAATTGGTATTCCTCTCTTAAAGAGTCAAGAGGAGCAGCCAGCCTTTAACCACAGCAAAACTTTGGAACATAATTGATTCTTGGCTGGTGTTCACGCAATCTAGCATCACACAAACAACATTTTTGAAAAAAAAAATAATTTCATCAGCTTCATGTTGGGTCAAATTCACTGGAGTAGGGGATTAAGACACCAAAACAAGGAATTACTATTTTTTTTTTAAGAAAAAAAGGTGCAAAACAAGGAGCCTGCTTGCTTTTAAGAAGACCCCCAATCCTCCCCTCAGCACCAATCTACCGAGTTCAAGAAACCATTGGGTTATAGCTCTATGGATTCCAAGCCATTCTCCCAGCTCCTGCTCCCTTCCACTGCTCCTCTCTCCCTTTGGCAGCTCCTGCTTATACTATCTTTGTTACTCCTATCACTCCTCCACTCATCATCCATAGCTGTTGCTTTGAGCTCCACAGCACTTGAATCCCAAACCAGAGCTCTCCTCCACTGGAAATCCACTCTCCAAAGGCCACAAGCCCTCAGCTCATGGACTCTCTCCAGCAACACATGCACTTGGCTCGGAATCACCTGCTGCTTGAATGGAAGCCAAGCCATCACCGAGATCAGCCTCCCTCGCGCCGGCCTGTCAGGTAAGCTTGACGGCCTCAACCTCTCCTCCTTTGCATCCCTCACCAGCCTCCACCTCCGACGCAACTACCTCTTCGGTGCCATGCCGCCGGGCATCGGCACCCTCTCCGCTCTCACTTCCCTCGATCTCTCTCACAATCTTCTCTCCGGCAACCTGCCACCTTCTCTCGCCAATCTCTCTCATGTCTCCGAAGCCGACCTTTCTCACAACAAATTCACAGGTGACGCAGCTGCGTTCTTCTCTTCCAATTGGACAAAACTCGTCTCCCTTCGTCTCCAATTCAATCATTTCACTGGAACAATACCTTCTGAGATCCGCTCGCTTACAAATCTCAAGATCCTGCATCTCTACCAAAACCAGATATCCGGTTCCATACCTCCAGAAACTGGCAATGTCAGGAGCCTGGTTAGCCTGCACTTGGCCAACAACAAAGTCACTGGTTTCATCCCTCCAGCCCTTGGTAACTTGACCGATCTCAGAACTCTTCACCTTTACCACAACAAGCTATCTGGTCATATTCCCAGTGAATTAGGAATGCTTTACAGACTCGAACAAATGGGAGCTCATGAGAATCATCTCATAGGTTCCATCCCTCCATGTTTCGGCAACCTCACCAAGCTTACCAACTTGCAGCTCCATACTAATAAGATCTCGGGCTCCATTCCACGTGAAGTAGAAAACCTAGTGAACTTGTTTGTTTTAATGATCAATGATAATATTCTAACAGGTTCCATCCCCTCAAGTTTAGGAAACCTGACCAAGCTGAGTACCCTGGACCTCCATACAAATAGGATTTCTGGCACCATCCCTCAGCCTTTTGGCAGTTTTAGAAGCCTCACTCATCTTCGCGTATTCGGTAATAAATTATCCGGCTCTTTGCCTCATGAGCTCGGAAATCTAACGAAGTTGGCTTCCTTGAATATAGCTGACAACGAGTTCTCAGGAAGCTTGCCGCCGGATGTTTGCAAAGGAGGCGTGCTTCAACGTCTCGTTATAGCAAACAACCATTTTGAGGGCCCTCTTCCAAGGTCTCTGAAAAATTGCTCTACCTTGTTGAGAGTTCGCCTTGAAGGAAATCGACTCAAAGGCAACATCTCCCAAGACTTGGGGATATATCCAAATCTAATCTACATGGATATGAGCCACAACCAACTGCATGGAGAGCTTTCACAAAACTGGGCATACTGTCAGAATTTGACAATTCTACAGGTTTCTGGGAATCAGCTCACTGGAAAAATACCCCCTGAATTTGGGAAAATGCTGCAACTGCGTGTCCTAGATGTTTCTTCAAACCAGCTAGTTGGAGAGATACCAAGGGAGCTCAGTGGTATGAGCTCATTATTCCAGTTGAATTTGAGTGGTAACAGGCTATCTGGAATGATGCCTTCAGAAACTGGAGACTTGTCCAGCCTAGAAGTTCTTGATTTGTCTGATAACCATCTAAGCGGACCGATATCACGACGACTAGAGAATCTATCCAAGCTGCGTCTGTTGGATTTGAGTGAAAATGGATTCAATGGGAGCATTCCACCACAAATTGGTGAGATGGAAAGCTTGCAGGATCTACTTGATTTGAGTCATAATTGCCTTGAAGGAGAGATACCATCACAACTAGCAAGCTTGACTTACTTAGTATCTCTGAACTTGTCCCACAATAATTTATCTGGTGCCATGCCTTCATCTCTAGCAAGCATGATAAGCTTGACATCTATAGATGTCTCGTACAACAATCTGGAGGGCCCTCTTCCTCCAAGTAGATTATTTCAAAATGCTCCAGCGATGTGGTTTGCTGATAACAGAGGCTTATGCGGCGATGTACGAAGTTTGCCTCCTTGTGGCCCGATCATGGAGAATACTGATGATTCAAGGAAACACCACATAATACCACGCATTGCTATTCCTCTCTTGGGCACCTTTGTTCTTTTGGTTTTGTCCATCATTGTCATTGTGATGCTTTGCAAGAAAGAGAGGCCAGCAAAAGAAGAGGATGATGAAGTTATTATTGGAGATCTGTTTTCAGTATTGAATTTTGATGGGAGAGTTGCTTACAGTTACATTATTACTGCAACTGAAAATTTTGATGAGAAACATTGTATTGGAAGAGGAGGATGTGGCAGTGTCTACAAAGTAGAACTTCCAACCAAGCAGGTGGTAGCGGTGAAAAAATTTCACATGATGGAAGAAGGGATTTTTAATGAGAGAAGCTTTCGAAATGAAATCCAAGCATTAATTGAAATTCGACATTGCAACATTGTAAAACTTTACGGGTTCTGCTCCAACACTCGATGCAATTTTCTTGTATACGAGTATATTGAGAGAGGAAGTTTAGCTACCATCCTACACAATCAAGATACAGCTACGGAATTGGGTTGGGATAAGAGAGCTGATATCATCAAAGATGTGGCCCATGCCTTATCATATATGCATCATGATTGTAATCCATCCATAGTACATCAAGACATTTCAACTAACAATATCTTGTTAGATTTTGATTTTAAGGCCTATCTCTCAGACTTTGGCACTGCAAGGATTCTTAAACCTGATTCATCAAATTGGAGCATGGTTGCGGGAACATATGGATATGTTGCTCCAGGTAAGTCATTTCTCCAAATTTCTTCATATTCAAGCAACTTAGCTCACCACTTACATTTGTATTTCATATTCCTCATTATTTTATAGTAGGATTTTTTTTATTTGGTTCATCGTTCCTTTAGGAAGAAATATATACTGACTGACGTACAATTTCTTAATAAACCTATGGAGATTAAAAGCTACATGTTTTCATCTATGAACCTTTTAAAACCATCTATTACGAGCCTAGATTTCAAAATGTAAGTTTTGTGGTTACAGTCAATTACCAAATTTTTATAACTATGAAGTAGAACTAACAAGCAATCAAGTCAATAAAAAAAAAAGAGAAAACTATTACAAACTAGGAACTTCATATTAATTGATAATAGTGGGTAAGACTAATCATTTCTCTTCGTGTTTGCAGAACTTTCATTCATGACAAGGGTAACTAAGAAATGTGATGTATATAGTTTTGGTGTAGTAATACTAGAAGTATTGATGGGGAGGCATCCAGGCGAGCTAATCTCATCTTTATCAACATTGGATAGCCAAGGAACATTACTAAGAGATATTCTGGATAATTGCATCTCACCTCCTCCAGCTCATATGACAAATAAAGTGGTGTTACTAGCAACAATGGCATTTTCATGCATACAAAATGTGCCACAAATACGACCAACCATGCAGAAAATATGCCACTTATTTGCAGTTCACAGCTCTTCAACCTTCCACACGCCTTTCAATTCAATCAGATTAAGCCAACTAGTGGATTCTTTATGTATTTAACTACTAGATCTTTTGTGTTGCATATTTTAAATGATAATTTTTCTATTACTCTAGAGCACTATAATTTGGACCTAAAGCAATTATTTTGGACCTAAAGCAATTATATTGACCATCATGATAGTGTGTAACCATGATCCAAACATCTGAACATGATATTATGGTTTTTATGGCTAAAACTCCTTGTCAATCATTCAAGGGGTCTAATGTTATCCCATGAAACAATTAAATTCAAAAAATTAAATTGTTTTTCATCTCTCTTTTTCATGCGAATTATTTACTACTTGATAGATAGTCCATGGTGCCATACGTTCAATGCATGCAACTAATTCATATAATCGCAATGGCTAATTAAGTGTTCGATAGCGATGTTTTTTTTAACTCTGCATAAACTAAGAAGATGGAGTACTTGTAGATGGTTGCCATCCTATCATATGGATTAAATGATTGATTTAAGTGGTACGAGTATTAGAGATATAGCTATGATACAGTCACATACAATGTAGAAAATAGATATAGGTGAAAAAAATGTTTGATGGATAGATTTGCTGCAACTCTTAGATTAAGAAGTTTGGTAGTGGAGAGAGGTAGAGAAGATACCGGAAGAAGGGAGAAAATAGCATTTTTGGGGATCAAATAGTAACCAAGTATTTTTCCTTTTTGTTTTGAGATTAGATGGGGCTAACCCCTACTTTCAACCGCGTAACCGTGCTGCCTCTCGAGGGTTAACTCTAGTGGGAATTGAGTCCTTGCCCCCATTATCTAAGTGGCAAAGGATGATACTGTCCAAGCAAGTGCTTAGTGGTACCAAGTTAATTGAAATTAAAATAAGACTTTAATTTATTATCAAAATTTCTTATTTTGCAAAAATATTAAATCCACAATAGTTATCTAAATATAAGATGTTGCAAAGTTATAATGATGCTTAGAATACAATAGATGGGTATATGTTAGGTTTTAGACAAATTTGTTAATGGAAAACAAATGATTAGTTATTTTCTTTTTTCTTATAGAATTTTCATATACAATGAGAGCAAATGAAAATTGTGATATATATAATTTTGATGTAATAATACTTGAAGTAATTATGGGAAGGCATCACGGTGATCTCATCTCTTTATTGTCATCATTAGACAACCAATGAATATTTTTCAAAGATATGCTAAATCAATGGATCTCTCTATCTATTGCCCACATGGAGAAAGAAGTGCTATTGCTAGCTACAATGGGATTGTCATGTGTATGCGTTATACATCAAGAAAGACCAATCGTATCACTTATTTGTAGCTGGAAATTCTTTGGCTTTTTTAGGAGTCTTTAAATTCAATCAAATTATACTAATTAGTGGACAGCTTAATATCAATGTAGGGTTAACAATTACGAAAGCCATTCATACATACTTTGTATTACATAATAAATGATAGCTATCTATTGCTATCGAGCCAAGTTGTTTATTTCTATCGTGTGCAATCATAAACTAGACATCCCAGCCTAATGTTATGGTTTCAAAAGGTTGGAACACAACACGTACTATTTATATAAATAATTTGAGGAGAGATGTTTAATTGAATAGTTGTGATTCCACGGAACAATGACATGTATAGGTATAGATTGTTCTTCATTATAGTTTATTTTCTATATTAATTAATTATGATGCAATGAATGACCTACAATCCTATGCATTCAATGCATAGAATTAATTTAATGTGGAATGATTATTTGATGATAGCAATCCCACTAGGCAACTAATGCAACTAATGGCTCACAAAATTTTTGGGATAGAGGGTTTTTTTTTTGCTCTCCAAGATCTATTTATTATTACACATACCAAAAGAATGGAGCACCATTGCTATCCTATTATATGCAAAATAAATAACTAATTAACGACATTATCCATAATTTTCATAATATAATTCATACCATTTCAACTAATAAATATATCTAAAAATAATAACATGACTATCAAACAAACATAATAATTTAAAAATAATAATACAACCATCTATCAAATATAATAATTCAAGTTAAAAAGAAGTCCAATTACATCAAAAAAAAATATAATGATAAATTTTCAATACAAGAGAATTTTGATGAACAATCTAACTCTCCATTTTGCCTTCACCAATCCACGAACATATTATGTCAAGAGAAGAAAAAAAATTCTATAAATTTCTTCATCTTCACTGCTACACTAAATATAAAAAATATTGGGTATTAATTAAGAGGTATATTTGGTTTTCAGTTCGATATCGGATTTAGTTTTGGATTGGATTTGAATAAAAAAAATATCAAACTGAAATCCAAATTAAAACTAAACAATTTTTAATTTTTAGAACTATCATTCAAAATTATTTTTATTTAACTTTAATTAAAATTATCCTATTTATTTCGAGATGGATAAAATATATGGATAACATTCTAGCAGTACAAGGAGCACTAATCGCACCCGGATTGTGGCTTGCACAACCGTCTCCTTCGCCGGAATAAGCAATCCCGGATTCCCGGCTCAACGGTCCAGTCACCTGCCTGCCGATCGCCCCCCGTCCAAAACTAGAGGCTGCGGCCGGTGACCGGAACCTGTTATAACGTCACCCCTGTTTCCCAATCTCCGCTCCTCTATCTCTCTCTCTTCCCACCAGCGATGCCGGCCGCCGCCTCGGCCCCACTTCTCTTCACTCCCTCCTCGGCCCCTCAAACCCTAAAACCCCGACCTCTTCTACCCTTCCAAACTCTAATTACTCGCCGTTCCGGCTGGCTCTGCGCGCCGCCCCATCCGCGGCTCGCCCGGGGCCTCTCCGTCTGCGCCGCCGTCTCCATCGAGAAGAAGACCCCGGAGAACGAGCGGCCGGAGACTTTCCTCCGGGCCGACGATGATCCCTCCTCCTCCTCCTCCTCCTCCACCTCCGCCGCCCCGCCCTCTGTCCGGGCACGCTTTGAGAGGATGATCCGGGAGGCACAGGACGAGGTTTGCGCCGCCATCAAGGCGGCCGACGGCGGGGGGAGGTTCAAGGAGGACGTGTGGTCGAGGTCGGGAGGGGGCGGGGGCATCAGCCGGGTGCTGCAGGATGGTGGGGTTTGGGAGAAGGCTGGGGTTAATGTGTCGGTGGTGTATGGTGTCATGCCCCCGGAGGCATATAGAGCTGCCAAGGGGGAGCCCGGTGCTGGTGGTGGGGATTCCTCGGTGAAGGCTGGGCCTGTCCCATTCTTTGCTGCTGGAATTAGTTCGGTATGTGCTCGGAAATCCATAAATTTATCTCTTTTTCTAGTGAGAGTGTTCTAAAAGTATGTTTTAACACTTAAAAGGACATTTCTTGTTATAATATAAATACCGGGGTACTAAATTTTTGATTTTGAAGCTGTTTAAATTATGGAAAGGGATTTTGGTTCAGGTTTTTGGGATTTGGACCTTTTTTGTTATACAATTTGATGAGCTCATAACTAAACCCACCAGGTCACAACGGGTTCGGAAACCAAACCCCCGTTACCTGATGGGTCTGGACTTCGCCCCATGCGCGTGAACCAACGGAGCGAGGAGCCAAGTCGACTGTGAGAGAGCTGGGAGCGAGAGGAAGACTCGCTCCACTGGTGGTTCTGTTGCGAGGATGGAGGAAGCGGAACACGCCGAAGGAAATGCATGGCCGGGTCTCTCGTGGGACGTGGGACGTGGGACGTGGGACGTGGGACGTGAAAGCGCTGAAGAGGCCCGGGGCTCTCGTGGGACGTGGGACGTGGAAGCGTGATGGCAGGGAGTGACAAGTGATGGCCCGGGATGCTCAACGGAAGGAAGTATTTAAATGGTGGGAAAGCCTTGGGTTTGGGGTGTGAAGAAAAGTAGTTGTATTTCCCTTATTTTATTTGCATTGGGCTGCTCTCGCCCGAAGAGAGCTGTTGGCTGTTTTGCATGGGTTGTAAATAAAGAAAATCTCTTCTTCTCTTCCATTCTTCACTTCCTTCTTCTCTGAGTGGGACCTATCAATGGCATCAGAGCCTGGAGGATGTCGAATAAAGAGAGGATCGATCGCCTGGAAGCCGAGATAGGCGTTGTACAGGAGGAGCTACGCGGCATGGAACTCTGAGCGGAAGGACGCTTCATTGAAATCTTGGAGGCCATCCATGACCTACAAATATCTGCCCCGCCGCGATCACCGCTGGAGCCATAGGCCTCGTTTCCTCCATCGCCACTGGGGGGAGGCCATGGGCGACTGGAAGACACCGTCGGTTACCCGCATCATCCAAGGATGGATTTTCTAAGGTTCACGGGGGATGATCCGATCGTCTTGCTTGACCGGGCGGAACAATATTTTGACAGCCAAGGAATTTCGGCCAACCGTCGGGTTTCCACCGTTTCGTTCTACTTGGATGGGGAGGCAAACCACTGGTGGCAATGGTTGCGTCGAGCTTATCGGGATGAAGGGCTGGTGATCACCTGGCAGCTCTTTGAGAAGGAGCTGTTGGCGCGGTTCGGGCCCAATGAAAACATCAACTTCAACGAGAAGTTGTCACGCATTCAACAGAAGGGAACAGTGAGGGAGTATTAACAAGAATTCGAGAAATTGGTCAACAGAGTCCGTGGCTGGCCGCAGGAGGCGCTGACCGAAACTTTCGTCGGAGGACTCAAGGAGGAGATAGCCAAAGAGGTACGAATGAGGCAACCTCAGTTGCTGCGGAAAGCCATTACCGTTGATCGCATGCGGGAGGAGCGGCTGGAGCAGAAGCGATACCCCACGACACATTGGGTTTCGCATCACATGGAGCACCAAGGCTCCAACCACGTCGATTCCTAGAACCAGCACTTTTCCATCCTCGTCTACCTTTGTGCCACGACTTCCTGCGCCAACACCAGTCCAACGAATCACTTGGGAAGAGATGCGGCAGCATCGGGAGTGCGGGCTCTACTTCAAATGCAACGAACGTTTCACTCCAGGACACCTGTGTAAAACTCCACAGGTCCATTTGATTGGAGTAGACCGTGAGGAAGAACCAGAAGCACCGACTAGCGAGGATCCTGGGCAATACGTAGAAGACAGGACCGAAGAAGGCGCGCCTCCGATGATATCATTGCACGCCCTATCAGGGTGGAACGTGCCAAAGACCATGCGCATCAGGGCCCATATCCGGGGACAACCGTTGATGGTCCTCATCGACAGCGGATCGACCCACAATTTCTTGAGCAACCAAATTGCCAAGATGCTCCAACTGCCGGTAGACACCACGGAGGAGTTTAGAGTCCGTGTTGCCAATCGAGAAACTCTCCAGTGCCAGGAGAGGTTTCGCTCAGTCAACATAGAGCTGCAAGGGAAGCATTTCTTGGTAACCTTCTACAGGTTGCCATTGGTAGGATTCGATGCCGTCCTAGGTATCCAATGGCTGGAAATGCTGGGCCCTGTGCTCTGCGACTGGAAGCATCTGACAATGTGGTTCCAGTGGAATGGCCAAGAATGTGAGATTTCGGGACAACCTTCACGACCGGTACATGCCCTTGATCCACAAGGAGTGCACCAAGAAATCAAAGGGAGAACCCAGTTATTCGCCATCTTTGTCCAGGAAGGAGGACAACAACCACTCTCGGCTGAGGCAGAGAAGCAACCTCCTGACCTGCGACAGTTACTGGCTGAGTACTCGCCACTCTTTGAGGAGCCTCGAGGTCTACCACCGGATCGACCTTTCGTCCATCGGATACCCCTCCAAGAAGGAACGTCAGCGATCAATGTTCGGCCATATCAGTATGCTTATTACCAAAAGAACGAGATCGAACATCAGGTGGCTGAGATGCTCGAAACGGGGATCATCAGGGAAAGTCAGAGCCCATTTTCTTTCTCGGTGTTGCTCGTGAAGAAGAAAGATGGGATCTGGAGGTTCTGCACCGACTACCGTGCGCTCAATGCCTCCACCATCAAGGATAGGTTTCCCATACCGACGGTGGACGACATGCTCGATGAACTCCATGGGGCGCGGTACCTCTCCAAACTGGATCTCCGGGCAGGCTACCACCAAATCAGGGTTCACCAGGAAGACATCCCTAAGACTGCTTTCTGAACCCACCACAGGCACTTCGAATACTTGGTAATGCCCTTCGGGCTGTGCAATACCCCGTCCACATTCCAGGCTGCCATGAACTCCATCTTCAGAAGATATCTGAGAAAATTCATTCTAGTATTCTTTGATGATATCTTAGTATACAGTGCTACGTGGGAGCTGCACCTATCTCATCTTGACACAACCTTACAAATCCTTGCTGAACATCGGTTCTATTTGAAACCAACCAAGTGTTCGTTCGGGCAACAACAAGTCGAGTACCTTGGCCACATTGTTTCGGCCAAGGGGGTGCAAGTTGAAGCCACCAAGATCCAAGCCATGCAGGGATGGCCACGACCGACGAATGTGATAGAGCTTCGAGGATTCCTTGGGTTGATAGGGTATTACAGGAAGTTCGTTAGGGATTAAGGGATCATCGTTGTGCCCCTGACAAACTTGTTGAGAAAAGGGCACTTTCAATGGAGTCCTCAGGCCGAGGAAGCTTTCCTTCGCCTCAAACAAGCTATGATGACCACCCCAGTGCTCGTGATGCCTAACTTTTTAGGGGTGTTTGTTATTGAAGTGGATGCTTCCGATAAGGAGATCGGGGCAGTGCTATCACAGAATGGGAGACCCATTGCATACATGAGCAAGGCACTGGGTTTAACGAATAAAGGATGGTCCACCTACGCGAAGGAGATGTGGCGATTATGGAAGCAGTGCGACTGTGGCGACCCTATGTGTTGGGAAGGAAATTTCAAATATGCACTGATCAAAAGAGCCTACGACACTTCTTGGAGCAACGGGTGAGCACGCCAGAGCAGCAAAAGTAGGTGGCCAAACTACTAGGATATGAATATGAGATCGTCTACAAACCCGAGAGGGATAACACAGCCACGGACGCCTTGTCACGCCAACCTGAAATCGCTTTGCTTCAAGCCATCAGTCGGCCGCTCTTCGATATCTGGGGGGAGATACGAGTGGCCAACTGAGTTACAAGGCAAGTTACAGCAACTCGACACCGCACCAGATCACACGAAGGACTACCAGTTGAAAGAAGGAGTTCTGTACTACAAGGGTCGGGTCTTGATTCCCCCGGGATCCCCCTTGTGCAACAAACTGATGGAGGAATTCCATAACACCAAGATCGGAGGGCATTCCGGAGTTTTACGAACTTATAAGCGGATCTCTCAAGCCTTCTACTGGGAAGCAATGAAGAAGGATATCCGACAATTTGTGGCGGAATGCATGGTCTGTTTCTTGTTTCTCTTCCACTAACAGCTCGTTGGGCATATGATCATGTAAACTTCTATCAACCTTTCATTTTGATTATTCTACCGACCTTTCATTTTAACTATTTTCTTCCAATGTTGGGAACCTGATTGAATGTGTTACTCTGCAGCAACCAGAAGAAGGAAGTGAAGAATGGAAACTTCTAGATGCATGCATTAATTCAAGAGAATGGATATGACAAAGTAAGAAGTCAGAGTGTATTGTTACAGTTGGAGCTGACCGCTTCCTGTTTTGTAGTTAGGAAGTTGCCCATCAAGATTTCTTGTATGTAATAAGAAATAAGAAAAGTTACTGCAAGTTCTTTGCTGAAAGTGCAGTAAACATCACAATTTATCTGAGTTTGATTCAATCATTTAATAAATTCGATCAGTCATTGGGTGCAGTGCCATCTTCGAGATGAGTTCATGAGATTGTTCTTCATGGCAACCTCTTATGTATAGTCGTAACCTTTTTAACAATCTGTCTTCTTCTTTTTTTTGCTCTCTTTGGGAGAGATTTAAGACCACCCATGCTACAAAGGACATTTCAACCGGTGCCTGAGGTGCCTGACCTAGATCAAGTCAAGCTTGCAAAATGAGGTGCCCGGCCTAGATCAAGTCAAGCTTGCAAAATTGGGGTCGTTTTTAATCGATAGTCGAAACAAGGTTCGATACCTTGCAAAATTGAACTCTCGTCTCTTGCTTAGAGTAGCAAAAGGAGTTATCATTGGAACCAATACTCGAGTGTTGAAATATCTATTTGATATTGATGATTATGAGATTAATATGTGGTTGGACGCGAGTTGGTATGGATTATAAAGGGTTATCCTTGAGTGATCCTTAAAAAGGATACTTCACTAGTGCCTTCCAAAGAAGTTGATCCGTTGACTCATTTGTTTACCTTAAATTACTTTAATATCATTTAATATTAGTATATTAAATATCACTTTATCATTATCATAATACATATAAAATATAATATACATTTATTTCAAATGGTTTTCATAAGAATATATTATATAATAATTATAATAATATTATTATAATACTTTAACCACTATTGTTATGATCATGTATGCTAATACAGAAATTATTGTCATCATGATTCTCAGTATACTTTATACAAATAATAACATTTCAATATTTATATTATAATATTTTTTTATAATTATTTTAATTATAATAACCTACTTAGATCCAAAGCTATTTAGTGTCGGAATTAGGTCGCAATGCACACGGACCCGCACCCTGTCGGACGGGGTCAATCCTCTCTGTTTTAATTTTTCGGTAGGCAGCCTCTAACTCCGGCTTCGCTTTGCGACTCGAGAGGAGGGAGGTAGGGGGGGACGGAGAGCGAGCGAGCCAGAGAGCGAGAGAGATGGGATCTCATCCAACGGTGGTAGGCGTGGGGGGGTGGGTGTTAGGGCTGGCGCTGGCGTCGGCGTCGGCGTCGTGGTGTCTTGCCGTGGAAGCGGATGGAGGAGGAGGAGGAGGAGGAGGGGCGAAAGGGCGGTTGCTGCTGGGCTTCAGGGAGACGCAGGGGAACGCTTCCTTTCAATGCTCTCCCTCCGGCCCCTGCCTCCCCTGCCAGTACTCCGAAAAGGTAAACACAAACCCTTCTCATTAGATTAATTCCATGCGTGTATGCATGTACGTATACTATAAGCATTTCTTTCCTTCTTTCTTTTCAGGTTTTCGATGTTACAAATCAAAATTAGGGACAAAAAAAAAAGAAATTTTACAATTTGTCTTGAAAGTTGGGGGTTACTCACCAGAGTTGTAAGGAAATAATAATCAACTGCTTCGAGTTGCTTGCCCATCTACAATAGGCAAAAGACTCGAGCAGTTCTAATTGATGACTTAGCCGTACATGACCTAGGACAAGTAACGAAGGTATCTGATCATAGATAGAATCCTGGAAAGTCAAGTTTCTACTGCAATTATTGTATATGGCCATGTCCCACAATGGCAAGAAATAGTGTCAAGTTTGTCAAGTTCTCTGGTTTGAATTGCAGTGTTCTTCCGAATTTTTATGGGGTGGCCTCAAGCTTGGAATTCTGGAAAATGTTCTTCAAATTGGTGCTCAATTTCCCCGTGGCATCTTCTGGAGGAAAATGGACCCATCGGTTTGGCAGTTTTGTGACAGCTGCATGGTTCTGATTAGTATTCGATGATCTAGATTGGCAACCAGCTGAAACTGAAGCACTCCATTTTGCAAGAGATGGTGTGGATTCATCGTTGCAGTTGCATTAGGGCTCAGATTCCTTTTTAAACATGGGAAAGAGTGGATGACCTTTTGATCAAACTAGCAAGTTGAACTTTTAGGCAACAAATGTAGTTTTTGCCAAAGCGTTGTTGTGAACACTGATGAGAATCGAGGCTTTGTGAATTGAATCTTAAAGATGCTTGGATTTTATTTTAGGATCAAATTTTAGAATATAGGCAAATATGTGTTTCTGATAGATTCTAAGATTGAAATTGGGGGTGGCTGCTCAAGCCCAAGGACCTAATGTAGTAGAAAACATGTCAATTGAGCATGTTCTTAGAGGAAAAGAAGAGAAAAGGTAACATATAACCATCATGACTCCTTATGGGATTTGACTTTAGATATTGTAGTACTTCTTTTAATTGCTTGACAATGGTATGGCAGATGTTGGGGCTTGCGGCAGCAGCATTTGGTTTTCACGGAAGGGAATCAGTTTGGATGCAAAATTTAAATCTACGAATCATCAAAAATATGCAAGTTAAGTAAAAGAAAGGGTAAAGTATAAAATAAAGAGATGTATGGCTAAAGAGGTCATATGTAGTTCTATTTGAAATAAGAAGCTTACAGATTTATGATTTTTGAACATATAGTTCCTTCGATTGAGTTGAGTTGAGTTGAAGAAATTGACACCATGAGCCTCCATATATAAAGCCTTGGAAGATTCTTGAAGAATGACCATCAATGATAAATAAACAATATCCAGATATCATCATGAAGCATCCATAATAGAAAAGTTCGACATTTCAGACAACTTATGGAATTAGAAAATTAAGGACGTTTAAGGTTAATTTATAATTCAAAAAAGAAAAAGGAAATTTTTACCAGTAGAGTAGGTGGATGTCCAATGATCCTTTCATTTGCTGGTTTTATATTGTAACTTTTTTGAAAAAGTGGAGCACCAGTATATTTGGAAGGGACTTTGTCCACCTCTTATATGTAAAGGTGGGAAAGATTGCCATGGTAATGCAAGACATGAAAATGCCTTCTAAAAAGCTAATGTTTATCTCCTGTATCAGCTTCCTTATGTCCTTTACAAAGCCCGTTCTTGTACAGCTATCTTTTTTGTATCAATTAAAAAAAGTCCCCTTCTTCTTTAATGAAGTTTGCATTTTTTTGGCACTTTAATTCTTTTATTCCAATGCACTGTTGATTATGTTTTTAAGATATGGCATGTGCTTGAATTCTTAGGATCTATGATTTCATTCTTTAGTGCTGTAATCTTTGTGCCTTTTTCTCTTGAAGGACATCATTTTTATCGACTGTTGCCTAACATACAGCATTCTGATGATGGTTATGCACTGATTTCTGTTGGGGAACAGTTCTCAGATTCCAAAAGAATGATGTATTGTTCTAGAAAAACTGGCAGAGGATACTTTGAAAGCATGATCTTTGGTTAAACATGGATGAAATGGGAAGAGCTGATTGGACGCAAAAACATAGAATGCTACTCTTTTTTGGTTCGTTGGGTGGGGAGGGGGGAGCAGGGGAGGTTGATCAGTCTAAAGCATAATTTAAATGAAGATTGTGGGGGATTTCTTGGACTGGTTGAGTTTTCCTTGGATGTTTACTCACTATAGATGAAGCATGATTTATGGCTTACTATCAGCTATGGTGGTTGCTTTTGTCATCTTGGTGCTCCTGATCTAAATTAACAAATATAAGGCTCTCTTATGAAGACCACACCTGTGTCTAATTAGGATTGAGGTTGAAGGGGAACTTAAACAATGTGATTGGTTGGATGGATTCAAAAGACTTCCCATGGTCTGCAATGTTACGAAGTTTTATAGGGCATGCTAGGAGGGATGTCAATGCCATGCTAGATAGGATTGTTAGAGAAGATGTACATAGGAAGAGCTTTCTCATTAATAGATGTATCAATGCATGGGTGGATGCTGAGGCTTTCAGTTTCAATTTGGTTCTTTGTTTTGCTTTTGGGATGTTAATTGATTATTTCTAGCTGTGTTGGTTTTTGAACTTTTTCTCTATCTATATTGGTTTCTGTCAATGAACCTTGATATAAACCTTGATTTGTTTTTGGATTCTTAGTTTCTGTCAATGAAGTTTCCTTTTGTTTTGTTTTTGATTTATAACACTATACCAAATAGGCAATCTGTTAAGCATTCAAACATTATAACCAATATTGAATATCTAGAAATGTTTGAGGAACCAATTTTTTTCTTGTTTGATGACTAATATAATCTCTTCAACCTATTATCTATTAATTTTTTGGTTATTTTTTAGTGTTAGATATCTTCATTCACCTATAATCCATATGCTACTTATCTATATGGCAATCCTCTCCATATGTTACAGCAATTTCCTTCCATTTATCTCTTTGGTTGTGTATCCCTGGAACATGGCTATGGGCCACAGTTTTGTACACAATAGGGACTTGTGGATGGCTAGACCTATCAACCATTTAATTAGACTAAATAATGAAACACTAAACAGACAGGGAAAACTGAATCCGATATATGATCACTCAACATCAATCTTAGTCTCCTTTACCTAGTGGCAGCAAAAGGAAGGGGTATCACTTCAATCCATTTTTTAGCCACCTTCCTCTCTTGGTCATGTCTAGTCAGGGTTAATGTGGAATAAACCCTATTTAACTCAGTTTATTCAGCTGGATCATTTATCATCTGGGATAAGGGACGGGGAAAGGGGCTCCAAAAGAGTTGTCAGATCTCCTTACTTTGTACCTGCTTAATCTAGTTAACCGGATAAAGCTGGGTAAAACTACTTCATCAAAAAGGTAGAATAAGTTTATTCTGGTTTACCCCTTACTATTTGCCTGAAACTTTTACCATTCAACCCAATTAACCCAGTTTTACTATTCCTGGATCATATATGGTTTCAACAGCTAAATACTAGTAACTAGTCTTTTGACATGACATGCTACAGAAAGTGCCAAGTATAAGGTTATTCGAAATAAATTACGAATTTTTAGCATGACTTATGACACGGAGTGAAAACTCAAACTTTCTGCGAAGGTTGGGAATGTCTAACAAATAGAGCAGACAGAAGTCACAGAACCAAAAGGGATTATAAAAAATTGACTTTTTTGCATAGGGATAGGAAAAGTAAACATTCTTGATACATTGATAAAGGTAAGAAATATAAACATTTTAAATAGATTTATAAAGGTTGTAGGTAGCTCATACTTTTTGTATACTGCGATGTTGAAAGTTCTACATAGCTTGCACAAGCATATCTGCATTATGCAGAACATGTTAGTGGGGAAGTTTTTCTTTTGCCCCCCCCATTTTCTTTGTGCCAAATTATTGTAATTATCATACTAGAATATTAAACTGTTCTGTAGACTGTTTTTTATTCCCTTGAAATCCAAAATCTGCACAGTTTTTTCTTAGCCAATGCGCTCATATCCTCAAATCGCACAGAACACACTACCACTACCTTTTTGATAACAAAGCCCTTGACCAAGGGATTAACCCGAAATGAGTGATTCTTGCCATTGGCTGCCCACCTCTTTTGGTAAAGGATTTTTTAAAATAAAGAAGGGTCCGTGGGGCGCCTAATCGTTATGTCATAATAGATCCGAATAGTCAATGTCATAATAAACATTAAGTATTGATTTCAAGATGCACTTTCTATTTCCACTATGACCATTTGTTTTTAGTGTATGATAGATTGTTATTGTAATCCAGAATAGTCAATGTAATTCTAGATTGGACTTTGCTACTGATGCATGGGAGTGCTAAACTTATTAAATATCAGTTCTACTGATGAAGGTTGCAGAAATTTCAGTTCTCGCTTATTTGCTCTATTTCCGGCAGACAACACTTTTCATTTCATTACGAAGCATTAAACTGCCTATTCACATTATTTTTATGATGACTAGCAATCATGCCTATTCACAAATTCATGACATCCTGCTTCATGCCGATATATATGGCATCTTTCTTGTAAGCTTCAGGCTGATTTGACAAGTGTTAAGATGGAGACGGATCGAGTTGAGTTGATCAATTACAGATGAAAGCCATTCAAATTGCCCATAATTTATATATTCTCATTATTGTGTGATAGGACATCTGATTATTTTCTTACATTTGGAACCCTAAAAAAGAAAAAAGAATTCCTGATAATTGAAATTTCTAACTACTTTAGGATTGAAACTAGAAATATCTTTGATTCCAGTGAAGAATTATGAATGTTATTTAACTTCTATGCAAGTTAACATTAAAGAACGTCTTGACCGATATGTTCTTTAGTTGCTTTGTGACATGTAGTTCCTTAAGATTTCTTAATTCATTTTGCTTACATGAATTTTGCATCGTTCCAATGTAGAATGATGAGAAGTATCGTTGCAGTGAAACTGGCTATCGTGTGCCGTTAAAATGTGTAGAAATACAAGATGGTGCGAATGATGAAACTAATAAAATCCACAGAAGGCTCTCCTCTCTTCAAGAGCATAGCAAAGCAGTGCAGAAAAATTTGCTTACTGCAATAACTAATTACAAATGGAGAAAGTTGTTGGACGATTCATTCACGTCCGAAGGTGGGAAACGGGGTTACATCACCTATAGGAGCTGTGTTCCAGTTGATGATGAAGAAAAGTTATCAGTCCTTGGTTTTGAGGTATGAGAATTACACTGTGCACTCAGAACTTCATGATTATTATGCATCTATGCCTACATGTTCTTTCTTGCCTGTGTTTAGGTTCACGGAATTGCTCATTTATGCACCTTGTTCCTATTGTGCTTTCTTGTTAACCATATCCAAGTTTTCTTGTAATGTTGTGCATTTATACTCTGTGATTGGTATATTTATGATTTCTGGTTCAATTGCCTACCATGTCTCTTATTCTCTATTATAGTTGTCCCACACAGGAATCAAAGGCTTCATAAAGTAAGGAATGGCCATGTTAAATGAAGATAATAAGCTACGATAATGAGTACAATGATAATTCTCAAATGTGAAAGGAGACAGAATATAATACCAATGAACATTGTTTTGCTATACTATCATATAAAAATAAGTATGATATAAGCATTCTTGATTGTGATTGTATTAAGGATCGCCGAACCGGTACCGGTAGGCATACCGGTCGGCCACCAGACTGGTTCGGTCCAAACCCAACCATACCAGTATCGAACTGGTACCACTGGTTCGGCCTGGTTCGCACATCCAAAAGCTCAAAAAAAAATTTGAAATTGGAGTGAACTGATAGGTTCGCACTGGTTCCTAGCCGATATCGACTGGTATCATTTTTTAACGTCAAACTGGACCGCTCGGAGACCAGATTGGTTCGGTACGGGCTGAACCAGCTGGTATGGGCCGATTCAGCATTCCTTGAATTGTACCATAGTTTCAATAACCACTGGTATAGCAGTCTGTGATGGTTATGGCTTTGACCACAACAGCATCTTTGAAACCATGGTGTATGTCAGTTGATGTGAACACAACAAATTGATGTCGCTTTGAATTGCAATTTGTTGAGTGTTGATTTGCGTCTTTTTTCTAGTCTGCCATTAGACTTATTCATGAAAATGGTGAAGATTATTATCTTGCTAAGAGCTCTTGAGCTTTCATCAAATATTCAAGATTGAACAAGGAAATATATTGTCCTGTTTCTTGGTTCTTCCATAAGTAATCTGGCAGCGTAAAATTTGGAACCCAGTTTTTTTTAAAAAAATTATTTATTCTAACAATTCATAAGAAGCATCCAAATCCAACCTAAATAATTTATTTCTGTAACCCTTCCATTCTCCAACATATTGTTCCTCCTGTTTCTTCTCAGTTCGAATTTTTTCCACGTCTCAGCTGGGCGTGATTACACTCCCTTAAAATCTAGTACTTAAAAAGTTTGTTTGCATTGGATCATGCTATAAAGTTTAATGCTACTGTTGCTTTGAAATAGCATTCTTGCAGACCTAATCATCCTCTTCTATTGTAACAGGTGATTATGGTGGCGCTGTTACTTATAAGCGGGCCGGTTGTATATTTAAGGCAAAAACGTACTATAATCATGCCAGGAGCTGGAGCTATGAGAATCCCAACGAACTCTCCTAGGTTCTAGTGGAGCAGACCAAGGATGGGCCGATCCACTACACGAATATCATCCTGTGTAACCTGTTTGTTGTGATTTTCCTTTTCATCTCCTTTTAATTTGCTCTTTTACTTAGATCTGGCATGGCCAAGGTAACATTATATTTTATTGTCTGTATAGAGAAGAAATGAAGCTTCATGATCAATTCCTTGTAGCATGATTTAATTCTTATAAAAGTTTATTTACTATTTCCTGGGTCTGCTTACCATTATCTGTGATTATGTCCTTCATCTTGTATCGGAACAAAAGAACTTTACCCACTCAATACTCAAGAATGTATGCATTCTTGGATGAGCACTTCTGTACAGTATTGATGGACGATTCTTTGAGAATTAGAAGTCATGGTATTGTTAAAATGCTTTTGACATTTGAGTTACTACATAGGGGCAGGTTGTTTTAAGAGGTACATGTGATGGGGGGATGGTGGCAGGGAGGCTCAAGGAGCTATTATAGATGGCCCAAGGCTTCCTGTATTGGTCACTACCATATCGTACGAGGCATGTCATACCATATCAATACCAAACCGATATGTAGTTTTATACCATACTAATATTTAGTATACTTCACTATTTTATACTGTATCGTATATTGACACTATAATAAAATGATATCTATACAGGGTTTGGAATGGTGTCGTATGGTGACACTATAATAGAATGATATATGTATGGGGTTTGGAACGACGAACCTTGGATGGGTCTACTCTTTGGGAACATGTTAGCCTTGTGTTTAAATATTTTGCCCCTTGGAACTAAATGTGAGGGGATAAGAAAGGGCTCTTGGAATTCCTTCAAGGAGACCAATGAAAGCCACATGTGAAGAGGACGAGAAAGAAAAAATAATATATACTTATTACTTGCCTCTTGCTTCACGCACTGTAGTACCAGAAATATTAAAATCTTTTGAACATTTTAACATTTTACACTTAATCATGACCCAAAAGAGAAAAAGCTTGAGAGCACTGAAGTAGGGGATATGATCACAAGATCTTATGATAGCTGGTATGACAGTAAAAACAGCCGTTATAGTGCTCCCATGACATCTCGACTGCATCATGATATAGTCTTCGTATCAATTTTCGATTCCCACTGTTTCTATTCGCAAAATTTAATATTACTTTTGATATTAACATTCCAAATACATGGTAGAACTATTAAATGAATAATTATGATACAAACATAATGCTATTATTTCATTTCATTAATATAAGTTGCTATATGCCAGTATAACAACTAATAATGGTTATTGTTATTCAGGAATAAATATTTAAAAGCAACGATTTCGATTGTTCGTTTGCCCAAAGAAAAGCCACTTTAATATTCTATAATTATCTTAACCTGTGACCGCTATAGAGGCATAATGACATTATGAGAACCACCAAATGCGATGCAGCAACATGTACAACATTGAAAAAAATTATGAGTGCTCGGATAGAAGATAATATTAGTGATTATTGTTATTAATAAAATTGAAAATTTATTAACGAATTCTCATGGTAAATTTGATGCTTTCAACAAATCTATGTGTTGGTTAGGTGGACTGCTACACATTCCATGTAATAATCATGCAAAGAGGATTTCCACAGTGAGGAAACATTCACTAAAGAAAAATAATTGAGTTCACTGACAAAGAAGAATGTGACTCTATTGGTGGCCTGACAAGCTTCACAGCTTGCCTGTTTAAAACCATCTCTTTACAAAGTAGTAATAAATGTTTTGCTGATGGCAACATCAGTTGTCATAATATCTGGTATAAAAAGGAGTAGATGCTGAAAGTAGGGTAATTTTCCAGACAAACTCTCTTCCAGTATGGATGTCAGCCTACGCAGGAGTTCCTCTCCATTTAAAGGATGCCAGGATGCAGCAGCTTATGCCTTGCCAATGAATTCGACATCAAAAAGAAGAGTTGAATCCGGTGGAATAATGCAAGAACCTGAGGCACACAAATATAGCCTGTGAGCACAGATGATCTCAACAGTGGGTCCTGATGACTTCCTGAGCTTCTAGAGACAAAGTTGCGCATGTAGCCATGATTAGCCAAGACAAATGTCATGATGACAGTCCAAAAATACAGAATGCAAAGCTCTGCATGTTACTACCTGCAAATCCAAAATCAATTGTTTTGCAAACTCCTTGCTTGCGCATCAAGTTGTTGCAAGACAGATAGTTTAGACAGCATAATACAACGGTTTATTTATTTTATAGGTTAGAAACATCCAATATACTTGAAATATGGTGTATATGTGTTTTAGTATGTCTAGATCAGAACTAATAGTTTGGACTCTCAATTCATGTGCCTCATGATGCATTTGGGGAAACTAACTCTATTTGTGCCATCTTTTTGAGACTACTTGATACGAGCGTTATCCAAACAAGGTTAAATTTGGTTTCTTGTTGTGTCCGCACTGGGAAATAATGACACAGTAGACAGTTGTGTCCCACAATGGACACCGTGTGGAGCAATGTTTTGCACATTTTGATTGCATGAATCCAGGATAAATGGTCCACTGTCTTGGTCCAGCTCAAAAAAAATTGGACAAAAGGCCTCAACCACATACCTTCTTTCTCACTTTCTTATTAGCATAACAAAGTTACAGAGACTGAAAGGGGAGGGAAAGAACTAAAGAAGGAGAGAGGGTTCTAGTCAGCAAAGAACTTATTTATCCTGCCTCCTATGTTTTGTTTGATCAAGATTTAGCCAACAAATAAAAAAAAGGGAAAATAAAGGAAGGGACGAGATAAAGGAGAGAGAAAAGAGATGAGCTAGGATCAAAGAATGTACCTTTCTCTAAGCCCACGTCACATTCCTCACCTCCATGCCCTCTCCTCCTCTCCACGTCCTCTCTCTCTCTCTCTCTCTCTCACACACACACACACACACACACACACACACACAAAACCCTTGAAACAAAATAGCGGTAACTCTATTTTATAATTAGATTACTCCTCTCCCATCATATCTCTCCTTCTTTTCAGTATCCTTTGAAACAAAAGGTTTGGGGTATTCACATAAGTCGAGCTATTCATAGGGTGCCACTTTAGCACCATATACCAGATAGATAATTAAGTGGCTAGGTGGTTAATACAACGCTTCTTCATAGTAGTTTCTTTCAAGACAGATGACACTTCCTAGTATTTACAAAATATTTTTTATTATTTTCAAAATCAAAAAATCAATTTGTCCTCAAATTTCATTATAAAAAATATTATTTATACCTTTTTTGCAGGAGAAGTTCAAATGCCTTTGAAAGCATTTGACTCCAATTATTTTTAATCAAAAAAATGAAAGACCTCTCCGAAATTGAAAATCACCAACATAGATCACTTACTTATTTACAAATTCATGATTACACAATTAGTGGATGAATTCAATTGCATATACAATGTCACATTGGATGCACATGTCAAACATGCACTAAACCTTGACGATGATGAATCCATGATGTATCATTGTGCTTATTAATCTAGCTCATGTCGAATGAGCAGGAATAATTCCAACTTTAATGCATCTTGTTATTCACTAGTTTACAACTCGGGAGTGCTCACCGATAGATTCCAATGTCAATCTCTAGCATAGATAAAAAGGTGGAGGTTGATTCAGGTTAAATTTAATATGGTTTCAATATTTTGTAACGAGTTTTGCTTTGGCAATACTTCAAGTAACATGACACATCTTCATAGTAGCAATCTATCCTCAGCTTACATGGAAGAGTTCTGAAAGATTCTGATATACCAATTCTATAATTACTATTGCTTGAGATAACTTTTTTTTAAAAAAAACATAAACTTGCAACTGAATGGAACAATAGCATTAGAGAAGAATCATGGCAACGGTTACTTTAAAGGTGAAAACATATGAAACATTACCTCCTTTACAACCTGCACCTCTCATACCATAAGCAAACTCTGGAGGAAGCTTTAATGTGCGCTTACCACCTAGAGTCAGGAGCCAAAGACTCTAGTATCACATCTTATAACATGAATGCCAAAGAAAGAATTAAGAAAGTTCACTTTCGGCATACCAGCAAGCATAGGTGGAATCCCGTCACCACCTAAAATACCCTGATCCCAGCCTTTGATGACCTACATATGTTGTTACCAACAGTAACATACATCTATCATGGGAAAGAGCGCAACGAGGCCAAAAAAGAAAAATCTGAACTTGACAACACTTGCATTACATTTACATGGACCATTTAAACAAAATATATTTTATTTTCCAATCATTTTGTCACAAGGCATGCTGCTTTTTTAATTACAAAATCAGGCTAACTAAAGCTTACATTACGCAGACATCTGATAAAACTTGGACAAGTTTCGTGCTCATAAATTTATCACATAAAGAATTAATATGGTAGTACTATCAAATAATATCTATTAACAGCCTTTGTATATCTAACCCATGCAAGCCTGCATTGGCTTTCACCCAGAAATGCTTAATTCTCTGATGGCATCTATTTTATAAGTCAAAGTGTAATGCAAAAGTCAGTTATCTGCATATTTTATGTGTCCAAGGCAAACAAGGTGTAGCAATAATTTCAGAATGTAATGTTTGTCTATCCAAGGCATCAACTTGGTTTGCTGACTAGAGGAGCTTATCATGTTAGTCACTGTTAAAGAAGAGGAAAAACATGCATATGTGTGTGTGCATGCATGCATGTGTGTGTGTGTGTATTGAGCTCATGAGTATACATTCATATAACTTACATACAAATGCATAAGTATATATTCCATACAATGTATGTTCAGATAATTACATATGTGTTTGTATATGTATGTAGAGAGAGAGAGAGAGAGAGAGAGAGAGAGAAGATAATTCAAGGTCCTTTAGACTATTTTTTGAAAATTTTCAGTAGCAAGCACTAATGTAACAGAAGCTGATGAAAGAGACCAGCTCATCTTGGAATAGGCCTTGATGAATCAAGCCATGTTCAAGAAGTCAAAATCAAGTCAAGTTGGCTAGTTTATATATGGTGGCTGATATTTCGCTACTTTTGGTTTGAAATATGCCTTTTAGAGGGCATATACAACAACTAGACATCAGATCTCGTAATGCTATAGTTGCTGATTTTTTTTTTCTTCCTGAATATGTCCGGGTGGGATAGGACAATCTTCACCAGTTAAAGATGGATGCAGATTCCGTAGGTAATTGTGGATTTAAATAATTTACCATGAGGCATTTTATGTCAACAAGGTGTCTTTTAAGAGTCTTAAGGAAAGTATTGAGTCTTCTTAAGTTGCATGTTTACCAAGAGAAGGCCATAAGCAAATTTTAGGTCATAAATATTCAACAGAATCATGGCAAATTCTACCATCTTATTCTTCTCTTAGTATTCCTCATTTTTCACCAACATGCTATCCCCATTGCCCTATTGCTGCAAGAAAAAAAGAGGCAGCAAAAGGGATGCAGGACTCTAGGTCCATCCTACTTTGGTTAGACAATCCTTGGGTAGAAAACCACATCAATAGAAACCTGTTATCACTCCAATTACCATTCCCATCTATTTTCTCATTGAATTGTATCTATGAAGGAGGGGCCACTGCTTCAACTCTTTGCAATGGTGCCGGTTACCATCCCCAGTTTGCCCCTCCCAGGACCCCGGATTGCCGGAATCATAACAGGGTAATGGCCTTTTATTGTATCTACAAAGGAAGGAGGAATTGGCTGTTTCACTATGAACATATAGCAACATATATGTAATTCTAGTGCTAAAATGAACACAAACTTACCTCCCCAACACCGACGCGAAACGTAAGCGGCTGGCCACGGTCATAGCTGCTGTCGAACACCTTCCCATTCTCCAATCTCCCCACATAATGCGCCTTTGAAACAATCAAGAGTAAGATTAAAAGATTAAAATCGACACTTTGCATGAAATTTTTCCACAATTTGGTTTTTAGAGGAAGAAGAGATACCTTGATGAGCTGGCCTTTGGTGGCCTCGGCGCCGGTGCCGACGACGCGGTCGCAGAAGGCGAGGCCGGAGGGGGCGACGGTGAGCGAGCACGGGGGAGAGCCGGGAGGAGCGGCGGCGGCGGCGATTGCGGGAGGAGCAAGGAGGAGGAAGGTGGGATCAAGAATTAGTCGGGAGAGGAGGAAGCCGGCGCCGGCGAGGGCGGCGGAGGCCTCTCGTCGGCGGACGACGTGGAGGGAGTGGTTGGGATTGGTGGTGGGCGGAAATGAGGTTGAAGAGCTTGTGATGGAGAGGGAGTGGCGGTGTTTGGTGGTGGTGTTGGAACGGAGGAGTAGAAGGGCTGAAGGGGAGGAGGAGGAGGAGGAGGAGGCGATCATGGCTTCAAACTCCGACCAAATTATGTACTGGGGACTGGATAAGCCACTCCCCGTCATCGGCGCTATAACGGCTATCCAGGACCAGAAACAGTTCAAAATGGGCCGGCTTGGACCATTCGCAATGTAGGCCAACAAAGAACCCAGTAACTGGCCCAAGTTGTTGTTAATGGATGGATGAAAGCCTGCTGAAATTGGGTGAGGGCAGAATTCTAATCCAAGTTATTATTGGTATTAATAGCTTCTGACTTTATCAATTGAACCCACGGACGCCCTCAACTAGCTCCAATATTATCAACCGGAACACACTCTATTGGTTCGCAAAATTAGGAAAAAAAGTGTGGTCAATGAAAAAAATAAAAAAATATTTCAAATTTGGTTGGAGTTTTTAAAGAAGTCAAATGAAAAAGTAGCTTTTCCATAAAAAGATAGGTACAAGATTAATGGTTTTAATAGCATGGTACTATGTCTTACTATCATATAATAATTATGAAAACCTAGTGATGTGTATTCAGGCTGACCACAGCTCATCAAAAGAACTGACCAATTAGAGTTTGCCGCGATGCCAACGCGCGGCTGGTAAAAGCTTCTACTGGCAAGCCTCGACGCTATGTAACTGGGTTCGTATCTCGAGAGCTCTCCATAGTTAGCAGCATTCTAGCAAGGGGGCTCCGGTGATCACCAAAATTCTGCCGATATGACAAGAAGGATGTCATCTGCATGTGAGACACTTGCGCCTGATATCCGAGCCATACTAGCTAGTTGTTCCTGGCCGGCCCATATGCCCTAATTTTTTGGTGGTAGGTAAGCTTCTCCATCCATACAATCATGAAGAAAATGGGAGCTCAGAGAGATAAGTGCTCTGATGCCTAAACAAATTGTAAGAGAACCTCCTTCTGCTTCCGTAGCATCATCCCAACTTAGGCATCAGAAGATCTTCCGCCAGACGCACTCCGGCAAGAGAACTTCTTTGTTTGTGTTGTTTTAGGATAAATGCGGCCACCTTGCCAGGATCTCCATAGCGGCCGGAGCGGCAGATTGCTGAGCTCTCCAATGTCGTCACATCCCTCATACGGTTCCTAGGACAAGCCGATTATTAGCGGCAACACCTCGTAAATTTAAATCTATCCATATTTTAACATATGTAATCATGATCAATTCATAGATTTTTAGTTTATGTGCCTTATTATATATTTTACCATGCTAGTATAATAGATCCTATTATAGGTTGCAAACCATCAAAATATATAAAATTTGATTTCTAGATATCTTTTTGTAATATACATCATATTCAATAGTTTTGATTTTTCAATTTGGATATCTAGTTCTTGATTTTATAATTTACATGCATAATATTCGAAAAGAAAGAAAGGACTTGTAAGTCTAGGATATAGGGCTGAAACCGAATCCCATATGGATCGGATACCAGTATATCCGTTCCTATATTTATTTTATTTGGTGATACAGATACATATACCAATTTTAGTCGGGTGCAAAAATTTATATCCATATTTGTTTTAAATGAATATAGATACAAATCTGATATTAGAAGTATGGATATAAATATGGATATAAATCGAATAGTTAAACTTATGATAAAAAATCAAAGATATTACTAAGTAGATGGCAAATCAAATTAATAGCATGTTAATATAATTATATCTTTTTCTTAAAGTTCACAAGTGTTATAAAAATTAAATAAAATTATAAATAGAATTGAATATTTGGCTACAAATCGAATAGTCGTCTATCCTCATATTAATTCTTCTTGGAGCGATATAAATTCGTATATAGATATTAATCAAATACTTACATATTTATCTATATACGGATTAGTTGAGATAAAAATTGGATTGGATGGATGTTATCTGGTCCACTTTCATCCCCTGTTAGGATGGTTTTAAATGACATGAGCCTCCAAAATAATCAGGAAGAGAGATTTTTAGGAGGGAAGTCTCAAACAGTCAATCACATGGTTTAGGATAAAATAGGCCATTATTATTAATAAATTAGACTGACTTTTTTCCAGAAATAAAATGGAAATAAGACATGGAATAACTTTGTTAAAACCACCCTATCTTGAAAAGCAAAAAAGAAGATTAGTTATTTCAATAAACCTGATTTCTGCAATAACCATGCCAAGAGAGTTAGAGTAACTTTGTTTCTGAATAAGACCATCTTTTCTTGTATCTTAGGCTTGGTTTGGGAAGTGGGGCAGTAATGATGCACCTATCTTTTTTTATACTTAAAATAAAGTACCAAAATACCAATAAAAAAGGGGGGTAAAACTACTAACACAATGAAATTGGGCTGAGTCCGGTTGGGCTTCCCCAATGCCTGAGTTGGCCTAAAAAACTATGTGGGCTAAACGTAGCCTCAAATTGTTGAAGTGTTGGATTTCAGGCCCAAGCCCGAACCAAACCATCTCATATCAAGCCTGAAACTCAATCCACTTGGCCCAGCAGGCATCAGGATGGATTGAGCCCAGTTATAGGTCAATGCACAATAATTCGGTCAAACAAAGGATAACCAAGGATAAATGGTTGCTTAGGTTATCCCTCTCTTTATCTCCTCCATATATTTAAAATGACCAAAATGATCCTTTTTTTAGCCAAAAAGAATTAAAATTAGAAAGCCACATTAGTCTTTTAGTCCAAAATAATCACTAAAAATGTTAATTCTATTAATTATATTAGTTATACTATACATAGGGGTTTACATAAGTCAGGTTGGCTTGAGTTATGGTCACCAGGAAGCAATTTAATTTCAGTTAGTTCTCTATCCCAATCAATATTAAAAATCAAACTAAACTAACAAAAATAAGATCAGGCTAGTTTGGGTTGGTTCTCGAGTCCTAGAAATTTAACTAAATTTTATTGTAACAAATTGCTGGTTCTATTTAAGAAGATATTAACATTTAGTCAAATCGAATCAAGTTTTTCAAACGAGAGTAGAAATCAATTCAAAAAATAATTTAGTCAATTGAAAAAAATGATCCCGCCTTGTTTTCTCTTACTCTAGAATTAGTTATACTCATTAAGAATAGCTATAACATATTCATAGTATGATTTGCAATGAGAAGATATTAGCACCAAGAAGCCGTTTGGTTCTCGAATTTTTTTTTCTCACTAAAATATTTTTTAGGGAAGCTGATGCTTAGGTATATCATACTTAGAAAAGTAGTTTTCGCATGTTCGATTGATTATGAAAACGTGACATATTTCAGAATAACTTATGATTAGTTGAGCATCTATTTTTCTGAAAAAATTATATCAAATACTTGTTATACCCTTAATAGTTAATAAAAGAAAAGATCTTATTTTATTTTATCTAAATGCTTAATAGTATTTTTTTTAAAAAAATATTTTAACTTTTAGTGGATGAAATTTAATTTTTGTTATATTCTGTATAATTTTTTTTATAAAATATAAAAATTTTATTCTCATAAAAAGTTTTTTAAAAAATAATAAAAAATAGGCATCTCTCTCTCTCTCTCTCTCTCTCTCTCTTGGTCCCATTTTCTTCAATCCTTTTCACCAAAACGGAGTCCGCGGACCAACACCATGATTGCGTTCCGAGAGGTGACCTACTCCCTATGTCGACTCTTGGTGGAAATCTATCGTTGGTCCCAAACCAACATTAATTTACCGAAACCCCGGACGCAATCATTCCTTGTGTTACGGCGGAAACGAGGATCGAGAGTCTAAGTTTTAGACCCCAGATTTGACGTCAGGCTGCCGCCGCTGTCAACTCGCATGAAACAACCTTCCAAGCCACGGCAGGGGAAGCAATTTAGGTTCAGAAAGGAACCCTTTGGATGTGTCCTACGTTGGCATGCATTACGTGTTATCAAAGAGAATACGTATCTGCAAAATAAACCATATTTATGTTGACGTATTAATGATTAATTTGATGGAAGTATTTTGATTTGCAGATGATGCATGGCATCACTGACCTTCCCCTCCCAGCCAAAACAACATGGTGGGAAACGAAAATAAAAAATCTTTCTCGGCACAAGGATTATAATTATAATCTTGGACTCTATAATGAGATTGATTTAAGCTTTGGTGATCTTGTCTCGGACTTCAAACACGAATTTTCACTTCCAATTTACGTTAGTAATGCCTAACAAACTTTGATTCATCTTGTGCTATTGTGTGCTTGTTAAGTGCACATCCAAAAGCTAGGTTCTTCGGAATTCGAATGGTCATATTCTAGAATTGAAATCGAAATGTTTTTACGTAAAATTTTGGAACATCAATTTAACACAAGGTATTACCATGTGGCATGGAGAACTTCTTGCATGGAGATGATGAAAAGTTCTTAGTGGACTCATCTAATATTTCTGCTGAGACAATTTAATGTTCTTAAGATGAAATAGAAGCAGAACCGTGTCTGCAAGATGGTCCATCCGCATGGCTAGTTTGAGGATCCATGCAGGCGTATGTTTAGTCCCATATTGATTATTTGCTGGTAGATTTTGGTTACTTATATATGATAAAAAAACTCAAAATATATTTCGGCTAATCTTTTGGGGTGAGATTTTGAGTTGTTACAGCTGGAGAACCAACACTTTGTTCAACTAAGAAGAATAGTCCTCACCTTTTGACCACTGATGGCTAGGTGATGACTTGGACAGGACTATTTAACCACGGTAAGGATCGAGGGTGTCTATAAGAGGAGTTCAAGCAAGCACATCTTTGATCTTAAGGAAGTTTTGGAAGTTGAAGTAGGTCATGCACCTACTCTCTAAGCTCAAATAAACATTCAGTACCTTGGCCAACTAATTCCACGTTGGTCATCATTATGGTTCCAGTGTCCCTCTTTCCCTTCCACATTCATACAAGGGAGCGAGAAAAAGCCAAGTTTGTTGCCCCAAGTTAGGAATACCAAACTTGCTTCACTTTGTGGGGTCCTCAAACCACCAAGTACAGTAGTGGTATAGCTGCTAAGGCCCTCATTTAGTTATATGTCTTGACTAACTATGTGTTGGGTCTGGGTTACTGGCTTTTGTTGATTTGCTGTGGCTGCTGAGATGCAGACTTGGTGTGGGTCATCTCCTATTTAAAAGAGTTTTGAGGAAGAGTCAAACAAGACTGCTGGTTTTCAGATTGTTATCCTGACTTCTATTTAATGTGCTTTAAATACAAATCTTTGCATGACTTTGGAACATATGAGATAGCATAGACTTATGAGGTTCAGTTGGCTGGCTGACGTTTCTAAATGAATCTACATGGTGATGGTTGGTTCACCCACCCACTAATTTGTCAGTGTCTTGCAGAAGAGAAAGTAAAGCCTAGTGTAAGTAAATGGAGTAGTCAGTGCTGCCCCAGCATACTGATGTCAAGGTGTATAACCAAGAAAACAGAATAAGGTGATGAACAAGAACCTAATTTGCCCTTACAAAGATTAATTCAAGTAGAAAACTTATCAAATATTAACTAGTATCTGGTGTTGCAGCACTATGTGCAATAAAGACGATCTCATTTTCTCTTGAAGTGCTGCAAATGTTGAACAAGATGAATCATTCATGCCATTGTAGCTGCTTATTGAATTCTAGCATTACCCGAGCATAATCTAGAGAGCTAACAATTTCTTTATTCATTTGGCATAACCTATAAGGGCGCGCTTGGTTTACGATTGGAATCGAAATCGGAGTGGATTGGAATGAGAACCAAAATGGCCATATCCTCCGACGTATTTGGTTCGTGGGCGAAATCGGAATCGGAATTGAAATGGAGTTTGAATACTGACAGGGAACAGGAATTGGGTTTTGGGAGTTTCAATTCTGCTGGTCTTAAACCTGGAGACAATGGGTTTTCTCATTTTTATGCATTGATAAATACGTGCCTATATTTGGTTAACGTACATTTGTTGATTGTTCCCCTCCAAATACGTCACGAAAATCAAACCCTACTTAGCTTTTCTGTGATATACATAGTTACAAAAATCTATAAAACCATATTAAAGAGGAGTCTAGTTATGCCCGGAGCATGATGTATGTCCTCTATTTTGATATACATTATTAGTAAGTTCCCTTGCTGTTTATTATATATGTTTATAATTTTGTATTTAGTTTTCGGAAATTTTTATTGTGTTTCCTTGTAGCTCTATCCTGCGAGTTTGCTAATATAAACCATTATCCAAAAAAGAAAAAAGGCAACAGACAATCATAATTTTTAATAATTTATTTTTATATAAAGTAATCCCAACTCTATCTTTTTTTTTTAGTATCAAAAAAATATAAAAAAAATGAAAAAACAAACTATTCTATGGTACGCTATACCATACCAAATCACACGGTATAAGATAAATGTATTATACTATATTAGTTCAGTATAAATATACGGTATGAGAGACATACCAATATACGGCTTCTATACCAGATATACCAATATAGGGACAAGAGTGGTACCAGAATTTGGTATCTTGCTCCATCTCTAATTAAGGAAGATATGCAAGTCTATCAAACTCTTCAACCTTTGTGGGCCCTACCTACAAGGGCTCGCCCAGCCCATTCCAAATCCTCTGACGCTCCATCGTGCCCTTTTAAGAGCCTCTCCAGTGTTTGCTCGCATTGCTGCGCTCCCTTGCTTCTTCCCTTTGAGAATAACCGCCGTCCAAGAAATCCCCTCCTAATTTTGAAAAGAACCCTTTCCTTCTTTTCTTTCTACTCCTAATAAGACCAAATAAAACTCCAACTTTTATTCCTTGACCTCTGGCTTCCTTCTTTGAAAAACAGAGCACCAGCCATAGTTTCCTCATAGTGAAGTTTGAATTGTTCAACGAAACAGGGGAGGGAAGGAAACTTTAAAAAGCCAATGACTTCCAAGGAAGGTAAGCTTTCAATTGATGCTAATGGTTAACGCTCTATCACTGTGACGAATCTTGGTAAATAGAGAGAAACCATTAACTTGATCAACTAATGAAGCTGAAGGATTATTTGTTTCAATCTCCAGAGCTTCATCCCGACGACAACCCGAAGGATTCGCCGAATTCTAAAGAAGGTAAGCTTGATATGATGCTAGTCTTCAGGGGTTAGTATTGTGTTTTTCCATGCCTTTTTTTATTTCTTTCAAACGATTAAATCTTCTGTTAAGGAAACACGACATTAAAAGATGATACATAAAACATGTAAGAAAAATGGAAAAGGATGATACATGAGAGAATTCGCTTTTAGATAAGATATGGTTGATCATAATCAAACCCTCTCCTTTCCATTACTTAGTAGAAGGGGAGTTGTTGTTCTTTAGTTCTTGTTTTCTGAGGGAGAGGGGGAGTTCTTTCTTTATTCTTTTTTTTCCTCCCAAAAAAGGACTTCCTTCAGATATTTGAGCCATCTAACTATAATTAGTAGGAGAAAGGAAAAAGGGACATAAACAGATATAAATTAAAAAATAATGGAATAATAAAGAAAAACCAATCAAAGAATTTTTGGTCCCTCTTGCTTCTCTTTTGAGAACTTTTATATTACCTTATAATTTTGTAGGCTCAGAGGAAACATAGTGAGTGATTCTATAATTCTTTCACACTATTCAATATTCCATGGGAAAGTCTTGTAAACAAAGGAAAACAAGAAACAAAATTTAGTCTAGTGCAGAAAAGAGTCAAGAAAAGATCAGATTTTTATTAGTTTCTACCCCTTGTTGAAAAACAATTTGCAATCCTTTTTTTTCCATCAATCAGAAATAGGGGAAAACACAAAAAGCTCAGAAGCAAAGCCTGATGATAATATCAGCAATAGCTCTGATCAGAACTCCCCTCGAGGTGTGCTAGATATCCCAATATCTAGTGCAGATTCTGATGTCGGCAGCAGCAGCAGCATCAGCAGGGATACTTTGTCGGGGGACCGATCAATTGCTCCAGATGGAACAGTGTTGGAGTCCCACAGCTTGCAGTGGAGGACTTTGATTGGTGGCTTGATACTGAGAAAGAAGAGGTGCATGATGAGGCTATCAACATTTCCTCCGGTGACGGCAGGCTTGGGCTTGCAGGGGACTCAGAGTGAGAAGGATAGGATGGAGAGTGGGGAACTCACAGCAGAGATTAGAAGGGGAAGGCCCTCTTGGAGGAGCTTTGACTACCAGGAGCTTGCAGCTGCTACTGATAACTTCAACCCAGGTAAGATTTCATCATCCTGTGATAATAGAGAGAGGGGGGGAGCTTAAATAACTAGCTTATATTTATATGCAAAAGGTTTGTTTAGGATAAGGTGGTAAAAAAATTGAGGCCCTAATCCTCCTACTTTCATATGTAAAGAGAGCATAAATATCTCAGTTTCTTCATTCCACTCTTCATTGCTTTATTTTGAGAGGAATTATATGTGTGGAAAAAAGAAGAAGAGATTTTTTGCCATCTAGAGGGATAAACTCTGACAAAACCATTTTTCCTTGAGAATTCATAGACATCATCCTTTATCTTGTTTTAAAATAAAAATAAAAGATCTAGAAGTATGCCCCGATCATGCAATTTTCTATTATTATTAAGGTATTTATTATCATAAGTGATTTGACATACATCTCCATGCCCATGTGAACACACATTGGTTTTTATTTTTTATTTTTTTCCAACCATGCAATGGAGCTAACACACATTTGCATGGTACTTGAGCTATTGATAGTTGTAGAACTAACATAATTGTCAAACAAAGGTTTGGTTGGAGCTGCTTTCCCATTCTAAATATCTTCCTTTCTGAAGAGCTTTCATTCTCCTTTTGCTCGAGTCTCATTGTCTTGTAAGGGTGGGTTTCGTCTTTTGTGTTGTTCAAGGCACATTGATGAACCCTATTCAATTGGTCATGAGTCATGGCTAAGCATCAAAATATCTTCCTACTTGGAATGACACTGCTTAGCCTCTGAGCCTTTGCATCCCCTTCTTTTCCAGCTTGGAGAGGCCTATGCAAGGTATGTTGTACCAACCCGAATCGGATAGTGCGGTGCATACCATATAGTACTGGTTCGGTACCAGTATTCGGTATAAATGGCGTATCGACACTCGGTACAGTAAAAAAAATTTGTATCGTACCATACTGATACTGTGCTAGTGTGGTACCAATATGGGGTCCGATACCGAGACAGCGAACCTTGGGCCTACGTTTGTATTTTAACCTGCACCCTTAGTGCTCTCACCTTTTCTATTTAAAATGAAAATATTATATGGAGCATGGATCTTTATGAAGCACTCATAAAACTAATGTAAGATTGCCATATGGACTTTTATCATCCCAAATAATTTTGACCAAGGTTTCAACATAAGTTTAATTAGGACAATTGCTATGATGCACACAGGCTAGCCAGTTCCATCTTATTCATGAAACATTATCTTCTTTTTCTCTTAATTCTATTGTTTTCAATTTTATATTTTAGGTAGGACCATGCAAAATGGTACATGTTGCTAGCTACTAAAATTCTAGGCAATTTCCTCAACTTACGCATAATTGCATGTGAGTGAACCAGCTTAAAGCTACTCATATGTTCTTGTAGAATATTAGGATGGCCCCATCATTCACTCATATTTAAGGAGACAAATGGATGCATCCAGAAAGTACAATTTAGTCACTTTTTCCCCTAGTGTTTTAATACCATTGTAATCAGTAGAGCTTCAATCTCCAAGGCCTCATCCTCCCTTCAGGTATTACTTAAGAAGATTAACTTCCCCTTAGATAAGATATGCTCCAAACCTCTTCTCGCAATTAATGAAACTAGTATTGAACTACTTTTTGTTCTATGTTCCATGCTCAGATAAATTGATTGGGAAAGGTGGACATGCAGAGGTGTATAAAGGATGCCTTACTGATGGACAACTTGTAGCAGTGAAGAGGTTGACAAAGAAAGACAACGAGGAGGAGAGAGTTGGAGATTTCTTATCAGAACTTGGAATAATTGCCCATGTCAATCACCCGAATGCTGCACAACTGCTAGGGTTCAGTGTAGAAAGGGGCTTGCACCTTGTTCTCAGGTTCTCTCCACATGGAAGCTTGGCTTCTGTGCTTCATGGTATATCTTTCTTTTCTTAGACATGTCTTATTAACATCTTATATACAACCAGGTTGCTAGCTTAGGCAAGCTCAAATTAGTAAATCGATGCAACGATTAAACCTAAATAAAGAATGAACTAAAATAGCACTAATAGCACAAGATTTAGCACCTGGCACTATTGGCCAAAATTCTGAAACTAAGTGGACTCATGGTTATTGAGGCTGGCTTAGACAACAAAAGGGATAAAAAAACATTGGCTGAACATCATTATGTTTCTCATGCTAGAAAACATGTTCAATTCTACATGAGTAATGCATGATTAAGGAGTCAAGAACCAAACTCGGCCTATATGCAAGTTCAGCCACGCAAGCTCTAGGACTGGATAGTGGACTTATGAATTAGGTATTGGACTCAACTGATATAGGATAATAAGAATATATGCTTCAACTAATAATATGGTCATGCACACTAGCCTGCCCACCAAGGGATTTATGTTTTATGCAACCTAAGATGTTAAGTAATTGGATTTGTGATAATTTGTAAAATACATACGCTTAGGACAAGAAAGATAAGTCATAATAGTAATAATATTTTGAATTATTATTACTGATATTAGTACTAGAATATTATTTTTCATAGCTTAAATAAAGTTCATTGTATTTTGATATGTTTCATCAATTCCTTCTTGATTTGTTTCATCATTGTAATTTACAGTATTAAACTATTAATTCTAGTCAACAGCTTATAAGTTATAACTTTTGCATCTTAATGTGTAAGTAATGTGAAATTTATCAATAATTTATATGCGGTGTTAACATCATGCATTTTGAAGATATTAGACATTTAGAAGTATGATGGGCTGCACTAACATGAGAGATCAATAAATCCCTGCCCATTTTAGTGATTCATTATAGAGGTGGATCTGGACCTAGTGATTCCAAATTCTTATGTAAATTCCATGTGAATTCTAGCACTAGCTAGGGTTGCTTGAATAAACAGTGTATTTGCCAATAAAAGATTCATCCCCAGTCAAGGCATGCTAAACCGGTACCGGTAGGCATACCGGTCACCTACCGGACCGGTTCGGACCAGTAATAAACCAGTATGCATAACACAGTGTGCGCGCGACACGCTATGGTGAACCGGTGCAAACCGACCGGTTCGCACCAATTTCTAGCTATACTAGATGGAACCATCCGGGTCCGTCCGGTACGCATCTAGTACCAGCCGGTTCCGGCTCAGTATCACTCGGTTCCGTCCGAAACCATTTTTTAATGCCAAACCTAAGGCTGGAACCGTTTTTTAACGCCAAATCGGACCAGTTGGTGCTAGTACCAGCTCCGTACGAGCTGAACCGGACAGTACGGACCGGTTTAACATTTCGTCTCCAGTATGATCTTATGATGATGTTGATCAAATCTCATCATTGGAGCATCCAGTTTCACCATTTCAATTTCTTAAGAAATAGAGACGTGATAGATCAAATCAAGGATTCAGGATAATAAATTAACATTTCTAGAATAGAGGATATGCTGTCAGAGCTTGTCCTCGAATAATTATCTAGGAACTCTAATGATGCTTCCAGCTATGACAAGGGTAACATTCCTTAACTACTATTCCAAAAGAATTGAACATAACAAGCTTGCATCACCTTGTTTTAGCTTAGTAATGAAGAGGAATTCAGTTGTTCAGGTTCGAAGGAAGGCCTTGAATGGAAGGTAAGGTTTAAGATCGCTTTAGGCATAGCAGAAGGGCTGCTCTATCTCCATGAAGGATGCCAGCGGCGCATAATCCATAGAGACATGAAGGCCTCCAACATACTGTTGACTGAAGACTTTGAGCCGCAGGTATTATTAGCAGCTTTTACTCTCTTTCATTGTTGGACTATTGCATAACCATGCAATTTCTTTGCATAGATATCTGATTTTGGACTTGCAAAGTGGCTGCCAGACAACTGGACTCACCACATTGTGTTCCCCATTGAAGGGACATTTGGGTAAGCTCAAACCAATCCATTCCTTCCATTTCTGAAACTAATCGAGGATGCTTGTTATATATCTAACGATATGCTTATGATTTAGATATTTGGCGCCTGAATACTTCATGCATGGGGTAGTGAATGAGAAGATTGATGTGTTCGCTTTCGGGGTGTTGCTGCTCGAGTTGATAACAGGGCGGAGGGCAGTTGACTCTTCTCGACAGAGCCTAGTGATATGGGTAATTCTTAGATTTCACTTGGAACATTTTGTTTTATGTTGCGCTATGCTGCATTATGAAATCTTTTATTTTATTTTGTTATGTTTTTAATGTTACATATCAATGTGATTCCTAGGCCGCAAATGGGTTGGTGGGGCAAGAATTTTTTCCGTGAGCCACTGTGATCACACTTAAATTCAGATCCAATATAATTTAGATTCCACTAGGTTTGTCGGCCAATTGGCTTGTCCGGGGCATGTCTTTAGGTTTAAGAACTCCGAAAATATTGGCTTGGATTAGATTGGCTAGATCCAAATCCAACACCATATGTTCAGACTCTGGAAAGGTTAATGTCGTGATTAGGGTAAAAGATAGTTTCTGAAAAATTTTGCTTGCGATTAGGGTATAGAATAGTTCATCATCCTACAACATAGACATCATGAGTTTAAACACTATTTCATCCTATATCAAGTTAAATGCCCCATTCTAATCATAAAAGTTTTGCTTCAGTACAAACTAAATGACCCTGCTTCTTTGCAGATGATGCAAGATAGTCCTCTTCATGTTCTATTATTCAAATTTTTGGTCCAGGGATATAGTAGAAATATTCTAGAATATTCTAGATATCCAATCCCTATTATTAATAACCCAACTGAAGTATTCTACTTCTCCATTGTTCTTATCAAACCCACCATAAACTAATAAATAAAGAAAAGATAAGTAGACCTGACCCATTGAATGATGACCATATCAGCTATTCTGATATTTAAATTCGAACCTGAAGGTTACTACTCTATGAAAAGTTACTAAAGTTTCAAAGAATCGCAGTATCTTGCAAAGCTAGTATTAGCATTATGGGGCAATTTTTCATTTCTAAGATATGATGCTTGTATGCTTGTCATAGGCAAAGCCACTCCTCGACACAAACAACATAAAAGAACTTGCCGACCCTTCTTTTGGAGATGCTTATGACCCTGAAGAAATGAGACGTTCTTTATTAGTAGCTTCTATGTGCATTCACCACCTCTCAACCTCGCGGCCTAATATGAATTGGGTAAGCAAATTGTTCAAGTTGCTCATCCTTAACCTTGAATTGGTCCTATTCAGCTAAATGCTGAATGTCATATGAGTGTAGGTGGTCAGGCTTTTAAAGGGAGAGCAAGGATATGCAGAACTCATGGGAAGAGAATTGAGGCCTAAAATTGCAAGACCACCACTGTTTGACGCTTGTGATTCAGAGGACTACACTTGCTCGAGGTATCTCAACGATCTCCATCGGCACAAGCAACTTGCCTTGGAGCAATGAATTAGTGTGCAACCTAATGAGTTCTTCTCTTTTTGTATATTAAGAGATCCTTTCATGGTCCCAAATGTATGCATCGATGGAGGGACTGTGCTCGCCAACTACCTCTTGTAGTTGTTCCAAATCTAAGACTTGAAGTGTTGGATCTGCTCTAATGTGTTCTCTTCCCTTTGGTGTGGTAGGGATCAGAATAAATTAGCAGATAGCCAGGTACATTATTTGTGAATGATTGCCAAAGAACAAAATTTTGCTACAAGCAAGATCAGTGTAATAACAAACACACACCATGTGTAGAGATAATACAAATTTAGAAAGTTATGCACGGCCAAATGATCAATGTGATCTTGTGAGTCACTGAGTTTGGCTTGTGCAATAGTATACTGATAAGTTCAATTTTTTCTTCATGCTTAGAAGGCGACAAGAAAACTAATGATGTGATCAGCTATTGAGGATAATTAATCAGGCCAAACTGCCTAAACAACATACCAGATGTTGCAACGAAGATAACTGAAATCAAACAATATAACTTATACACAAAAAAAGAAAGATCAAATGCGATAGAAATGCAGGTGTGTATCGTGTGTTTCCCGTGCTTTCAAATCAAGCATGACAAATTCACAAGGAAATGATAAAGTCTGAAAAGATTGAATAGATGGTCCATGAATTAGCATTGTAAAGTACAACATCCAACATCTAAATCAAATTCCAATATGCGATCCAATAGCCACAACAGGCAGCTAGTGTGAAACAGGAAAATAGATCCTGAAGAACTTAACAGTCAGTGGGGCCTCCTAGTGCAGACACCTTTTCCAGCAACATGCTTCTCCTTAGAAGGCAAAATGATCATCAACAATTTAATAAAATGAAATCTTTTGTTTTTGAATCTTAATGGAGTTCCACAGAAGCATTGCATTTTCCAAGTGAAGTTGCTTTCTGGCTCCTAAAGATCCACAAAATAAATGGCCACCTGTAGGACCCCAAGCCTAATGCCATAACCTGGTGCAGAAGCCTTTCCGTATGACCGGCTTCTCCTTATTACATATACCATCCATGAAAGCATCAACCAGCTGAGCAACCAGACTCGCAGGTTCATCTAAAAGAACATCTATGAATGCACTCACCACCCTTCGTTCTTGTGCTGTCGCTTTCAAACTGAACCATGTGAGGAATTTCACACGGAACTCCTTCTCCATGTGTCCCTCGCATTCCAACCATCTGATCACCTTTACACAGTACTCATACTCCCTCTCTGCTGATTCCTTCTTATTGGCAGAATCTGGTGTACTATTAAGCCTATCAGATTTGCGAGGCATTTCCAAGGGAATAGATTTGGAGCTGACAAAAGGTACAGTCTCTGAAGATGGCCGCAGGTGTATATCATTGTTGTCGCTGATGCCCTCTGATGGGAGAACCTTAGGATGGTTACTGTGGTTGCACTTCGGGAGTTTTGGAGCCTGGTTGTTATCACTCGAGTTTGTTGAACCCCTCTGTGAATCTGATTGAATGATCACAGGCGGCTCACTCATGTCCTGTTGCTGTTTTAAAGCTGAAATAAGATCATCGTCAATGTAAGTGCTATCTGAGTTCCGAGTGGAGCATTGGCCGCTGTTCCCATTAAGGTTCTGCGTCACACACTTAGCCTCCCACTTTCCTAATTCCTTGGTGCTGCTGAAAGGAGACACCTTGAAATAATATTCAGTTGACGGGCTCAGTCCTGATATCATGATCTTTGTGTCTGGCCTCAGGATAAGGCAGGTGGGTTCTTCAGGATAATCCATAGCATCAGAGTTTCGATGCCACAGAGTGCAGCCGATGATATTTTCTTCAAACATATTGTCTCTGGAGTGAAGGGAAACAACCACAGAAAATGGAGAGATGTCTTCAAAATGGATTTGGAAAGCCAAGGAACCTGTGCTAACTGATCCTGTGAATAAATGAGCAGTAGTAGGTTGGGTTTACAGGAATCCGATAAATTTGGAACAGTCTCAAGGTTAAGGAGAAAAAAGAAATTTACCTGGGGCTTTTAGCTCTTTATCAGCCAAGAGGCCTGCTGAGCTAGAAAGTATGGAATCTGCTGCTTCCACTGCAGAAGCACATAGTTTCTGAACTTCTGCACCACAATTAAGCCGGTTGACAATGCCCCTTGCCATGACTGTGGAAACTTTATCTAGAGGTCCAACTTCTTTCTTGAGTTTCTTTACAGCTGTATTCACAATATTTTGCATTTCTTTATAACGCTCAGTTCCTTTAAGCATTTTGTGGCTCAAAGATAATCGATCACATAATATGTCAACTCTCCTAGCATCCTTGGCAATCAATAGTTGTTTTTGCCAGCTTCTGTGGAACGCAAGACGCAAAAGAATGCCTATAAATTATATCACAAACATCTTCAAGATGATAAATAAAGCTAAATAATTTCCTTACCCTTATATGATGTCCTTTTCATCTAAATATCAAGAAGAGGAAAAATGAAAACAAAGGCTGGACAAGTAACCTCATACAAATGAAAGAGAAGATCAGCTAAGGCACTATTGTGGTATATTCTTCTCCCAAGCACCAGAACAAATTAGCACTAAGAGCACTTGTTTATGATCAGAGTTCAAGATCACAACGCAGCTTGTAAGAGAATGCATTTTTATGATTGGACAGATTGTTTTGAACCAAATATAGTTACAATTGCCCGCCAAGATTGATGTTTAAGTTTAAGCTTTTATAGTTATATGGATTCAACAAGAAAGAGAATATCGAAAATTCATAGTTTATAACACCTTACATCTTAGAAATATAAAGCTGCAGCTAAGACAGATTGCAAGGTAATCATTTTCTCATATAAATTATTCGTGAGAAAACAGAATATAGTTCTCATATGCATTTTTATCTTTAGTCCCATGCACACACAAATTAACTGAAACATTTCATTATATAGTAAAACGAGACCAATGTTCAGTACATCCTGGTTCAATAAATAAAATTTAAATAAAATACATATCATCAAATACTATTTCATCTTTCTTAACCATCTATATTTTTTACCATACAATTGGATGGTATCAATGATCAATAAAGCAGACCTAAAGACAACAGTTAAAGAAGCATTTGTACCAAAAAGCAATTAAACAGTTGTAAAATTAAAAAATCTTCTTTTTCCCTGAACCTTCAAACTGAATTTTAACATCCCTTCTCAGAAGGCCATTTTCAGAGGATATCAAACATGATGAACAGACTTCAAATGATTTTACTTTCTCTATCCTAAATTAGTTCCAGATATTAATTCCTCTTATGTGCTTATTTCAAGTTCCGTCCTTCCTCGTACCACCACAGATGAATAAAATCTCACCTCGGACAAACTTACCACAAAATTGCCCTTTTTTTTTTGCTTTAAGAAAGTGGTAGGGGGGAGGAAGGGACAAACCCACCCCTGTGTAGCAGCCCCCACTGGGCCCCCGCCCCGCCAGGAGAATGTTCAATACGGACAAAAATGGCCGTGTGTTGGGCACCCCGACCGGTTTTACAAAATTGCCCTTTCGCTGCTTATAATTGTTACCTTAAGGGACCAATATCAGAAATAGATTTCTCTCTTCAAAAATCTTATAAATTCTTTAGCTTTATCTTGCACAAAGGCATGTTTGAAAAAATGCTGGTTCAAATTCATGTACATTAGATTTTACAAAAAATAGTCTACAAAAATAGTATGTAACCTCCAGCAGGAACTACAAAAACATATAATCAGAATAAAATAGCTAGTTTGATTACACAGAATATCTGAATCACCACAAGAAGCTCTTGGAATATGGAAATGGCGTAATGTCATATCAAGTTGATATCAAATATGAGTACAGAGTGCAATATCATACACTACAGAAGCTACAAGTTTTAAAATTTAATCAATGATATGCCTTTGGTTGTTGATATTTTTATCCAATAAAATGTTAATAGGTTCTCAAAGATCTATAACCCAGTTAAGTCAAAAATTGTTAAACCAACAAGTTCCACACGCGTTTCATACTTGAGCTATAACTTTCATAATGCAGAACAACTTAACAACAAAAAAACCATATTTCTGTCTCTCCCTATCTGTGTGCATAGATGTGTGTGGCTGTGCATTGGGCATGCAGGTGTGGGTGTAAGCACATGGATGCATGCAGGTGGGTGTGAGCATGGGGGTGTGTGGGCGGGTGTTGAGGGGAGGGGGGTGTCCATGAACATGTGCACACATGCAGGCATTCGGGCACATGTGTGCGTGCATGAGGGATCACCACTTAGCAAGAAATAGCACTAGGAAAGAAAGCAATGCAAGGAATAAGCAAGCTCAATGAGCAAAGTAGAAACTAAATTTGATATCCTCATGCTCAATAACTTCTACTAGTAAGCGCAGATAGTCTTTAATAAGATCATAAATACAGTACAAATATTGTATTTAATAATTTAATAATAAGTATGCATAAAGTAAATTCAATAGGATCATATATTTAAGCACTAAGTTCACAAAGAAACAAATGGTCCAACCCCTATGCTCTGAATATAAGATAAAGAGAAATTCTACCTCCCCTTTTCGTTAGAAGGTAAACTAAATTCCCCTTTTGGATTATTGCTACAAATTATCTTATTTATTATCTATCTATCTCTGCATGATACTGCTCATGCAGTAATTAACTATATTATGAGATCAGTGATCAAGGAATTTAACCACAAAAGTTTTCAAAGTACTTGTGAAGTGAATAGAATAATTATTTACCGCATCAGCCAATTGATTTTTCCACAGAAAACACAATAAAAACTGCCATCCAACTTTGGATAACTCCCATTCTTCAAAATGCCAGCCCTCTCATGTTTAAGAGCACATTTCAGGTGGTAGGACATGCCACATGAATTACTCTGGTAAGGAGGATCAGAATTGCAAACCAACCATAGAGTAGGGTCCTTATTGTCATCATAGCGATAACAGATGCAGCAGGAACACCGCTTACAGTATCCATCCACTAAGCTCAGAGTGGCTCGGCAAGCAAGATTTTGACAGATCAAGGTGTCAACTTGCTCTTCTTTTCTCTTCAAGGGATCATGAGTTACATCAGTTTCAGATTCTAATGGTTGTTCCTTTTTTCTCTTCTTCTTTAATCCATTTGGGTTGTTTGGTGCGGCTGATGAAATGCTTGTTTTATCATCATTCTTTCTTCCATTCTTCTGTGACACCAGCCTAAGCAGATGCTCAATCATTTTAGGTTTTGTGACCCCAGTATATTTCCTCTCCTTGCCCATCTCAGCACAGATGAGCTGAAGAAGCTCTCTACGACTCCAGGACTGAAGAATTTCAGGGGCATTATCTGCCCACTTTGAAATTTCATGCACTAGCTCTCTCTTCTCCTCTAAACTCAACTCACTGCATTTTGCAGGATCAATCACGAAACCTGTAAGAATTGAAGGAGCGTGAGTTTCAGGAAAAATAGATAAAAAATTGCATTCCACTAAAGTATATGAGAAATGATAATATCTGTAAACATAATTCTTAACTTTGCAATCTTGTATCCCTAAAAGTAGTTAGCAACACTTTGGTGATGAGGTACTGCAAGAACTAACTAGAAATAGTGTTGTCACTGTTGAGCAAGATACCAAAATATTTATGTACCATCAATTTGTAAGGAGGGGAAATTTTATAGTGTGTCAGAAACAATGTTGAAAATCTCTTGTTATAACTTATAAGACAGAGTTCAAGTCTATCTCAGCAAAAGTGAACAATGACTGGGAGATTCAAGGTTTTCAACTAACTAGTTGAACTCGAAAATGCTGTGAAGAAGCCTCATGCAAGATTTTCATTGTAGATGATGGGGGATATTCTAGTGTATTATGACTGGGAAAATAGCATATGTTCCAACTGTTGTGCCTCTGGCCATCAAGTAGATTGATGTCAAATGACACCTGTATTATTTGGCAAATAAAAGGTGAACTAAATAACTGATGCAACAGATACAGCATCCTAGGCTTCTAGTAATGTGATAAACTGAGAAGAGAAGGGGTCTAAAATACATCAAGATCTAGAACACAAGAAAGGTTCTTAACATAGAAAGAGACCAAGACAAGAAAGACAGACTGATAGGAAAGCAAACACTAAGAAAGCAGTGGAGAAAGAAACTTTCAATTAGTACCTAACATATATCATAGATCTCATCATGGGTTTCAAGAAAAATTCCCTAGAAATAGGCGAAACAACATTGATATAAAGGAATCTGGAACAATCTTGTAAGATGTATAGACAAACAAAGTAAAATAACATGGCATCAGAAACAACCGGAACAACACAGTTTGGGGCGTACAAACCCAAACCAATGTCAAACCAGGTTGATGAGGCCGTTCTGGCTGGTAAGTGTCCCAAACCGTTTCTTACGACTCTAAACCAAGCACCGCCATCCGATTCAGCTTAGTTCGGGCTGTTTGGGCCACCTCGTGACTCATCTCTTTTCTTAAAAGAGAGCTTCCAACGATAGGTTTTATGAGGAAAAATCAAGGAAGACGATGATTTGTCATTTTGAGCCCAAATCAAGCCAAATTAGGTATAATCCCCCTTCCCCTCCCTCCTCTTCATTCTTCTCTGTTTTTTCATGCCTAACATAGACCAAAAATTGGTAAAAGCAGTGAAAATCATGAAAAAAAATTGTAATTTAGCATGATTTCATGAATGTTGTAGATCTAAGAGTGATAAAGCATTGAAGAAGAAATCATGATTTTTCATTGATCAAATAATTTTTAGATTAAATAATATATGTTAGTCAAAATTATTATTAAATAAAATAGTATTAAAAGTTTAAAAAATGGTAGCATATTTAGGGGTATGCACACTACTTGCTAGCTTATATTGACAGCAACTTATTTAAATTGGGCATAGTTATGGCTACCAAAACCTAAAGCCAAGTTCAAATAACTTTCAAACGTGTTGATTAAGATATATTATCCTTGGTAGGGTTTTACTTTAATCCGAAATATAATTAATTTTTTCAATATTTTGTATTAAAGATTATTTTTATCTAAATATTAATGAACAATATTTAAAAATCATAAATTATGAAGAGTTAGTATTCTATATAGATAATGTAGAAGTATTTTCTGAAGTAATTCAATCATTTTTTGCATTACATAATAAATTATCTAATTTTAAGTATCTAATTATTCAAATAACTATTACTCAATTTAAAAATCATGAAAAATATGGGAATATGTATGAGTAATTAGGACATATTTTCTAAGACAGCATGCATTGCTTTTACATGATTTTATAAATTATCACATATATTATGTGAAATTAAATTATTAAAAACCGCCAATTTATCCAAAAATATTTCAAATTTTATTTATTTGTTAAATGTATAGATCCACTTTATGTAATTTTCAGTGATGAATAGGATGATTTATGACATCTATTCGTAAAACTTGCAGTTGCAAAAATAGATACAAAAAGAATAAAGATACTGATGTATATTGAGAAAATGATGTCATAACTACGGGCCAACACCATTGGAGTTGCAAGGGGTACAATTTAGATTGGAGAGAGCGTGGGTTGATGAGATTGCAGCAGCATTTGGTTAGTTGTTATCCCGATGTAGCTGTATGTAAGAAAAATCCATAAGAGGTCGGAGTGTCGGACAGTTGATGAAGAAGCACTTTCATGATTTTAGAAAGAGCAATAAAAAAGGGTAAAAAAATAAGCATAGATTGATCTTTGAGCAGCTAAGCCACTATAGACTATAGGGATCTATAGGACTATGAAGAATTAGATCCAGATAACATGCAAGAGGCTTAGACTCAGGCTGCTATAAAGGACAGTCTAAATGATTAATGGCAAAGGGAGAAGTTTGCCAAATCAAGGTACAATTTGGATCCTTAAACTAGGAGGGTGATCCGATTCTGGATCCGCCAAGATAGACCTAAGCTACAAGAGAAGCCAGTTAGTGAGAGAGGTTGTTGGTAAAAGTTCGCAACTAGATAGTATCTATATTTGGAGTTTTTACAGGTGAGAAGGGGAAGAAGCCCAAAGATATAACAAGGGTCGCCATTCATGTGTTGGATTCACGTGCCTTCCCAGTAGAGACTCAAAGTAGTAAAAGATTGATTCTATCACGCTAGATTAACGTGAGTAACCGTTTTACTTAAAAAAAAAAAAAGATTGATTCTATGCTTGTCAAGGATAGGAAAATATACATGGAGAGCTATTGCTTCATGATTCCACTACAGCCACATCCTTGCAAATATCACAAATAACACCTACCTTTTTGCTATCAACTCCATCCAAAAAGGCAGTCTGGGTGTTGATCCTCTTGGACTGAAGGATATCTATGATAGGTTGCTTGACGATAATAAGAAAGAGCAAGAGAGATGGATAGCCTCCTACCAAAGCAAGTGGGACATTTATGGTGTGATATTGATGTGTGATGGTTTGACGAGGTGCCATAAATGAAGCACCATCAAATTTTTAATATATTGTGATAAGAAAACATTCTTTCATAAGTCAGTTGATGCTTTTAACAAGGTGCATGATGCCTGGTACATCTTGATCTTGATTTAGGCGATATTTTGATGATCAAGAGGCTGTATATTCTCAAGATCTCACATGCTATCCACTACATAGACATAATGCTGATAGACATTGATAAAATCTGCGGTGCGAAGTAGGTGGTAGAGACAACCTAGGCTATCACTAAAGATATATAACCACACAAGAGTGTTGGCTTTGAACTAGCATATCAAGGGTGAGATAATGAGGCCAGCAATCACCCACTTTGCCACGCACAATATTGCACTCGATAGTCTCATCAAGAAGAAAGCGGACCTATATCAAATATTCGTGAGTGCTGAGTGGCAAGATAGTAGATATATTTGTAGTGGCAGGGAAGGAAATCATTTGAAAAGGTCCATTATAAGCTAGCAATTCTGAAAGTAGGCCGATAGAGTATTAAGGCAATCGCGCCCCTATATTGAGTGCTCAAAGCTACGGATAGCGAGATGCACTCCTAGATGGACTTGTTGTATCACATGGCTATGGCAATGACCACCAAGGGAGAGATCACGTAGGCAAATATAAAGTATCTACTAAGCATATTTACATCATTAAAAAGATATGGGATTACCAGGTGGATAGGAAGTTGCATATAACAAGTAATCCAAGTACAATCCTCAATGCTTATTAATTCTTAAAAAAAATTAATAATGCAATCCTTGACTTAAGGGCCAGTAGTAGCAACCAAATCTTGAAGAGCAAGGATCACCTCCTTGATCAGCTAATATCATCAAAAAGGAAGATGAGATGAATACAGAGCAATGCGCAGAGCGACACATGCCATGCTCATAACCATGTCCAGCACTAGAAGAAACCATGGAGATCAAAGGAGAGGGAATAAGGATTGCAAGATTATATATCCGAGACATCCATTCAGTGATATGATAAGAGATGCTAAGTAAAGGTCATTATCGAACCTGATCCAATTGGGGAAGCAGGGCTGGTCAAAGTTATAGGTCAGTCGAGCCACCCAGTAGAGCTAGATAGGTAGGGACATCCAAGAAACGAATGCAGTCTTTCGAAGTAGCAAGAAAGGGAAAGTGAAGAAAGCTGCAAAGCTGCTGGAATGAGCCCTTAGATGACTAATTGGCTAGATTATCTTATAATATGAGCGATGATGCTAATGACAGTTCAAGCTATGATGCATCTAGTGGACAGAGAGGTGGCATTAGACATGGCTACGGTGCATACAATTTACAACCACCTAATCTGATTCAATTCACTGGCAAGTCATGTGTCACTCATGCTATTCAAGATTATGGACCATGAAACATATCATAAAGCCCACAAAGATACGATAGCTTATAGGAGACAACCCCTCGAGGTGGTTCGGGAGATGACAATATTACAACTGATAAAATAGCATGTAGAGTATGATCCCTAGATGTATCCAAATCCTCATCATACATCAATCCTATTATGCACAAGCAGGTTACGCCCCGTATGCAAAACCTTCATTTGAGTCCTTGTTTGTATTCGAGCCACTACTACCCTCTATGGTCAACCAAATTTTGGGTTAGATTTTACTATCGTGATCTTCTCCCAAATGGGAGTGGAATAGCCAAGCACAGTATCAACTAGAGGATTAGTGTCAAGGTGGCTATGCAAGAAGCGAATGCAATAGTGGACATAGTATCTAGGTTGGGGTTATATCCAAGACCCGACTATGAACAAGATCCTAATGTCTACAAGCATCATAGACCCTCCACGAGGAACTAGATATCGGTATGGATCTTGTTATTCAAATCAATTTGATATATATTTTCAAGCGCAAAATATGTATTGTCTATGTTTAATTATTACAAATATATATTTAATTATTACAATTGCATCCATTAAGTACAACCTCTTGGGACCAATGGGAAATAAAATATTATTAAAATACCGTTAGAATTATAGTTTGAAGATCTATAAACCTTAAAACAACCTTCAAAATAAAAACAGGGAAAAAAAGGTAAAAGACAATTAACTAATAGCGAACCAATATGGTTTGGCTCGATATGCACCTATCAGTATAGTTTCTGATATCGAGATTGCGGACCTTGTTCAATAATATTCACACCAAACTATTCATGGAAGCTATCTAATTAAATTTCTTAAGCCAAGCTGAAGGGGCCAATTTGATTCTATATATAGTTGGTTTTTCTTTTTGAGGAGTAATTTGATCCAATAAATAATTTGGTTCAAACTCAAAGCATGCTTAGGACAAGTGTGACTATGAGGTGGCTGCATAGAAACATTTTATGTTCATTCCAGTGAAAAAATTGTTATGGGGGTGGATAAAGTAAAGAAACACTAAGCAAGAGCACAAGATTGCTCATCTTGATGCTTAAACAAAATCTTATAAGAAACAAGCTTCTACAGAGAAAAGCAAAAAACAATTAAGCTTTCCTCTATGTGATTATATTGACATAATTTTGTGAACATACTTGCATGCAATAAAAATATTTCAACTATTAAAGTAATTCAATCTCAGACACAGGTTTCTTCAGATTATAGTGAGTACCTCAACATGTGTCTCCTATCTCTAAGAAATATTGGCGATCTCTCACATGCTTTACAGCTTTTGATAAAAAATAATAATGGGGGAGTAGTTGGCTGGTTTCCTAAGGTGGTCAGGAATTTTTGATAAGTAGGAAACTTAGAGAAAAACAGATAAAGGTCCATCAACCTGAGAGCCAATAAGATAATCTGAAACCATAGAAAGCACATTTATTAACTCATCAGAACCATGTTGCCCAGTTTAAACCTATGTAGTCGCACCTAATAAGGATAAAAGATTCCAACAGGAAACTGGTCTTGGGCAGGAAAATTCAAAAGACAGCATCCTAGGCAGAATAGAAAATAAAGATCATGAAAGACGAGATTAGTTGATAGTAAAGGACAAAAGGTGGGTGGAAAGGAAGGAAAAGCAAACTATGGTGCTTCAAAAAGGCAAGTTCGACCAAGACTCATGGTTACCTGGTAGTAGGATGCTAGACCCCTTCTGTGCCAGCCTCATATTTAATTCACCCTATATGTGGAAGGACAAAGTATACAATCAAAACCTGAATTTCTAAGTAGAGAAGCCCGGAATAATGTTGTTGGACAAGTTTTCGGCAACTTTCGAGAGTGAGCAGCTGACGATGTAAACCATTATTAAATAGGTGTTCAGCATATGGCATCTCATGAATATGGCAATGCTTGCGCCCAGCAAATTTATTGATGTATATGTAAAAATGACCATGGAGGCAAAGATCTAAAGATCAAGGAAACTTGCAGTAAATAAGATTGTTATATAAAGCATGACAAGTCATCAATAGATATAACATAACAACCACCACTTTAGGAAGGAATAGGAGAGATGCATGAGCAAGGCTAGAATTGTAAATTATATAAGTTGAAGAGTTAAAAAAGAAAAATGAATGGATCCTCATTCCTTACACTAAAACAGGTAAAATGCTGTCCTATGAGAAGTAGCGACCTTGTAGCCTAGGGTACCGACAATCCTATCATATGTTACCATAGCCTAGGTTTACATTTACTTCACTAGGGTGGATGGCAACAGATGAGCCAGATGAACATAAAATCCTACTATTTTTATCCATGCACGTAAAGGGAAATCAAGAACAATGGTTGACCTAACACTTGAACAACTCAGGATGATGGAGTAAGGACGTGACATTTGGAAAAAAGTTGTTATATGTACCTATATAAGTGTCCATATGTGTACACATACACAAACATATATATGCATATACATATATACATGTACAAGAATATATATATATATATATATATATATATATATGCATATATATCGAGGATCCAAATCTCTAGGATCAGTACCATATCTCATGTCTGATGGTACGACACAATCCTCAATATAGGGGTGGTATTGTCCCAATAAAAAAAGCAAAAAAGTGTACCAAGTGGCAATACATTAGTACAGGATTGGATACCCCAACATGGTGCGACAAGGGCCCAGTTTGCCAAATACCAATACATACCAGCCCCTATCATACTGGTTCAGGGGTAGTATGTATGTAAGCATGTGTATGGGGCTTGTAAGCATGAGATTAGAAACCTTGGTGTCTGCATGTGTATGTATGTGGGTGTGTTTGTATGTGGGTGCATACGCACATATATGTATATGTATATATACATGAATGCGTTATGTATATATACATGAATGCGTATGTGTCCGTGCATATAATATAGATGACATATTCATGATGTTAAACATATATAACAATAAAATTAGCACAAGAAACACAACACCTGAATTTCAGCCATCCCACACCTAGAATTACGACACACACATCACAATGCACATATATACAACAAACTCACAAAGAAATGAACACACAATCATCACAACAGACAATGCATTCAGTCACCCACATGCACATACACAGCATACATAGCCTCAATTATGTCCATTTTTTGCACCTCAGCATCTTAATGAGGCATATGTAAGGCACATTTTTTAAACACCTCAACAAAGTCGCCTCACCTTGAAGTAGGCAAGACACTCAGGTTGCACCTAGATATGTATTGCACCTTAGCATCCCTTTACAAATATTGGTTAGAAATAAGGAATTTTTGGGTGGTCACTATACGGGATTTCTAAAGGTAGGGAGGCTTCTAGAATGTGGACTTAAGTAAATGTCTAATCAAAGATCTTCACATGTCAAGTTTCTAAGGAGTCAACTATCATATAGGGATGGCAACAGACCAGGTATGGGTCGAGTAGGCCATTACCCATACTTGCCTCGAGGTAAGGCAGGCTAGGTAAAATCTCGGAATGGGGCAGGGTGGGTAGAGTTAAGGCAGGTTGGACAAATTGGGCAGGGTAAAGCTACAAAAATCAATTCTTTGCATACAAATCAATTCTTTTTGCCTTGGGGAGGGAATTTGGGAAAAATTATATATATATATATATATCGAGTTCGGAGCAAGTTTTATCATTACCCGTACCCACCCCAGATCAGTTGAGGGTTGCGTAAAACCCACCCCATTAAGATCCGGCCAGGTCGGGTAACTAATAGGGTGGAGTAAATTGGCACCCCTATTGATGTTTCTCCTCCTAATAAATGCCACTTATCCAACAAAAGGCAAATGGCTCCCACCAACAAATTCCCATGCATGAAGAAATAAATGGACCTCAAATAAAATATTCATTGACCTGATCCAAACTGAAATATACATTAAGAAACCACAACCATCAAGCCTTTTCTCAACTATCTAGGGTCAAGTTTATGGATCTTCATTCACCAAGTATTCCTATTTAGGGATACCTTTGATATTATTCCAAGTTTATCCATATCCTTCATCACAACGTCCATTGATGGCACCTTAGGTCTTTCTCTCCTTTTCTTACCAGATTCAACACAAAACAAAGTACCTCTCCTCACTGAAAATAGAATTGGAAAAATAAGAAAATATGAGAATTCTTCTCAACTAAAAATAAACATATGGGACAATAGTACGAGAATCAAGAGGTTGCTAGTTTACAACCTGTGCAGAGAGTTCAAGGGCGGCCCAATGCATTTGGGGGCCTAAGGCGAACTCACTAAGGGAGGCCTTTTTTTTAATAATAATTTTTTTTAATAAATCAAGAATAACTCACTAAGGCGAACTCCAAGAATTTTAACAATCTTTGTATGATTCAGTGTTGGAAACTATAAATTTTATTGTGACAAATCGTAAGTCAAGAACAAACTTAGCATATTAAGGAAGTTTTTTCTTCATCCATTAAATGTCCATTGATAATTAAAACGCTGAAATATTAAACAACTCTCCAAAGTTAAAAGGCATTCCTTCACAATTAGATCAAAAAGAGGAGAAAAGCTTGTAGAAAATATGAAATGCATACAGAAGAATTCACCCAGCCATGAATTAGCTGAAATTTGGAAACTAAAGCACACCTTCATCAAAAGGCAATTCACTCAGAACTTCATACATAAAACATTTCTAAAACTTATAGTCAAGACTATGGTTAAAAGAGAGAAATTACATAATGCACTGTAAAAAGTAGACTAGAAAAAATGAATATTGGACTTTGTAAAAAGAAGCTAAAGGCAATCTTGAGAAACAAAAGGAACAGCATGAATCCCTGATAAAATCAGAGTCAAAGAGGTAACCAGTAAGGCCTCCAAAAGTCAATCGGAAAACTGAAGTCGAAAAGAAAAAAAGGGGGAAGTCGGAACTCATCGGCTGGAGAGGGCAGAGGGCCGACTGTCGAGAAGGAGAAGAGATGACGTCACCGACACGCCGGCGACGCCACCTCCCTGATCCCTCATCACTCTCTTCAATCGGGCCGACGGGCCAAGTACCGACGGGGAGGACGGCGAACGAGCGAAGTGAGAACCGAGGATGGCGAACGGGCGAAGGATGGAAGAACTAACAAACTAAGGACTTGCGATAGAGGGAGGAGCACGCAAGAGAACGGATGGTGGGGGATGGGAACGGTGTAGTTGCGGATGAGGCAACGCAAGGCAAGGCAAGATACGGGCTTGGCATGGAGAGGGGGCGAAGCAATGAGGCTTGGACGGTTATAAATATGGAATGGAAAGACGAGGACCTCCATTAGTGGTCGCTTAGAAGCTCAAACGCAGGGTAGAAGACGATCTAAATATTGGTCTTGATAGAATTCTAGATATAGAGATGAGAAAGCTGGATGGAAAATTAAAAAAGCTGCAAGGATCTCATTCTCACACCACACCAAGCGTCACAAGGTGTAGAAGAGGATGGATAAAGAAATTTGCAATCGATGCTTTTCTCCTTATAAACCACGAAACTGGCAGGCGGTCATTCCTTTTCAGCTTTTTTTCAACTAGATAAAACCAAAGTTTGTATTTGGCCGAGAAGTTTATTCATAGGTGGAGGAGGAGAGTACTCAGTTTTGTGTGGCCAAGCTGATCCGTTTTCCCATGCTTAGCATGGCATGCTCCACGTACATCCACCCCTTCAGCCTTTTCCTCTGATAGCAAAGAGAGAGAGAGAGGTGACTAGGACAGAGGCCTCGGTTTACTTCACAGAGAGAGAGGTCACTAGGACGGCAGGAGGACAGTTAGGCAGTAGCTGGAGCCTGGAGCCGCTCATAGGCACTAGGACGGAGGCCTCAGTTCACTTCACAGAGAATTTTTTCTTATTTGGCAATCCCAGTCTCCCGCCTCTCGGAGGCCTTTCATTGGGCCGAGGCCTTAGCTGACCACCTCGATCGCCTAAGGCTTGGGCCGGCCCTCAGAGAGTTAAAGAGGACTAAGGAATGAGCGAGAACTTTGGCAACATTAGATAATCAAGTCTAGGAAAGCTTGAAAGGCAAAGGAAGAAGCTAAAGAAGAAGGCACCCCTATATGGACAAATTGAAATGAAGGTTAAGATGGTTCATGTAATAAATGATGACCACTTTCAATGAGTTTAGAATATTGAATGTGCTTCACAAAAAGAAATAAGTATATTATATAATGAAGATATGGAAATTGGTTTACAAATTAACATCCACTACAAACTTTTCAAAACATTAAGAACATTTAGGACACAAAAGGTAAGCTTAATGCATAACATAAAAGACATCAGTGATAGTTGATGTGATGACCAGGCCTAAAGTAGGTGGACCCGGGCGTGCCTTGCACACGAGGCTGGGCAAACAAAAGATCCTCATGCAAGTTCGCAAGGGGAAGTGGACTCCTGGTAGGAGTCTATCTTCTTCCTTAATCCGTCAGGCAAAGGACTCTAGGGTCATGCTTTCCTTCTCTAAACTCTCTCTTGTCTGTAAAAACAACCCCCTACCTCCTCTGTAGCAGCATCCATCTTCGACAATTCCTTAATTAGAGTGGTCAATCGAGCTCTTCCAGAGAGGATTTCTTGGAGATTTTTGGTTGATCTGCCCATAAGATCTCGCTGGAGTCAAGGAGAGAAACCAACTTGGCAAGAAGATGTTGAACAAGATACCCTACCCCCAAGTTCATAGATCGTGAAAGTCCAAGACCAATAGAGGTAAGAATTCCTGTACACAATTGCTTATATGGATAATATGTATTTTGTAACACATATCGATGATTTTGGATTTTGCATCATTTGTCAAATGATTCCTAATTGATCTTTGATATGAATATATATAAATATATATTTCTTTCTTGTATGGACGTATCAAATATCGATGATTTTGGTTGCTTGGATTATGATTTTGGTTGTTTGGAATATGATGCTGGTTATTTTGAAACTTGGTAAGAAATATAATATAAAATTATATTTTCTCTGGCATGAATGAAATTGAAAATTTTGATTGCTGAATAAAAAGAATTTGGACTAGATATGTTATGGATTGCCAGTCATGGGTGAATTGTAACACATTGGTTTGCCATCACGAGCCGAAGCACAAATATTATGGTTTGCCATCGCGGGCCGAAGCGCGGATATTTTGGTTTGCCACCACCAGCCAAAGCGCGAATATTTTAATTTTCCACCATGGGCCAAAGCGTTGATTTTGTGATTTGCCACCCCAGGCTAAAGCGTAGAATTATGGTTTGCACGAGTCAAAGCGTGACCATGGATAGTCCAAATTAAAAGGATAATTATTGATCAAAAATGTGGTCAATAACGGAAGATAAAATACATGACACCACTATTGAACAAAAATTTTAGACTGATGATATATCTAACATGTTTCTTGAATAAGTTGTATGTTTGATGATGTATATGCATGCATATTTATATGAATTTATTTGAGCTATGTTGAATAATTTTTATGTGGTTTTATAATTTTTGCTTGCATTTTGATATGGTTTATAAGATACATAGTGTCGAATGGATCGAGCATGGAGTTCAAGCATCGTAGTTATTAGTTAGATAGTTGATCTTCTAATATCAAATAAATATTTGAATCTTTATAATTGAGTAAACTCTTCAATGGATTTATTTAGTTAGACTACTATGGTTAAATTTTATGATTAATTTAATTATTCTGGTGCTATTAAGAACTTTGTTCAACTTATAGGCATTACATGATCTTTAGTGCATCGCTCTAGAGTTCAGGCGGCCATGTCATATGGCCAACCCAAATGATAGGTTTGAAATGTAACAAATGTGGTATCAAAGCATAGGTTTAAGATCACTAGGGACTGTGATATAGCATCAAAATTTAGGTTCATGATCACTAAAGATTGTGGCAAAAGTGATCCATGAGGTTTAGCTTTTGACGGATAATTTGTCTCGAGTGATAATCCATGGAGAGTTGCATAGCGAAAGTGTGGTGGGTAAGTCACTTGAAATTGGTTGGAAAACATCAATTTTGACTCGAAGAGTGTTATGATAGAGAGGATTTAATTCAAATCATGGACACAATACTTAAGAACTCAAGGATTGAGGTAAGGATTGAGTATCTTCAACCCTTTGAAACCTTAGCTACATTAATTTCAAGGATGAAATTATTTTAAGGGAAAAATGTGATGACCCGGCCTAAAGTAGGTAGACCTGAGCATGCCTTGCATGCAAGGTGGGGGAGGAAAAAAACCTCATGCAAATTTGCTGGAGAAGGTGGACTCCTGGTAGGAGTCCGTCTTCTTCCCCAATCCCATCGAGCGAAGGACTCTAGAGCCATGCTTTCCTTTCCTAAATCCTCTCTTTTGTCTATAAAAGCAACCCCTACCTCCTCTCTAGCATCCATCTTCGAAAATCCCTTAATTAGAGCGGTAAATTGAGCTCTTCCGAGGAGTATTGCTTAGAGATTTTCTATTGATCCGACCACGAGATCTCACCGGAGTCAAGAGACCAATCATCCTGGCAAGAAGATGTTGAACAGGACACCCTACCCCCGCGTTCATAGATCGAAGAGTGGATCGGTGTTTGTTGTACTTGAGTCTAAGACCAATAGAGGTAAAATTTTTGTATGCAATCACCTATATGGATAATATGTATTTTCAAACATATGCCAATGATTTTGGATTTTGCATCATTTGTCGCATGACTGCTGATTGGTCTTTGATATGAATATATATAAATATATATTTCTTTATTATATAGACGTATCAAATATCGATGACTTTAGTTGCTTGGATTATGATTTTTGCTGTTTAGAATATAATGCTGCTTGTTTTGGAATTTAGCAAGAAATGTAATATAAAATTATATTTTTTTCTGGCATGGATGAGATTAACTAATTTGATTGTTAAATAAAAGAATTTGGGCTAGACATATCATGGATTGGCAGTTACAGGCCGAATCGTGATACATTGGTTTGTCATCGTAGGCCGAAGTGCGGATTTTATGGTTTACCACCAGGGGTCAAAGCGTGGAATTTGTCGATCATGGACCGAAGCATAACCATGTATGGTCCAAATTAGATGGATAATTATTGATCGAAAATTTGGTTAAAAACATATATGAAACCACCATCGAACAAAGGTTTTAGACTGACATATTTGACATATTTTTTGAATGAGTTGTAGGTTTGATAACATTTACGTATGAATATTTATATGGATTTATTTAAGCGTTGTTGAATAATCGGTATGAGATTTTATGATTTTTGCCTGCAATTTGATATAGTTTATAGTTAATTTTTATTTTAAATTTACTATGTCTATATTGGTATGAATCTAGAGGATTCTTACTAGGCTGTAAAGCTCACACCATCTCTTTGTTTTTTCTTTTCAGGGTTGCACGATGCTTAATCTCGAATGGGTCGGACATGAAGTTCGAGCATCAGAGTTATTAGTTAGATAGTTGATTTTCTAATACCAGATGAATATTTGAATCTCTGTAATAGGTCTTCTAATGATGGATTTATTTAGTTAGAGTATTATGATTAAATTAAATGATTAATTTAATTATTTTGGTGCTATTGGAAACTTTGTTCAACTTATAGGCTTTGCATGATCTTTAAGGCAGTGATCTAGGGTTTATGCAGCCGTGTCACATGGCCGACCTAGGTGATGGATTCGAAGCATGACAAGTAGCAATAGAGGCATGTTAGGATAATAGGCAATTGAGTCTACATATATTAGGAGAAGAAAATTTGTTTGATTTAGTAGTGGGTTAAGATGTGATTGTAGTACACAGGTTGTCAGAGGATTGCATATCACCTAGAAGAAATGTGAGCACTTAGGCAAACACCTAGATGAATTGTGCTCATCATCAAATGAATTAATTAAAAACTTGCAAATAGTAAACATTAACTTGAAAGTTATAAAATAATTAGAAGAAAACAAAAGAATAAAAGGTGATTGCAAAACAAATTCTCATGAACCTGAGGACCTAGTTGACATGTTAAGAAGTAAAACTGCAACTCCCCCAAGCTATACAATAATAAAAAATTGTTTTTCCAAAAAAGATGCTGAATGATTCAAATTAATGCAACATGCCACTCTACTAGATGGAAAATTAAAACAGATAGAAAGAAACAACTAGTCAAGAATTAGTGAAACGTGTATGTTGTAACTAAGTTTTTGAGCACCATTAAGAAAGATGGTGGAGGTTATAGTCTGTTCACATAACCTACCTAAAACTCCAACATGTGAACTATAACCTCCATTTGGATTAATGATTCTTAGTCTCTTTTACACCCATATGTTATGTCAATATGTTGCTTTGTCCTTAATTTGCTACAGATATAAACACATGGGAACACTTTGGACATTTTGATACAATATTAATCAGTTCAAATTAAGGTCTTTCTTTGAGAAAGAACCAAGATTAACTTTACTGAATTAAATGAACAGAGCATTTTTGGTTAGAGTGGACATGAAAGTTTTCTTTTCAAATAAACAGTTCATTTCATCAAATTACCTTCTTTGTTAGAGTTTAGACAAAATAATTTGTAAGCATAATCAATTCATTACAAAGCTGTAACAAAATTATCATGGCTCTTCACCGGAAAATAGCTTTATGCGGCTTTTGTTTCTGTAAGTTTTACAGCCAGTGGAATAGCAATTTACCAATAACGATTTCTAACAGCCTCTCTAAACATCAAATGTCCTGGGCTTCCCAATTCACTCACTTTGGGATGTCACTTCAACATGTTTTCAGGTAACAGTAATTATGAGGGATCTTGATCATCCACCTTTGAAAGAAAAGAAGTTGTTCTAGATTAGAATTATGTTTGCGAGACTCAGCTTTCTCAAATGTACACTCGACCAAAATCTTTGCATACAAAAGAGTACTTTTTAAGCATATATACTTTAAACTGACATAAGGGGATCTTGATCATCAACCATAAAGAAATTGTGCCATTTAAAATCTTTTCTTATCCATTCAACCTTAACCCTTCTTAGATGTAAACTAAACCCATATCATTGTATAGATAAGAAAACATGTTTCCACCAATAAGCTCTTCAGAAATGCTAATTGTAAGATTAAAAAACCCAAATTACCACCCTATAAACTATTGACATCCAGCATGCCAACACACCAATCCATCCACTTAGCAGCACGCAACATTCAGCACATGGGCCTTGTTGGGGCTCCTCTTTTGATGACTATGGGACATGAGGAACTCTCATAGGCAGCCATGACCGATAAAACATATTTCTGCTGATTAAATTAGCAAATCTAAGAACATGGCCTACCAAAGTAGCTAAGAAGCTTTAGAATATTTAACTTACTGAATGTGCCTTTGTTTTGTGGAAGGCTTTGATTTTCATTACCTATATTCAAACACCTATCTTTCCATCCAGCATTTGGAGATATTCAGACAGACGAAGCCCACCAGTGACTCCCCCGAGCCAATCTCAAAAACCAAAGAAGCCAAATTTCTATAACCAGAGTCGGAGCTCAAAACATTGCAAGAGCATGTCATGTTTGAAAATTTCTCATGCAGATCCACCAGCATTGTTGGAATTTTATGCTTACTACAAAGGACCGAGAGGCAGGCTTATGCTTTTATTTCTCAAGCAACCCTCAACTCAACTTTATAAACAAAACTAGTACTCTTGAGAGTAGGTAACCATACAAACCAAAACCACACCCAAAAAATGCAGATCGTCACGCCCCCATTAAAGAACAATACACAAACTCTACAATAAATTGCATGCATTACCCTGTTCAGAGAAAACGAAAGTTGAGAAATAGGACCCATTCTTAAGCAAAAGATGCTAAACTTGAAAGGCGCCACAAAAAGCACAAAGCTGCCTCTTTTATCTCAAAACAACGCAAACAAAAGCAGCAATGCACCATCTTTCATGCAACAAAAATCATGTCTTGAAGTAAGAAAGAGGGAAATGTGCGGAATGTAGAGCGGAATGGAAGAATGTGGGAGAGAAATCAGCGGCATTGTCAGCGGAATAGAGGGATTAGATGGCAACTGACCTGAGAAGATGGATTCCATGGCTCCTCCCAACCCAGTGGAGAGGAGAGAGGGACACTTTCTTTGCTAGGCCTCAAAGCTGTGGTCCAAAAAAAAAAGAGAATGGAGAAGGGTGGAGTGGAAAAAACCTAGAAGGCTATTATCACACACATAGAGAAAGAGAGAGAGAGAGAGAGAGAGAGAGAGAGAGAAAAGGGGTGGAAAATTTGCTACATTGGCGTTACTAGAAACGGCGAGAGACTGGCGTGGGATCAGATGAGTTGGTGGGAGTGCATGGTCTTTCCGTTTCCTTCCCCGAGGAGCAGTTTTTTACCACTTCTAACAAAACACTTCATTAATTTTCAAAGGACGGAATAAATATATGGAGGTGCGGGGAATCGAACCCCGTGCCTCTCGCATGCGAAGCGAGCGCTCTACCATATGAGCTACACCCCCAAGGTAACGGTTGCTAACTTAAATTACTATTCTCCAGATACTTTGTATTTATCAATTAAAGAAATTACCATGTTTTAACTATTTATTATTGCCAAACTTGCCATAATTTAAAAAATTTGAACCAAAGTATACATCACCAAGATATTTAAGCAATGCCTAATGAAGAATGAAGACAAGAGACAACAAAGAGCACATTGGCGACAAAAAATTTCTAGGAATGATAACTACAAATAGAAGTGGGCTTTTGTGTAATAAGTAAAAAGTTAAGCTTAGCAATATAGGACATCTCTACTTCCAACGCTGCCATTTTAGAGCTAGAATCTTTAATTGCTTGTTGTGGGAATAAAGTGTTGGGAATTGTATCCTAAGAGTCAATCGTCAGTGCGCTGATGATTAAATTTTGTAAATGAATTGATAAATTAA
>JAOXJJ010000139.1:9124264-9176337 GCA_025769935.1 Phoenix roebelenii
GTCGTTCTGTCATTCGTTCATTCCTGCAGGCGCGCTCCATGCTGCGGTCCCCCCGTTCCCCGAGTGGTCCTCCATGTACCTTTTTCAACTGTTTCTGAACAGATGTGGAAATGGCTGATGGAGGAAGTTCTCAAGGTGATCAGTCCAAATCACTCTTGAAGCCTGTTGGTGGTATAAGTAAGAATAAGATAAAGAAGAAACTAAAACTGAAGAAAGGGAAGAAACATGGTAAAGGGAAAGGAAAGATCAGGAAACGCAATATATAAGTGGAACTTCTGGTGGTGAAAGGGGAATCCTTTATTATGTGGTTAGTGATTTTTGGTTCATCTGTTAATGTAGTGATCCTTTTATTAGCCTTGGGGAGCAAAGGCAATGCTTTTCTAAATGCCATTTCAGTGAACTTGAGTAATTAGTACCCATGTTGAAGTAGACTTCCTACTGCATTTTTCAGTTTATTTGTAGCTTTGTTTTTGGTCATTCAGATGCTTTTTTTTCTTTCATTTCATTTTTTCCCCTCCTTGGTTTGTTTTCTTTGTACCACTTCTACTGATTAGATAGATATATGCTATGCCTGTGATTGATGTATGAGGCAGTGATAGCCTGTAAGGAAGGAGGGCAGAAGATCTAGACACACAGGTTCAGTCAATTGGGATTCTGCTCATGCAGTATCTACTCGGTTGCGAGGTATGCTGCATGCAAATGTTAATGGCTGTATTGATTCTAGGGTTATGTAATTGTGCCACCTTATCGGAGAGAAAAAGGGCGAAGATGGCAGCGAGGGGGCGGTAACCTCCAATTAGGCGACCCTTTTCTGTTACTTAACAAAAAAATATGGGCACTCTCACACACTATATCAGCCAAGATTGAAAGCTGAACCTATCCTATGCTTTAGAACCCTCATTGCATATTGTAACAAGTCCATTAGCCAATACACTTTCCAACAACTGAGTTCCCTACATGGTAGCACTCGGCCTTAAGTCTAGGCCAAACTAGGCCTGAAATCCCTTAATATGTTGTCTATTCCTTAGTTTGCAAGTTCCAACTTCCACCGAACTAATCAAATCTTAGTGAAAAGTGGTTTGGTGCAACTGAATCCTTGCAAAAGGTAATGAATCATGGGAGAAAATGAAGAAACGATGGACTCGAATGCATTTTGAAGTATTTAAATGACTTGATTGCTGCATCTAATTTACACTCGTAATATACTGTGAGGTGTTCAGCCATAGCAAACAATTTGTTGATCGCAGCTGTTGGTGACTTGATTACCTGCCTTGCATGCTAAATGCTCAAAACATAAGGGATGCCTGCATTAGTTTGCATTGTAATTAAACATAGTTTATATGATTCAATTAACTAGGCAAGAATAAGTTGATGTTAGTAGAAGTGGTGTATGATAGCTTTAAACTCATCCCCCATGCAGCAGCCAACTTTTTCTAGATCCATCCAGTTAGGTCATGCTAATGATGAAGCAAAAAGAAAAAAGAAAAAAAAAAAAAAAACTGTGCATTTGATTGGGACGGAGCATCTGTATTTTATGGTTTAGTATATGTACTGGTTCTGGTGCTGACAGAGACAAAGAACTTGTGCTATGAGAAAAAAAGGGGAAAAAAGAAAATGTCATGGGAGCTTTAGGTTCCATAATTTGCTTCTAATCTTTCATCCATTGATGATAATGTTGGTATGTTTCCTGTCGTATTAAAGCAGTTGTTAGGTTTCTCAGATTCTAGCTACATATATTACCGGCCTATGTTTTTATCTGCACTTTTATGATATATCAGTTTCAGATTACTGTGTATCAATGTGTTGCCACCGAAAATCAATTTTACCGAGGCGTTGAGCTAGCTGAATTGCTGAAGGGCTCAGCAATTGACTATTCAGATCAGAAGATTGCAATGTGCCTGGTTGATATGCTTGGGTAGCAATGGCTCTAGTCTGTCGTTCCCAAGATGGAGTTGGAAAGAGAAGACCATGTTACCTCAGGAAATAATGTGGGATCTTCAGCGGGCACCGATGAGACAAAGCTTGATAGTAGTCAAGCTGGACCAAGATAGAAAACTTAGGCCTCCGGAATCACCCTAGGATCCATCTAATCCACATCCTATGGAAACCAAAACTCTCCAGCGCTCGCCGTAGAAAACTCCATTTGATTCTGTCATGAGCTTTCTCCATATCCAGCTTGACTGCTATCAAGCTTCCGAAGCCTTCGGTGTCTGCTGAAGATTTCACTTCATTTTCTGGGCCAACATGACGTTGTGTATTAGTATTTTATTGATTTTAACTCCATGGGCCGATGATGCTGCGGCATCTTCTAGAGTATCAATGGTGAACAACTTTGCTGATAACTAGAATAGTTGTCTATAAAATTAATTAGGTATCAGATCTTGAATGGAAATCAAATGCATCATAATCTAGTGGATAAAATAATAAACTGAGCCTGAAAGTCGAACAGATGCTGCCTCCACCAAAGAACCGATTCTCTTCGGTTCTCTTTTACTAATTTACAGTCTGTATGTTCCAGTAGAGCATTGCTTAAAGAAAGAAATAAATATACACACAATCTCCATAAAATATATACAAGTCTACTACATTGTTCTTCTTTAGTGGAACAATTTGCTAGCTCTTGCATCTGTGAACTATGAACCAGTCCTCTCAGCAAGATTAGCAATTATTATATATTCATAATTGGGATTACATCCGTATGCGCTGGGATGGTACTTAAGAAATAGTAGCATTTTGTTTGACCTAGTGGGTGGATTAATCAAAAGAAAAGCTAAAGTATTAATTTATTACCTGCTTCTGCCATCCTTTTGGTGAGCCTGGATAACTTTATAATTATGTTTATATTATATTCGCACCAACTGGTTTATCTTCTCTCATCCCATTTATCTTGATCATATGATCGGATGAGAAATTGATCAGAGTGACCAAGATCATGGTTTAAATAACACCACTATGAGTCATTATAATTACTCATACAATTACCATTATTTGTACAATCAACCCTTGGATTTCTTCTTCTTTTTTTTTTTGAAATAGCACTAACTTCTTTCTTGATCTCTTAATTTTAGTGTTTGGGGCAAAGGCAAGATAGGGCATGCCCTCGATCTTCTTTGACATGGCAGAAAGGAAATCTATAAAGCAAGGTAATCTTGATTTCCAGCGGTCGACTGTTCTCTATCGTAACCTGGCAGCAAGGCGGCTGTTTATCTGAATTTTGAAATTTGAATTGTAAAATTTGAATGATGTTTAATTTTTGTAAGGAGGGATTTTTAAATTTCAAAATTGAATTTCTTTTACTATGTTGGATGGAAGCAGGGTTTTTTATTTTTTCTCTTTCCTCCTTTTGTACTCTTTTTATTTTAACAAATTAGGGTGGGTTTTCCCTCCCTTTTCATCAAAAAAATGAAATATAGTATAGCACTACCTAATATAATGGCCAGGACCATCATTTTGAACTATGATCTCTATATGCTATAAGATAACAAATACAAAAACAATACTTTTATAATGGTTTATATAATGGCTGCCACAATTGAGCATCAGCCATTATCTAACACAAGGGAACATTTGCAACTATTTTTCATGGCTATTATATTTTTTTTGTTTTGGAGAAAAAACATTATAATATCACAACAAAGTAACTCTCCATATCTAAAATCTGTGGAAAAGAAGTATATATGTGGTTTAAGTTATCAAAACACCTCAGGCCACACACGCAACAAGTTTTGAGATTCGTAAGCAGCTCTACATGATCGGCTTTCAAATCATATTATTTAGATTTTCGAATCTCAAAGGCTGGAAGTGAAGATTTAGTTTCAACCTTGTAAAGGAAGGAGGTTAGTATTAAATTTCTCATACTAATCAAATGTAGAACAGGTTATGCCGATCCCATCAATGACATTTGAAAAGACAATTCCCATTTTCCAATTAGTTTTGAGATTTGTAAGCAGCTCTACATGATTGGCTTTCAAATCATGTTATATAGATTTTCGAATCTTAAAGGTTGGAAGTAAAGATTTAGTTTCGACCTTGTAAAGGAAGGAGGTTAGTATTAAATTTCTCGTACTAATCAAATACAAGGACAGGTTGAGCCGATCCCATCGATAACATTTAAAAAGACAACTTCCCATTTCCCAATTAGTTTTTATATTTGTAAGCAGCTCTACATGATTAGCTTTCAAATCATGTTACATAAGGTTTCGAATCTCAAAGGTTGAAAGTAAAGATTTAGTTTCGACCTTGTAAAGGAAGGAGGTTAGTATTAAATTTCTCGTACTAATCAAATGCAGGGACACGTTGTGCCGATCCCATTGATGTCATTTAAAAAGACGACTTCCCATTTCCCAATTAGTTTTTAGATTCGTAAGCAGCTCTACATGATCGACTTTGAAATCATGTTATATAGATTTTCGAATCTCAAAGGTTGGAAGTGAAGATTTAGTTTCAACCTTGTAAAGAAAAGAGGTTAGTATTAAATTTTTCACACTAATCAAATGCAAGGACAGGTTGAGCCGATCCCATCGATGACGATTAAAAAGATGACTTCCCATTTTCCAATTAGTTTTGAGATTTGTAAGTAGCTTTACATGATCGCCTTTCAAATCATGTTATATAGAGTTTCGAATCTCGAAAGGCTAGAAGTAAAGATTTAGTTTCGATCTCGTAAAGGATGGAGGTTTGTATTAAATTTCTCATACTAATCAAATGCAGGGACAGGTTGTGCCGATCCCATCGATGACATTTAAAAATACAGACTTCCCATTTCCCGATTAGTTTTTTTATTTTCAGTAATAGTGGGACCATGTTTGTGTTATTAGAGGTCACACCTATTACTGCTTCACCTCACGGGATCACATTTTTTCTCTCTAAATTTATCCCCCCCAAAAAAATCCAAAAGTCGACATGATCATAAGGTTGCATCCAACAAATATGAAAGAAAATATATGGTGCTGGTAAAAATAGCAAGGCCAAATGAGTTCAACCATAGACTCTCTATTTCCTGACAGTCCCTACCATCCTCCAAGCTCTCTTCTGTCCCTCTCCCGTGTGGTCTGCTTGCTCGCACCTCTCATTCTTATCGTCTCTTTCACGTTAGATAATGAATCATCATATGATAACATCATCATATGGTAAAGAATGAATACATAGCAGCAACCTGTAGAAGCCAAGCAATCTCTCTCTCTCTAATTGCACCTTTAGACCGTTAGGAAGATTATTTTTCAACAACCCAACCTCCGTTTGGTCTTCTCCCCACCCTCTTCTTCCCCCATATCTTCTCTTTCACCTTCTCCCACAGCCAAACAAGCGAAAACAAAAAAAAAAAAGCACTAGCAGCAAAAATGGCGAGCCTCCAGCTCGCCACCTTTTTAGTCCTCTTGGTTGCCGCAATAGGCTCGGTAGCGAGCCGATTCATCGTCGAGAAGAGCAGTATCAGAGTGCTGTCTCCGGAGAACATCCGGGGTCACCACGATGCCGCCATCGCCAACTTCGGCGTGCCGGACTACGGCGGGACCATGACCGGCGTCATCGTGCGCCCTGACAAGGGGACTACGGGCTGCGAGCCCTTCAACAATGGACCCTTCAAGTCCCGGACTAAACGGTCGGTGATTCTCCTCCTCGACCGCGGAGGTAATCAAATTATTCTTCCTTCTTTCTCTCTGCCTATTCCTTTCAAATATAGGAGCTCTATTTAATCTTTAGTAGATGAATTAGGCTTGCATCTAATATTTGGCGGTCTTAGTTGTAATGGTTGTTGGTTGATATGATTTGAACTATTTTCCTCTCTCCTTGTCATATATTAGTTTTGCTTGTTTTTCTCTAACTTGGAATTATGATAGCTCAATTGTAAAGAAGAAGATGACAAGTACTTGTATTGGGTGGTTTAGATCTAGTATTCATTGTTAGCATTAACTTTTTTGATGGTTAATATTTCTTTAGTCTCCTCTCTTTCTTTTCCTGTGTTTGTTGAATTTTTATTAGTTTAGTAAGGGTGATCAATGATCCAATTTGGGTTTTAATCTTGACTTGGTGTTTGAATTCTTTGCATGTAAATTGAACAGGAAGAAGTCAAGCATGGTGTTCGAATCTGTGAAATTTGGAAAATATGTCTCTAACTCGTCAGTTCTTGATAACTGAATGCTTTCCCCTTTGGCTTAATTTCAGAAATACAAATAAGAGCATCATGTTTCATCTTTCAATTCAACCACATAGATTTTTTCCCCCTTGAATATATGGGAGGAAAGAAATCCTTCACCAGTATTGTGCAGTGTTTTATGTCATTTTACCTACAACAATGGAGATGAATTGGATTAGATGGGGTAGCTCTTTAGTCTTTTTCCTTGTTGCAACTCATAGTTTGGTTGACAAGCCAAACTTCCTTCTATTCCAAGCAAATGTTAAATCAGACCTTTTGAGAAGTGGGCCTTAACACCCTTGCCACCTTCTCTAGATTGCTACTTTGCGTTGAAGGCATGGAATGGACAGAATGCTGGTGCTGCCGCTGTCCTCGTCGCCGACAACATTGGCGAGCCTTTGCTAACCATGGACACCCCTGAAGAGAGCCAAGACTCCGAGTATGTGGAGAAGATCAGCATTCCCTCTGCCCTTGTCGACCGACCCTTCGGCGAGGCCCTTAAGAAGGCCTTGGCGAAGGGGAATGAGGAGGTGGTGGTTAGGCTGGACTGGAGAGAGTCCATGCCTCACCCTGACAACAGGGTGGAGTATGAGTTTTGGACTAACAGCAATGATGAGTGTGGCCCTCGCTGTGAAGAACAGATGGACTTTGTTAAAAGCTTCAAGGGTCATGCTCAGCTTCTTGAGAAGGGAGGATTCACTCAGTTTACACCTCACTACATAACCTGGTATTGCCCCCAGGCTTTCATACTTAGCAAGCAATGCAAGTCTCAGTGCATAAACAATGGGAGATATTGTGCTCCTGACCCAGAGCAGGACTTTGGTGGGGGGTATGATGGCAAGGATGTTGTGATCGAGAACTTGAGGCAGCTTTGTGTTCATAGTGCAGCGAATGAGAGCGGTCGGCCATGGATTTGGTGGGATTTTGTGACAGATTATCATGTCAGATGTTCGATGAAGGAGAAGAAATATAGCAGGGACTGTGCTGAGAACGTTGCTAAGTCTCTTGGTAAGCATTGAGCAAAAAGAACATAGATTATTTTTCAAATATTCTTCCTCATTCTATATGATTTCAATGTGATGCATCAGGTCTGCCTCTGGACAAGATTTTAAAATGCATGGGTGATCCTGAAGCAGATGTCGAGAATGAAGTCCTAAAGAGAGAGCAAGAGTTCCAGGTACCTTGGATTGAAAATTTTATTGGTATATATATATATATATATATCTAGCAACAAGAGGTCTTCAGAACTTAGAATTTATTATATGATCATGATCGAAACATCTGCAAACAATTGCTGCAATTCTAAACAATTTCTGCATTCTAGGTCGGCCGTGGCTCTCGTGGAGATGTGACCATCTTGCCTACTCTGGTTATAAACAATGTTCAGTATCGAGGTTTGTTACAAAGTCCATCGATCAGCCTACTATGACTTTGTCGAGGTTTAAATAATATGGATATACAGTCCATTTGATGTTTTATGTTCTTTCACAAATACCATAAAGAGAATATCAAAGCAGCTTTTTATGGAAATGCTATTCTTATATCAAACAAAGCACAGGGTGGAGCAGTTTGTTTGGTTATTTCTTTTCTCTTGGAACTCAAATATATAGAGTGTTTTGTTACATATATAAGTTCTGCAAAATTGGATTTCGTATCATTGATATCCTATCAATGGTTCACTCCATCTTTTTCCCTTATCTAATCCAATGGCAGATATATATGACTTGAATGTGTGATAATGCAAAAGGAAAAGTTGCTATTAGCTATCTCCAAATTATACTGTAATTTTCTGTTTCTGTTTCTAGTTTTTTTTCAACTTAGCTTCTTTCATAGTCAGCCAGGCTATTTGTTTCAGAATTCTGGTTCATATTAAGAACTCTCATCATCTCCTTATGGTTTTTTTTTTTAAAAAAACTTCTGCTGAAGGAATATTGGAGAGGGCTGCTGTTCTGAAGGCAATATGCGCGGGTTTTAAAGAGTCTACTGAGCCTCCTGTTTGCTTGAGTAGAGGTTAACATCAGGCCTACTCTCTCCTTATTATAACATTTATAAGACTTATAAGACCTTTACCCTGGTATACTTATAAGACTATTTCCTGTTTTATTTCTTCCCCCAGGTATTGAGACAAATCAGTGCCTTGAATCCAATGGGGGATGTTGGCAGGACTTACGATTAAATATAACTGCTTGCAAGGTATTTTCTCGTGCGCGCTAGTAGAGCATCATATGCTTTATGAGTAACTACCCTGTATTAGTCCACAAATATATGAAGAGTATCTATCAGTGAACAATTTGTTCAGCTTTTGATTAAGCTGTAATAATGTCTCTCTCTATAGGACACTTTCAGAGGCAGAATCTGTAAATGTCCTACAGTTAATGATGTTCGGTATGAGGGTGATGGCTATACTTCCTGTCAAGGTACTTCTTATCTGTTCCTCCCCAATCTAATGTTACTTTCACTGTTTAGTTATAGCAGACCATTATCATCATTTTTTGTAGTCTTTAAAACATTAGATTTTGAGAGGTATTTTGAAATTCTAAAGATTATGTGATCCTAAATACATTGGCAATGGAAACTTTTATGGCCGGTATATCGGTATGACCGCACAATTGGTTTGTGACTGAGGCAAAAGTCTTAATAAGGAATCAAATAAGATTGTTTTTGTTTCTGTTAGTTTTCAAGTGAACATGATGATCCTCTTCTAGTGTATATGTATTTCTATGACTTGCATGTCTAGTAACAAGAAAAGGATGAATTTTCAGAATTACATGGTTCAGTTATGTTTGTTATTACAAACTCTGAAACTTCATATCTACTGGAAAAGCATTAAGCAACATATTAGCAATATGTTGGAGAAATATATTGAAAGAGACATAGGACAAGTCCATCCACAAAAATGCAACATATGAACATTCTTTTTACTGCAAATATTATTGACTTTCTTAATCAGGGAAAAAAATACACCTTTATGAATGTAAATACCAGATTTAACTTATGATCATGTATGTTTAAATGAAGCAATGGCTGAGAGTTACTTGAACATGAAAATTAGTGCAAACAACACCCTTATCAAGCCATTATAAATTCTCATATCTTAAAGGTCGATTTTGTGTCCGTTCCCATTTGTTCATATGTTGAAATAGAATACTGTGCTTATTGAGCCAAAGAAACAGGTTGAAATTAATGAGCACTCTGCTTTTGTTTTTTACTAGAATATAAAGAATTTTTTTATTTTGAGCATGTTGAGATGCAAAAATAAAGAAGGCATAGTCGTTCCAACAATGTATTCGTGATTATCGTGCACTAAAACATGCTATACAAAAGATGACATGACTCACAATGTAACAACCCAGGATCTTACCTAAAAAGACTAGTTCGAAGGTATTGTTTGGGTTTCTTGGTTCTGTACAAGTATCTAATATCTACCCAATGTATAGTCGATATAAGACTAAACACATGACTATATGGTCCCCACATACATCTTTCTTTTAGGCCTTAGCGTCGTTGCCATACAAAGGATCTAAATTTATTCAAATTTAATCACAAATATCACGATCAGCTCATGGTCAACTAAATAGGGCCACATTGTAGTGTCTTTTAATCTACATAGGCCATGGGTCGAATCTGCTCTGATATCATTCATAGCAATCTAGAACCTCACCCCAAAAGATTAGCTCGAACGTATCATGTGTGTTTCTTGGTTTGTAAACGTACCCAAGATCTATGACGTGGGATAAACACACTTGCATGAGTCCTTACATACTAATTATTTGAATCATATTTTACCTGTATTTCCATTTTGAATCATGTAGATTCCTTACTTTGTTATGCTTGAGGAGAATAAACAACTAACATGAAGAGCAACCATTTGAGAAGATTATATCAATTCATGAATATCTTGAACATTTCTCGGATTTTATTTGCTAACTACATATAAGAGGTGCTTTGTCGCATGGTCACCAGTGCATGTCCTAGAGTGAAGTGCAAAAATGACAATACCTGTGGGTGCAAAAATGACAAAACATGTGGCACTACATGGTTCAAAATATTGGATAAGAAGACTACCTAAGCAAACAAAATGAATATGATAGAGATGAGAATATTGAGAAAGGTAAAATTATCAAGGCCTAATAGGGTAGTAGGAGAGGTCCCAATTGAGGACATAAGACAAGTCCTACAAAGTTATGTGAGGGTGATGGCAACCAGATGTTGTCAATTTTGTATTGAAGAATTAAGAAAGATGAAAGAGGATAAGCCAACAAAGAGGAAGGAGGAAAGAAAAATGATGGGAGATGTAAGAAGGAATATGAAATAGCTCACATTAACCCTGTAGACAACCCTTAATAGGAGTGTTCACAAATAAAGATTTACAAAGCTGACATTAGCATGGTCGGTACACAGGTTCATGGCCAAGGTAATGGTTATACATTTGGTTGGCTCCCTAGTGCTTATACTAAAACAATCGATGTTGCTTTGAGAATAACATGAGATGATGATGAGAAACTTTTGTTGGATTTTTTTCTTTAAAGCCAACAATTCTTTAGCTAAGCGGACAAATTTGGCTCAATCAATTTCATTTAAGATGATTTATCACCTGCCATTAGTTTACATTTCCAGATTTAATCAAGTGTAATCTAATTCACAATCATACTAGAGATTTAATGAAGTCCATAGAGTACTCTTGGTTCATGTAGTATTTAGTAGCTTATTCAAAGAAATTTGCTTAAAATGCTGTCTGAGAACATTAATAAAAGTGAGGAATATGTCCCAAGGCCACCATTTACCAACACCTATAGTACTCCCAGATGACTTATGTAATGCACTTTCTTAGAAAAATATCAGAAAGGAAATTAGCTTATCAACTCCACAATTAGTTTAATGGTGTTGAAAAATTCAGTAGATTAATTCGAGTAAGCTAATACTTGTAGCCCTGTGGCAAGTTCGGAGGATAAGTTGAATGATTCCACCAATCTTGTCAAAGTAAATTAAAAAAAAAATCTCAAGTTTTGATTCCTCTAATATTATCCATAATTAAACAATAAAATCTGTTGGTGGAAAATTACGATAAATGTGATGAACTCTTCGAAAATTGTGCTTGAAAATCAATATAAAGACTTCTGAAATTCTTGAAAGACTAGAAACCAATAAGAATTGCAATCTAATTCAAGATAACAAATGCTAACATGTTTTTTTAAAAGTCAGATATATGGTATTGAAAATTAAAATCTAGTCTTTCTCTTAAATTGTTGATGGCAAATTTTCATGAACATGAAAAATCTCTTCGAAATTGCGTTCCAAAATTTATATATATCTTTAGAAATTCTTGAAAAAGTAGAAACTAATAAGAATAGTGTACATGCCTAGGCGAGAGGTGTGCTAGGCACAATCCTAAGAGGAAGATTGCCCCTCTCATGCAGGTGATCAGCAAGGATGCTCTCAAGGTACAATAAATCTTGGCTTCATCAGAAGAGGCCTCCAAGCACAGCATAAGACGGTAGAGGCCTAACGACTTCTTCAATTCCTAAAATAAATTAATGAAAAAGGTGGGAATCGGATTCTACAATAGTGAAAAAAATATGTAAGAAAAATGGGGAAAATGAGGAAGAAAGGGAACCCTTGTAGGAATGAGAGTAAGAGAACAACATTTGATCTCTTGGGTATGCTAGACCTCTGGGTATTGATTTCTATTAATAGATGCTTTTGTTCTAGTAATCTCTCACTTGTAGTAAGGCTCCAATGGCTAGTTGGAGACAAACCCATTAAAGCTCTTGTTAGAGCTAGGTGATTATGTTAAATATTGAAATTAGGTCAAAAGTAAACCACAAAGACATCGCACACATGCCTGGTTGGCCCACATTGTATTTGCACACGTGCATGGCATGGTTGGCCACATTGAGCCAAGCCAAGCGCACATATGGTGTTTAGCCTAAAATCCACAAGCCCTACTACTTCGCTACTTAGAGATGGTATAAATGCGAGTAGAGTTATATTAACATTATTCAATGTAGGACTAGATAATAGACCAATGAAGAGTCCTGAATCCTTTAATGCTTGAGATTTTCCAATTAGATCTAATATTTTGCCAAATGGCAACCACCAAATAAAAACCCTTTAAAACCATTACAAAAGCAAGATAATTTGTCATATTTATATGTGGTTGTGAAGTTATTTGTCCTTTTCGAGCTGATATCCTTGTCAATATTGCAAAACCATCTAAACAAGTATAATCAAACAACTTTCATGGTCTAGATAACTACAAATTTCTTGTTTTCATAAATTGTAATTGCTCTACTGCACAATTTTGCATTAGATATGTAATAATTTAAAAATTGTCATCCTTATTGCTTTTAGTTCACCTGATTTGTTATCCAAGTTTATCTTCATTTAAAGACAAATGACATTACATTCTTTTTCCTGTCCCCTTTTATGTTTCTGGTTGGCTACATTGTTCTTCAATTATTCATCATTATCAAAGAATAACATAGGAATATTTCTGCTTTACAACTCTCAGTCTTGAATGCAGCATTCATATGTTTTACTTTCTTCTTAATCTTGAAGTTGGTTAACATGTCAACCCCTTGAACGCAATCCTCCCTTGATAAGTTAACATCTTTCACTATTATTTAATAAGATGTCCCATAACCCCCTATATAAGTTCTAGTGCTTAAAGGAAACTGGTGGTCTAATAATATGAAAAATGAGAAACCATAAATTTTTTTAGGAAACAAATGAGTACGACTCATCCTCAATGATGAAAGATAACTTGGACTTGATGATGAACTCCAAAGCTCCCCTATACTCAAAATGATGATACTCCACTTCCAATCTTTGTTGCCAAGGGACTCCAACGTTTACTTCTAGTTGCTTGCCTTGGATTTAAATCCCCACTCATGTTTCCATGATTCTTTGTGTAATCAATGCTCAAACTTGTTTAGATGGACTTTTCGGGATCATACTTTCACCATATATATATATATACAAACTGTCTTAAGCTTATTCACCAATGTCATATTACCATTTAATCTGAATTTTCAGCACTGCTGCCTTTGATAAGCTGAAGCATTCAAAAGACAAGTTTTTTAGTTCTTACACTTTATATTGTTTCCAGCTGTGGGACCAGGAAGGTGTACAGTAAACAATGGAGGCTGCTGGTCAGAAACGAGGAAAGGGAAAACATTTTCTGCCTGCTCAGTTCAGTCATGTTACTTTCTCCATTGTTGAATATACATTCATGTTGCACCTATTATTCTAGAAGATGATCCTGTACTAATAATTGTTTCTTGTTGCATTAAGGAATTAGAGTTGACAGGGTGTCGCTGCCCATTTGGATTTCATGGTGATGGTTATAAATGCGAAGGTAATACTTTCTGATCACATTTCATTATCAATATACTTCTCCTAGACTTATATTTATGTTTAAGTCTCAAAGTTATATTTTAAAAAATAACCATAAATTTTATATGAATGTGTTAGACATTAATGAATGCAAGGAAAAGCTTGCATGCAACTGTCCTGATTGCTACTGCAAGAACACCTGGGGAGGATATGACTGCAAATGCAAGGGAAATCTTTTGTACATAAAGGCAGAGGACACATGCATTGGTAAGAATACTATATCAATAATAAGAAACAGATACAATATTCACAATGAATATATATATATATATATATATATATATAGTTTATTATCGATTATTATATGGTTCGATTCAGCTTTTACCTTGGGCATGAACCAGTAATATATTTATGTAATTTATAAGGACTAAATTTTACTCATGGTGTTTTGGTGTAATTGGTGCTTAGTACTACAATCTGCACAACGAAGTAGATGTATGAGGATGTGTATGCATGTACTGTATTTTCTGGCTGCCCCAGATTTTCAGAAACCAAATTGCAAATAAAAATCATTTTATTTTTTGTCATTGCCATGTATTTATGGTTCTATTTTGATGCATCATAATATTATTGTCCATATATTATGAGCTTGATTATAATTTGTATTCTAATGCAGCCAAGAATATATCGAGGTTTGGTTGGTTTTTGACTATTTTGGTTCTCGCATGTGTGGTTGGTGCTGGAGTAGCAGGTTATATATTCTACAAATACTGGCTCAGGGTATGTTTGTCGATATCAAAATTGACAATTAAATTGGCCATAAAACTTCTATAAGAAAAAAAATGGATCACTCACGTATCATAACAATGTTCCTTATGATATCTTTGACTGTCTGATGATTGCCTTTTGCAGTCTTACATGGATTCTGAGATCATGGCTATCATGTCCCAATACATGCCATTAGACAATCAGCACAATGAGAGCCGAGCCCTACAGCATAGTAAGGCAATTTGTTCAATTTTTTAGATAATCTCATGTGCTCGTTTTGTTTTACATTTTCAAAATCTTAGGCTTTGACAGGCTGATTTATTTTGCAGGGAAAGATTTAGATGTAAATTCAAATGTGAATTATAGAAGTTCTCTTCAGAGTGGTTAGATTGTGGCCACAAGTTTTCAAGAATCAAAGTAGTCGCAGATCCTTTCATCATACATGAAATATTTTCCTTGTAAAATGTCATATGGTTGGAAAATTGACAAGCGACACGAGAAATCGATCATGGTTTTATCAGTAATCACTATTTCTTTTAATGCATAGGTTATTACAATTGTGATGTAAATTCAGATAAAAAAACACATGATTAATGTATATCACTATAATAAGAACAAAAAGTTACATCGTGCTGTTTGTCTCATGTAAAAGTTGTGTGCGTATTTATATCCAAGTATATAGTGGCAATTTCAGCAAAAAGTTACTTGATGTAAAAGGAATGTTGATTAGATTTTGGGCTCCTAGATTGACCCATCTCAACAAACTCTACATGCATCAAACATATGCGGGGATTAGAGATGAGAGGAATTGCCCTCACTTGATTTGCTTTTTTTCCCCTATTAGAGTCTTGTGTTGAGAAATAATAGCCATAGATCGGACAAGTTAAAGGATTCTTGTGGTACTTATATACGCTTGGGCTCATCCATCTAAAAGTTTGGATTTTTAGATAGAATTTGAACATGATATCAGAGCCCATTGATCCTTCTTGTCTGCCAAAATCTCCATACTCCCACTTACTAATTCACATACCGCCTCTTATTTCGTATTTTATCTCTCATGTTTTGCATATGAGAGGAGGTGCTGAGGAATAATAGTCTCATATCAGATAGGTTAAGAATTTTTGTAGTGCTTATATACTCTTGGGCCTATCGATTTAAATACTCATCCATATGAATATCCAGGTTTTTAGATAGGAAAATGACATCATAGCCATCCATTTGGCTGGCTGAATAAGGAGAAAGGCGAATATCTCATCTCTCTTTATAGAATAATGTCTCAAATTAATGAATCTTTCAGATGTGATTGAGGAGCTGGATAATGATTTACCTTAAACATTATGATATGTAAGATTTATTTTTTAAATATAGAATTTACTGAGAGCTATTGTGCATCCTAGCCAAACTAGGAGTCTTGTTAATTGGAGTCCAATATCTAATAAGAATAAAATGTAAAAGAGAGTGGTTCGATTCTATATGTGGTCGTCCCAAATCCTTCAAAATTCTGAAATTTATGTTTAAAACTAACTTGAAATAGGACAACTAAAGTTAATCCTAGTGTTGGTTGTTCTAAAAATCAAGCTAGGATCTGTTGGTCTCGCACCTTATATATCTCCAAATACCACCTCCTATTAATACCATAAGAGAGGCAAATGTCTCTTCCATGGACCCTAAAGTCTTGAGTCCAAAATGGACTCCTCAACTGTTTCAGAATAGATTAAAAAAGGTTCACAATCACAAGTGCAGGACTTCATTCTTTTGAGTTGGAAAACAAAAGAAATCCTTTTCTTTTCCAACCTGCAATCCATCCAATTCTAGTTCAGAGTAAACTAGTTAGCGGCGAAGAAGGATAGTGATGTGCCATATTCTGGCTTTGAAAGAGTTACCAGAAGATTACTCCACTAAATCACCAAAGCGGAACTATGATTTTGCTAGGGGGAAGACAGCCAAGAATATAGTTGTAGAGCCAAGACTGCTCGATTTCTATATTGAGAATCAATAAACACTTATGGTGCATAGCTCTTCGGTAGTGAAATTAGGAGCCAGGACTTGGTCTCAAAGTCCAAAGTTTGCTCGGATGAACGTTCAAGAAGCTGTTGCTCTTAGGTATCCAATCATACACTGCATGAAGCTACTGCTCTTAGTCATCCTCTCACACCCAATGTGCACCTATCAAAATCTTACATGTTCTATAAACGATAACCATGAAATCTAAGAAACACACCAAAAAAGGACATATTTTGAGCTTTAGAGAAGTGTTTTTGTAACTTTAAAGCAAAAAAATTGTGCTTCTTGAAAAGGTTAGGTATTTGATACCAGTACTTGAGAAGTGCCTTAACAAGAAGGAAATAGAAAATCTAACCTCCAACTTCTTTTGTGAGAAAAACTTTTCAGAAAGGAGAAGCAACATCAATCATAACCCTTTTTTTGAAAGTATCAATCATACATTTTACACAATGTCAGGACACACTAAAGGATCAATCCATTCTGCCTGATGAAAAGTTTTATGGTTACTTGCAACTGCATATCCATCTTAATAAGCAAATGATAAAATCGTTTTTCTCTGGAAAAAAAATATTCACTAAATACTTAAATTTTGTTTTTTGGTAAAATGATAAGTTTGTACTCAGATCATTGTTTGTTCAGTTATAAGCAGTGTAACCGGTAAATTCACACCATCTAGATGGGCTACTTTAATTAGCAGATAGGCATACATAATTTGATTGGGATACAACTTTGTTTTTTTTTTTTTTTTTTACAAATTACAATTCAGTTGATGCCAATCTGGAAATTTGAAATCACACGAATAAGTTGGATAGGAAGTCCAATAACTTAGCATTTGGAATAAATGGACCAAGGAAACTAGTATATGACTATACAAGAAGCTTTTTTGGAAACAGTACTCATGTAAAACTTACATGAAGGTTTTTCCAAGGTGGTGAAATTTATATTTGCTCTAGATGTGGGGAAGCATGGATTTTAGGCCTCCTTATCGCATGATGCATTTTTTTCCCGAAAAGTCAACCTTGAGGCATTTATGCGATAAAAAGTTTATAATGGATAGAATTTTGATGTAGGAACATTGTTAAACAAAAAGACCCATGACCCTCTGTAGCGTGTTGTTTGCACTGCAGAGTACTATATAGACTTGATTGCCATCATCAGAAGATGGACGACCATAAAATGACACATAAGACCATCTTATTTGATGGTCGTTCATCTCTTGATGGCAACCATTGAGTGCTGCACAACACTCTGCTATGAAAACGACCCACCATAGAAGAATCGTGCTCAAACAAAGAAAGGATAGAAGTATAGGGGATTGTGGAATAGAATATTTGGCCTAGAAGGGAGTGACATGATAAAACTTGAAGGTGCTTGCAAGATTTTCTGTATAGCATCCAATGCAATGGTCTCAATTTTCAAAATGAGCGAGAGCCTTCTGTTTGTGATAAAATGAAAAATAGTCGCAAAAGATATATATTTTGTGATAGTATTTTTTTTTGTCATTAAAGCAAAATGGTTTTTTCTGACCACTTTATATTTCATCACTAAATAGAGTTTTTTTTCTGTGTGACTAGAATTGCATTTTGTCATTAAAAGTTTGTCACTAAAATTCTAATTTCTTATAGTGCATATATAATAATAGTAGCTATACGGTACAAACCAACAAAGACAAGGGTTAACAATTAAGTAGTGACACCTTTGTCTCAGTAGTTAATGGGATCCACTTTTAAATATCAGATTGTAATATTATTGAAAAAGGATCCTTTTGCCAATGAATAAAACTAGTTTGTCTTCAATTTATCTTTGCTTTCATTTTTAAATTCCTTGCTTTTAATTTTTCAGTAGGGCTCTAATTTACCAGTAGGAGTAGCAGTAGAGTATTCCAATCATAGTTCTAGTTACATCCTATTTTTCCTTCTATCAAAGAAAGGCATGATGGTAGTGTATGTTCTTTAAGGTTATGGCATCTACTCTCTTCCTGTCCTTCTTTCTCTTCTGGCTAGAGACACTAGTGGTATGCCGCGTGCGCATTCACACGTACTAGTTTAAGAAGAGGGCACATGTGTCGTTCAATCCTAACTAATGAAGAGAAAAGAGCGTGAACAACCTCTTTTTGGCATGCCAAGTAGAACAGTCGTATAACTACTATCATACCGCTACGTCTAGAGATTGACAAAGTAGTTAAGAGTAAAGTGACCACCGTACTACAACCACTTATGGAGCGATTTGTGGCATCTTTGGTTTCAGTACCGGAACAGGTTGAAAGACTAGTTTCTATTATCAAGAGCCGATATTATAAGCCATAAGATGTTCTACTGTATAATGTAGAGGAATTAGTTGACCCTATCTTTGTGGTGAATGACTCGATCTATCAATCTTTGCATGAAAGTGTCAAGATCTTCGAGGAATTTGGGATTTCATCCTATTAGGAGAAAAATCTCAAAGACTATCTTGTGGAGTCCTCCAAATTCATAAATCGATGAAAGGCAGAAATCCTACCAATAAGTGTGGGAATATACAAGACCAAACTAGGAGTCAATACTTCGGTTAAGATTTGATTGATCTTCGAGCTAAAAACTCGCCATGTCAATTTGCAAAAGGTTGATGTTTATAAGGTTGGTGAGACTACAACGACATAATTCTTCAATGGTGGAATTAGTGACTTAACGGATGGGGGGTAATGTTATGACCTTACAATACTAGCCTTTCTCATTATGAGGGCTAGGGCAACCCTCCCATTGACATGGTTGCTATGCAACCTATGTCTCATATGGCGAGGGGAAACATGGTGATGGATTTTATCTCTACCAGATCTTTTATGATTTTTACTTGTTGCTCAAGTTTAACTTCGCCTCTACTAGATCCTCCTGAGTCTTCAATTGACTAAGTTGAATAATATCCAAATCCAAAATTTGGCTGAAATATTTAAAGTATAGGCTGATATACCAAGGGTGCAAGACTGAGTGACTATGACATAGATTGAGAGGGAGGAAAGCTATCGACTAGGATAAGAAGGGAGGTGATTGTCATGCATAGTAGATCATGTAACACAGGGGTGGCTCAATATATTTGGGGGCTTAAGATGAACTCACTGAAGAGGGCCTTTTTTATAAAAAAAATGATGAAAAAAATTTAATAACAACAAAATACTTTTAAAAATTCATTTAAAAATAATTCGCATAGCTTTTTAAGATGCAAAATTACTAATCAAATTTTTATACTCAAGATTTATTAAAATACTATTTTCAATCGATAATATAGCTAATCCATTTAATCTTTCTTATGACATAGTTGACCGCAAATAAGATTTTATTAACTTTAATTTTAAAAAACTTCTTTCAGCAGAAATAAAATAGCAAATCTATGTAATCCATGTTTTTCCGATATATTCACCTAATCACCTTACTCCTTGATTAGCTTCTCCTCAACTAATGTAGTCAGCATCCTTTTCTCTACTTCGATGCATCATTTATCCATCTCTTCAGCCTATGAAAAAGAAAAAAAGGAAGAGGTCGGAGGTCCCTAACATTGTGAAAATTAAATCTACTAGGCATTACGACAAACAAAAACCAACCGGGCGTTACAACAAACATAAATCTACTAGGCATTATAACAAACTTATAGTAGACAACTAAATCATGGTACTTAAAATGAAAGTAAAAAGATGTTAAAAGGGCATTTATTGGTGGAGCCAGGGGAAGGCTATTAATAGTAGAGGTGGTGATGGCATGGTGGCGGTGTTGATAGGGGAGAAAATGGGTCTTGACCCTTTAATTCACAGAAAAAAAGGAAGAGGTCCCTAACATTGTGAAAACTAAATTTACTAGGCATTACAACAAACATAAATCTAGTGGGCATTATAACAAACAGATGGTAGACAACTTAGTCATGGTACTTAAAATGAAAGTAAAAAGATGTTAAAAGGGCTTTTATTGGTGGAGCCAGAGGAAGGCTATTAATGGTGGAGGTAGTAATGGCAAGGTGGTGGTGTTGATAGGAAAGAAAATGGGTCTCGACCCTTTAATTCACTTGACCAATCCTCACTAACATCTCAAGAAAAAGGATCAATAATCCGAACAATCAACTAATTAAGCCTGTACCCAGTCCCCTAGAGCTAGTGAATCACTATAATAGAATCAAGAACTCCAAATCCACAGCTCGAGAAGAAAAACCACGATCCTTTGCTCCGATGAGATCGGAACCCAAGAAAGAAGCAACGAAGAGAGAGTTAGAGATGCCCACCGATGTTTTTCCTTTTTCTAGCCAATCTCCTGCCATTTCTCGAAATTCGGATAGCTTTATTTGTGGTGAGTGGTGGACTTTCTTTGGGCTGGGGCCTTATGCGACTGCCTTAGTCGCCTAAGCTTTGAGCCGACCCTCACATGATACAAAACCAAAAAGTAGTTACATCTACCTTGCCACTATACAGAATATAGAAGAGTGGAGTTATTACACCTATCTTACCACTACCTATTCCACTATTTAGAAAATGGAAGAGTGACATAACTACTTAGAATATAGGAGCAGTGGAGAGAAGATAACTACCATACATAAGTAGTAATATATATCCTAATAGTTAATGGAAGATACTTAAAAAATACCAGATTACAATATTGGAAAAGGATTCTTTTGTAGATAAATCAAACTGGTTTATCTTTAATTTATCTTTGCTTTAATCTTTAAATATTTGGCTTTTAATTTTTCAGTAAAACTCTAATTTACAAGCGGTAGTAGTAGTATAATACTTTGATTGCAGCCTAGCTACATCTTATCTTTTCTTCTACTGAATATAAATGCGGTACTAGTGAAAGTCTTTAAAGTCAAGATGCCATGATCTACACTACTCTCCTCCTATCCTTCTTTCTTTTCTGGCTAGAGACATTGATGATATCCCTATGCATTCGCGCTTACTAACTTAATGCACATGTTGTTTGATCCTCCACTGTGGAGATAAAAGAGCAGGATCGAGCGGATAAAGACTAAAACAAAATATCATATATGAAAATTAAATATAAATTATATCTAGAAAATTTGCAAAGGGAACAGATTAGTGCTTTTCTCCTTATATAGTTGAAGACATGATAAAATGTACCAGTTAACTACAAGAATACCTCTAGACTTTCTTTGAAAAGAGATGAAGAAATAACATTCCATTCGTGCAAATTAAAATGTAGATTTGATTTTAAAATTAAAATGACGGTCATCATTCCCTTGGCCATTCTAATGGACTATCAGCAAAATAATAGTTGTTATTTAAAATCATGTTATAAATATAATGCTGGCATTCAAAATCATTTTAGAATCAATAAATAATATTTTTAACCTTTAAAGGAAAACAATAACGACAAGAGTAATTTGCTAATACATGCATAGTTACGAAATCAATTTCCACAAATATCTCAAATATTTGTGAATATAGTTGTAACAACCCAAGATCTCACCCAAAATGGCTAGCTGAAAGTTTTTTTTGGATTCCTTGATCCTGTATAAGTACCCAATATCTACCTAGCGGATAACCAATGTGGGACTAAACACACGCCCGCACAGGTCTTCACATACTCCCTCCATTCAAGTCCTAACGTCCTCGTCAGGCTAAGGGTTTAAATCTAATCATAAATACCATGATTGACCCATGGTCAGCCCCAATGGATCCGTGCTGCAGTGTCCCCTAGTCTACACAGGTAATGGGCCGGATCCGCTCTGATACCATTTGTAACAACCCAGGATCTCACCCAAAATGGCTAGTTGGAAGGTATTATTTGGGTTCCTTGATTCTGTATAAGTACCTAAGATCTACCCAGCGAATAACCGACGTGGGACTAAACACACGCCCGCACGGGTCCTCACATACTCCCCCCATTCAAGTCCTGACGCCCTCGTCAGACTAAGGGTTCAAATCCATTCGATACTAATAACAAATACCACGATATACCCATGGTTAGCTCCAATAGATCCGTGCTGCAGTGTCCCCTAGTCCACATAGGTTATGGGCTAAGTCCGCTCTGATACCATTTGTAACAACCCAGGACCTCATTCAAAATGGCTAGTCGGAAGTTCAAATAAGAAATCAACGAGTGACAACCCTAAGGAGATGAATAGCAATAAATGTTCCAAATGTGGTAAGGCTCATGCCGACAAGGATTGCCATTAGAACACTGGTGCCTGTTTTAGATGCGGTAAGATAGGTCATAAAATTGCAGACTGCCCACACAGAAATGAGAATAAATCTACTCAGACAATGGAAGGAAGCCAGGGGCCAAAGACTCGAGGAAGAGTATTTGCACTTAACAGCAAGATGCACAGGCTTCTGATGTATTGACGACAGGTATTAATCTAATCCCAATATTCATTTCTATTTATTGTCTAGCCATACCCACAGCTTTTTGTTAGATAACTCATGATACTGCTAGAAAAGATTAAATAGTTACATAATATTTTTTGATTAATTGTCAAAAGAAGAATATGAACTTTTAAATTTCGAAAGTGTTCACATGGATTAAGACATAATAATGAATGTACCAATAAGCAAGTAATTCTAGAAAAAAAATCTAGATTTGATATAAGTATGTTGAGGTTTAAATCAGTGTGTGCAGAGAAAGTGTGGTGAATAGAATTATTTGATATTGGTCAGACAAGATAACTTTAATTTGAAGAGTGTTATGACTTGATTTAGAAGAAGTATTTTCTACTCTTGAACTATATGTACGAAAAATTTTGTGGACGAAATTTCTTTTAAGAGGGGAAGGATGTGAGACCCTGGAACTGGGCCCGATCCATTTGACCGGCCCAGCCCAAGCTTTTGGCCTCATGTGCGATGCACGTGAGGGCGCAGGATGAAGGGAGAAATTCATCCCAAAAGCCAGGGATGCCTGGATTTTGAGGGCCCCTTCCTCCTCCTTGAAGCAATTCGAAGTAGAGCCGCCACACCCAAGTCACCTCTTGGTTGGGGGTTCTTCCTTGGGCTGCCGGCCGAGGGAGAGGGAGAGAGAGTTGTTGAAGCCCGCTCCTCTTTGCTACTTCCGTTTGCCATCGGAGAGGAAGAAAGCCGCCGGATCTTCGTCAGGGCTGAAGTAAGGGTTCTCAACCTTCACCTCTTTGATATATCATTTGATGAAAAAAAAGAGAGAAAGAAATAAAGAAGAAGAGAGGGAAGAGGGGACTTACCCGTGTGCGGCCGCGAGTGTCGCCGGCGCCGCTGGTCCCTGCTGCAGGCTCTTTCTCTCTTGAGCTCTCCCTCTCCTCTAGGTGAAAAATAGAGGGTCGGTTGCCGTCCTCTCGAGCCCTCTCTTCTCCACGGGACGGAGAGAGGGCCGGCCACCACGACTTGCGGGCATCGCCGACCAGCCGCAGGCGCCGCCCCTTCCGAGCCTCGGCATGGGGTCGCGCCTCCCCCTCCATGGTCACGGGAGAAGAGGGGAAGAGAAGAAGAAGAAAACGAAAAAAAAGGAGAGGAAGCTTCGGGAGGAGTAGGAAAAAGAAAAGAGAAAGAAAAGAAAAAAAAGAAAAAAAAGAAAAGAAAGAAAAATAAATAAATAAAGGGAAGTGGGTGGTTTACGAGTATGAATCCGAAACTGAACCCAAACTCGAGGTGCTAGACACCTTTGCAGGGTCGACCCTAGGAGAATGTTAAAATTTAAGTTTTATATATATTGTGACGAATTTTAAAAGAAAAATATGATTTTTGGATATTAGGTTCTGCGAGAAATTTGTGAAATTAATTGGATTTGTTGTGGATCGCGTTCAAAGTAAGTAATGAGCTGCCTTTCTGGACTCTTCATTTATATAACATTATTTCTGTATCCAATAGATTGTTAATGAATTTATATGTGATTTATGAATTTTACGATATGATGATTTGAATGAAAAATAGATATGTGAATTAGAATAATATTTTTTAGACTATTAATATATTTACTGTTCTTGTATCGTATATGCATATTTAGATCGAATTATGATATATCTATTTGTTACAAAAGAATTTTGATGTGCATCAAATTTAGAACTCTCAGCCTGACTATGTTTTGGACCCTGCCAATTGGGGTTGTGCATTGGCAATTCTGGCCCCACCACAGGGCATAAGTGTGGTATTCTGGCCCACTCCACAGGATATAAGTATGGTATTCTGGCCCACTCCGCAAGGTATAAGTGCGGTTCTGTTTCTGGCCTAGCCACAGGATATAAGTGTGGTCGTAGTTAAAAGCTGTTGAGATTAATGTGATTTGTTTCGAATCAGATTTATGATTATGTATATGGATATTTGAAAGATACGAATTTCAATGAATTTGTGTTTAAAAAGGATTTGACTATGTTATTATGTTGATTCATCGTAATTTGTATTTATATTTTATGTTATTATATAAATTGACTAGTTAAGGTGTTTATTACTTACTAGGTTGTTTAGCTCATTATACGATTTCTTACTATTTTTATAGATCCGAAGAATTAGCTCGATCCGGGGTTTTACAATATAGGAGAGCGATTAGAAGAATTATGAACATAAGTTATCTTAGATTAGGTTTTATTTAAGTTGATATTTTATCTTAGACTATTGTTAGAAGTATGAGACATTGCAAGATTTTGTTAGTTAAAGAAATAAGCTTTTGCCTGTTAGTCGTTTATTGTTCCGCTGCATATTTAAGAACTGTAAGACTTTATAATTTGTGCCAGTCAATGGAATGAGATTGCATTTATTTAGTTGAATTATTTTAGTTATATATTTGTAATATTTAGTTAAGATGCCTTGCATGCTTGTGGAGAGAGTTTCCTATGGGTGTGCGGCGGTTGGCGCGACCCCCGGCTCGCGATTTCGAGCTGGGGGCGTGACAATAGTATTTAAAATTATAAACATTTTGAAACTTCTTGAACATCTCCTTTTAGATATGGTTTTAAGTTGATATAATTCTACAGATGTGGAGTACTAACACTTATATTTTTTATTAAGTTTTCTTAAATCCCTCTCAAGATAATCATAGTTTATGTCAAATAGTAAACCCAAAATGAATGAGTGCACGCCAAATGCATGTCCTTTTTTTAATTTTTCTATTTGTATTTGTAGCACAAGCGACAGAAATTTCTATAAATTTTTGATAAATAGTATTTACAGACAAATATCATGCCACAAAAGTGAGGAAACACACTTATCGGAAGTTTAAGAACTCTTTTAACCTATAACTGTTAAATGATGCGTCACATTTGGCATTAATAAGTAGTTAGTATTCAGTTAAATTAAATCACTTTTTTAACCCTATGAAACATATAATTATGCTCGATTTAGTTTAGTATACTTAAGTCAGTAGTTTTTATACTGGCTACTAGTGCTTATAAAAATATTGTAAAAATGTTCGATGCAACATGCAAGTTATTTGCTAGATTGGGTGGTTGGAATAAAATTGTCAAACTATGGTTGGGTCAGGTGAGGAAGAAATTAGTTTAATTGGATTAGGCTTAGGTTTTGTTTACACCCAAAATTACCAAATACTGACAACTATGATCCCTAATAAATAAAATGCATCGTCCAAGATTTATTGAGTTGTATATACATAATTAGAGAGATTGCGATAGGTCACCCATTACTCGTACAGGAGGCTATATATAGATAGTTATAATAACAATGAGCATTCCTATGTTGCTTATGATCATTGATATCATAATTGTTCTAACTGTGATGATGAGAGTTGCTATCAAGATGACATGACACACCATATGAGTTTTGAGAGATCTAGGCAACAGGCTGATTTTGGAGCATGGAATGATTACAAATGTGAGAAAAAGCAACATCAACTTTGGCGTGCTTTGTTTGGTACTACATAGCAATGTATCTATAATGTTGTAGTTCAAATGCTAGATTACATGGTAAATGATGAGTTCTCATTGCACGGAAAAGAACCCACAAGTATGAGGATTGCTAGGGCTTTGGGTCAAAGCCCAATCCAGCTAAGAGAGAGAGAGAGAGGGGTAACTCGACGGAAATTACGGGTTTCTCAAGATGAGCCCCCCACCTTCTGGCTTTTTCAAAGTGAATTTTGACGGCAGTGTTGGCAAGGAAGGGTGTATTGGTGGTGTGGAATTTGTCATCAGAGACCACGACGTCAGACTAGTAACGGTCGGGGGTCGGCCGATCTTCGATACGTCTGTTGTTGGTGCCAAACTTAGAGCAGCATGAAAGGACATAATATATGTGAAACGTGTGTTGGGTGCGGGCGACATTCTCCTCGAGGAGACTCAGCTACAGTGATCAAGTGGGTTCCGGGTCGGAATTGTGCTGTTGGCAGAAGGCCGCTGCTCCACGACATCCGTAGGTTTTTGAAAGAGTGTGGCTGCTATTGGCCCACACATATGACGATTGACTGGGCTTCGGTTTGGGTCAAAGCCCAACCCAGCTGAGAGAGAGGTGCAACTCGACGAAAATGACGGGTTGACTCGGGTGGACTGGGTTGGGGTTAACCCGGACTAACCGGCGATACCAAAATCCTTGACCGCGCCTAGGTCTCAACCCGAGGACAGAACTCCGGCTCGTCTTCCAAACCCGCCGCCGCCCGTCCCGGGGACCGCCGCCGCCCGTCCCGGGGACCGCCGCCGCGCGTCGTCCGCTCGTCACCCAGTGGTTCTCTCTCTCTCTCCCCCCTCTCTCTCCTTATCTTTCTGTCTCCTTGCCGGGGTCACGCGCGCACTTTTTTTTTTATATAGTTTTTCTCCTTCTCCTTGTTTTGTTTTGGGATTTTGAGATCGAAGTATTCTCTGTTGAGGTTGTTGGTGGAAAAATGATCCGGTACATAGGACTCATAAAGATAGCAGCTTTACATTTTCTTTTTCCTGGCACTTGAATGAATCTTAGCATATCTACTGCTACCACTAAAACAAGTAACTTTGGTTTACACAAATCCAAATGCAATTTTTTTTACCTGTTGAGGTAACAGGTTTTTGAATTTGATGTATAATGTCGTGTTGTGAATTATTTGAAGTATAAAGTTGCATCACCACCATAAAGTACAAATAACTTATGAAAATTATGCATGCTTCTTAATGCTATTACTATCTTGAAGGCTTAGGTATGGATGGATATGTTGTGAAAGCAATATGCCCTTCACATTCCAGCATTTATAGTCTCCAAAGTGTTTGAATGATCATATTTGATCTTATTTTGAATATTAACACCCAATGTAATCTCCTAAGGTCATATGATGTCTTTGGGGGATGAACATGTGATTGTTTTCAAATACAGGTTTGGTATTAAGATACATTTGAAATAGGCTGCCACAATTGGTTCTTTTCTTGCATCTTGTATACTGATACAATTGAGCGAGCAAATCTTATAGAAAATTGATTGGACAAATCTGCCTAGGTTTTGTAGTCATGGTGGGATGGCAAAGGTATCTGCGCTCTGTCCTTCGCCATGCTGTCACCAGGGTGGAGCAAAATCGTGGATCATGTGCCTTTCCATATAGCACCTGTTCAAAGCCTTCTCCATTACCAGGTAATGTTCAATATTCTGCATAGCATTATATTTTAACTGCCTTTTACAACTTTCTTTATTTTATAGGTACAAAGACAAGATTTGATGGTTATGATTATAATTTATCATAATTTGAACTAACTTTTTTTGGTTAGAAATTCAAGCTAACTTTTAACCAAGCAAATTATGCTGCAATATACAAAATGCTTCAGACCTCTGACCTTGACTGATAAATCACCTCTTTTCATGCTGTACTCCTAAAATTATATTAGAATGATTTTGACCTGTCATTTTTTGATCTTTTTCAAGAAATATTAGTAAAAGAAGGCGTCTTCAAAGCTACCTGCTATAGAAAATGATTCTGTTAGTGTAATTTTTTGGCATTGCACATCCTAAGGGTGAAGCTATAAGTAAAGTCTGGAGTAATACATATATTAACCTTGATAGACTGTGAGTTTGTGACAAACTTTCTAAGAACCTCTCAGTTCTGAAGTCCGGAGCATTAACATTGAGGGCAGCATTTTTCTTAATCTGACAAATTTTCATTCACTTTTAGCAGTATCTATGTATGGCCCGTTTTACTTTCCACATTTAAGTCACTGTTCTAGTAGTTAGTTTCAGATGTATGCATTTTCCTATCTATCTACATATTTCTGTCATGCACTGACACACGGATGCATAGCTCTACACTTTCTTCAACTAGCCTGATGTACTTTTTAGGATTTTTTTTAGTATTGTTCTTTTTCCTATTTTATTTTTTTATCTGCTTTTAAAGTTAGTTTCTTAGTGCAGCTACTTTCTGTTTGATGCATTCCATTCTGATGAGAATTAATTCTACCAAAAATGACATACAAAATCATTGCAGGCCACTGTAAACATCTGTGGAGATTATCTGATCGTTCTACCAGAAGAACCACACCTTTCTATCAATTTCTGCAACACTCAGTAATTGTCTTACACCTTTAATTACTCTTTGTGCAAAACAATTCACGTGCTGCTTTCATTTTCCAAATAGTTGGGGTAGTTTGATGCATATACATGGGTATTGGCAAATAGAAGACCTGGTTATTTTTCATCTGTCGCGTCCAGTGAACACCATAAAATTTTTGCACAGGCATTTTGACATTTTGGGTATTTAATTATTATACAGATATGCTTTCCTACTTATGCATAGGTTTCCTTCAGTCTGCACAATTGTCTCTCTAGAGGCATTATAAATTACACTGCATGTTTCTTGATTTCGAGGATGGCTCATGGGTTATGGCCCTTCCACACTATTTTAGAGTCAAGACCCATGTTGGATTTATTCAGTTTGTGCATCATCTCTTTGGATGCATTAGCAGATCAGCCATGATACCTGATGTTTCCTAATTTTGAGTACAGACTCATTGCTTGTGGCTTTTTCATACTAATCTGCAATGGCAATGTTGGTCTTTTTCCTTTGTCTCCTTCTTATGATGGTACTGCTATCATAGAATCCTGCATATCACATAAATTGCATTTGATTTTATATTCTTCCTGCGATTCAGTTGCCTTGCCAGGCGCTCTCAGTAATTGTGCCCTCATTCATTTTCAGAAATCATTTTTGTGTGGAATATAATTATTAATCCTGTAAGTTTGGCCTCATGTTCTGCTTTTGCAGGGAATATTCAGTTCAAGGAACTTGTTGGCAGAAGTATATGCAAACATGGTGCCTATTTCCTCCCCTCTGACACCAGTCATGGGAGATGGTGGGAAAACAGAAAAAAAGACTGTGGCTTCTAAACCCTTGAGGGTACAGGCTGTTAAGAAGGATATCAGACAGGTGCAATCAGTGCTAACATAACATTGAATTTGGTCTTATCCACTCTCATCATGATCCCTTAGCCATTTATTGCTGAAAGCATGGAATTTGCAGTATGCTACTTTAACTTGTTTTAGTTAGAGCGTCTACATGAGGCCTTGGCTTTGTATCTACTTTTAGAGAGGATGGGACCTAACTTTCTTACCACCCAAGAGCAATGTTGCCCGAACACTCCAAATTTTGGATTTTGACGTGTTACAAACTTGGACACTTGGGACATTTCATGACACTCCTTGACACTTCATACCATCTCACCAATCCACATCTTAAGCAAGAAAAGCGAACTCAAGCAATACAACTGTCCATCGATCGTATCCCTGCAGGGTACAAGTGTGAGGACCTTTTGTACTTGTACTTGATCAAACACGTGTAATACTCCCAACCCCCTTTCTTGATGGTTTCTGATGCATTGACATGAAATTATAATACAAGCCAAAACACATCAACGTATGATATTAGTTCTTCAACTGAAAGAGATTGCATCATCTGACATTTTCTTCAACCTCAAAGCGACATAATTATAGTACAAACAATTAATTAGGCTAATTGGCACAAGTAATGAACCTCAAATGCATCATACTTTGTTTCAAATCAAAGTGATGTAAAGTCAAGTTAGAATGCAGCAATTAAATCTTTTTTTCTCCAGGCCAAAAAGTCCATTAGTGTTAAATTGCACAACTCTTGAAAAATAAACACTAAAAACCCCTAAAACTGCTCTTGGGCAATGTTACTTGGACTTGTGACATGGGTGTCAAATGTCCAAGTGTTTAGAAGAATCCAATATGCGAATCCTCTAAATCGGTCATGTGGACACATCTATATCTGATCTATGTATGTGCAAATAGGTATTGATGTATGCATATAATGAATAATGAGCTAAACATATTATTTAAGTAAATAAAATTTGGTAAAATTATCAGTAATTGCTAGGTTAGAATTAACAGCTTTCATATACAAGTGTGAAGAAAAGACATAAAGTCTCTTTAGATTCTTGATGTTCTTAATGGTGTTCTGGCCATTTCTTTTCATGTCCATGAGTAAAGTTTGGAGTGGAAATCGTTACTTGATTGCAAGGAATAAGTCAATCTTAGGATACAAACTTGGCCAAGATCGAATTTAATACATTACTTGGGTGCAGTAAACAACTTAGCTCTTTGTACTGCAAAAGCTTGAGCATCCAAAATTTTGAAAGGGTACCCTATGATTTACACAATTGTTGATATTTTCAACTATGCCAACTGAGATTATTTGTTTTCACTTCATTGTGTGTAACAGATAAAGTAAATGCCTGTCAAATGGATGAGTATCTAGTAGGAATATCCTCATATTAACAATATAATTCCTTCTCTCGTTCCATTAATTGTTGAATAAAATTATTTTAACTCTTTGATCTTTTGCATGTTTTTTGTCCTCTCCATGTTGTGGTGGAACGATTTTCCTTGCCTGTTAAAGATCAGTTCCATATTTAGTGGGCATCGTCTTAACAGCATATTGTTAGAATCTTGATGAATGCAGCAAAAATATTTAAAAATAAATTGTGCTCTTGTACGAAATTTTTGCTCAGTCATATACAATGGATGATCGCTTGCACCCTTAAGATGCTCTCATGATGATGTTTATAATAATAACCAAAATTGGAATTATACTTTGAATAGCAAGGGTTGCTTTGAAAACTATTATTGATGGTTTCAGATGTAATCTGGGGGTGGATCATGCTTTTTAGGCTATCTATCTCTGTCCATCTATCTATCTCTGCGTTTGTCACCCACACCTACTCATATATTAGATAGAATTCTTCTTGATTTGCTCTAACTTGGAAAGAAAACTGAATATTTCTTGAGATTTTAGGGCTTTAGGATGGTTAAGAAGGCTACGGTATCAAAGTTTTAGGGTCTAAGATGGAAGGGTTTGTAGCAATAAGTTCTTTTTTTATTATTTTTTTATTTTATGGGAGGCAGCACCTTAAGACCAGCTTTTAGTTGAAGCAAAAATTCTAAAATTACTCTTTAATTTGAATTCCAGCTTTTTAAACTAATCATTTGAATGCTCTACTCGTATGACCTAGAAAGCATTCTCAATCAGAAGAGTTCCGAACAAAGCTTGCATAACCTAAAGTAGCCCTAACATAAGACTTGTTAAAAACCACGCCCACTCAAATTCTGTAGGATTCTTTACTATTATCATGGTATTTCTCCTCTTCTTCCATTTCTTCCCTCTCTGTCTCATCATATCTTTCGTCTTCTTTCTTTCCCGTCTTCTTAGTATTTGCAAGTATAATGCTTTACCATTAGAGTTTCGGTGGTCTTTAAAGTTGTAAGCTATAGACAATTTTCGTAACATAAAGTTTTGTGTTCCAAGTTATTTTTCAAAGATAGGACCAAATAATCATTCTCTTTCACTTTCTTCAGCCTCATCTTCACCTTTTACCCTGTTCTCTCTCTCTCTCTCTCTCTCTCTCTCTTTCTCTCGTGGTTTTCATGCTAGCAGATTGTTGAATGAGTCCTTTGAAAGGAGTAGTGGTTCAATGAAATGTTACTTTTTGCTTCCAATATGAACCCTTTCCATACTGTTAGAACAGTTCGTATATTCCTTAGATTATGTTAACAGTTAGTAATAGCCGTTCTAAAGAATAATGCCCCTAATATGACACATACTATCCAATATTAACTTATGACAAAATACTTTTTGCTTGCCATAATATGCTTCTAATACAGTCTCCTTGTGTTGTTTTTTTTTTAAACTAGCCGTTACTGTGCTTTTGAGTACGATTTCGCCCTACATAGTACATTTCTTTTTAGAGAAGATTTCACCCTGAATAATAGGGGCAATGTATACCCACACTGTTTAGTGGACCAATAAAAGTAACATCTACTTGAACCACTTTTTCTTTTAAAAGACTCGTTTGTAATCATATAGTTTTCACTAGAAAAATAATGGTGGTTAAGGCAATTGCTCAGCCCCAAGCATTAATTTGTATGTATTTAATTCAAATCACTATGGAGTTGGGACTCTATACGAATACAAATCACTGGGATATAAAATCAACCTCATGCAGAGTACTTAGGAGTTTCTGACAACATCTCGAATGCAGAACCTGTCCACATTTTCGCATTACATATACATTGAGGGATAACAAAGTGAGAGGCCTCCAAAAGGTTGCATAGTCTGGAAACAGCATTTCTTTCAAGCCTTGGTCCAAACTAGTCTACTGTGGATTTAAGTATTTGCTACCACGGTCCTTTAAATGTTTCAAAGAAATACTGTGGATTTAAGTATTTGCTACCACAGTCCTTTAAGAAAGTGAGATGCCAAAAGGTCACATTATCTATTTGTATCTATCTAAGTCCTTTAGAGGACTTAAATAGATACAAATTAATGCTTGGGGCTCAGCAATTGCCTTAACCACTATTATTTTTCTAGGGAAAACTATATGATTACAAACGAGTCCTTTAAAAGGAGCAATGGTTCAATTAAATGTTACTTATATTGGTCCACTAAACAGTGTGGGTATGCATCACCTCAATTGTTCGGGGTAGAATCTTCTCTGAAAAGAAATGTATTATGTAGGATGAAATCGTACTCAAAAGCACAGTAACATCTAGTTTAAAAAAAAAGCAATACAATGAGACTGTGCATTAGAAGCATATTATGGCAAGCAAAAAGTATTGTCATAAGTTAATATTGCATAGAATGTGTCATATTAGGGGCATTATTCTTTAGAACGGCTATTACTAACCGTTAACATAATCTAAGGAATTATACTAACCTCTCTGACAGTATGTAATATTGGAAGCAAAAAGTAACATCTAATTGAACCACTGCTCCTTTTAAAGGACTTGTTTGTAATTATATAGTTTCACTAGAACAATAACGGTGGTTAAGGCAATTATTTGGCTTAATTTAGAATATTTTGTGATACTCATTAGCGTAAGTTAATAACCGTTAACTCATGTTAACGGTTAGTAATAGATGTTACTTTTTGCTTCCAATATTAACCCTTTTCATACTGTCAGAACAGTTAGTATAATTCCTTAGATTATGTTAACGGTTAGGAATAGCCGTTCTGAAAGGATTATATAGCAATATGATTTTTACTCAGTCATGTATAGCTTACTCATTGAAGCAGGAGGCTAACTTAGAGTTATTTCAGAGCTGTACATAAAGGATAACTGTTTTTAGAAGCCAGTTGTTTTGAATTGTCATTATATAACACCCTTTAAATGTTGAGTATTGATGCATGCCATATTAGTTCCTATTTTATGCTGTAGTTTTGTGTAACATCAATTGCTGGTCTCACCATGCATGCCTTGATATGCACCATGTCAAGTCCTATTCTATGGCCGCAGTTTTGGATGATATCAATTGCTGTCATGTATCATTTTTGTTGTAGATTTCTTGGAACTTGCTCATTGGGAGTTGTGTTTTAGTTGTCTCATCAGTTTGTAATTTGCACCTCAACTGTAAGATGTCATTTCCTACATAAGACCTTGCTTTTGAGGGGAAAAAATCTAGACAATTTCCAGTTTAGGGGAACCTTAGAAAGCCAGTCTCATGGTTGCATGATCTTAATTATAGAACCAATAAGGTAGGCATTTGTACTTGCCAGTTGGCCTCCTAGGTTTCTTGGTAGGTTCCTCTTTTCCCCAGAGTTGCCTTGGTCAGGAATTTGGCATCAATCATTTAGTGTTGCCATCGACTCAGGAGGCTGCTGTAAAGCAGCCAGTATAAGATCATTTTGAACCTGCTTGTACAGCCAGTTTGTTACTTTCCTATTCTTTCTTGATACATGTTTATATTAAAAGGTGAAGTTTTCTTGTAGATCATAGACGGTAGTGAGATGGTCGCGAGTTCTATAGGTTGAGATTATATGCCTATCCTGTTCTTCCCTCGGAAATTGATTTTCTATGTATTCCCATCTGTAAATATATTTTTATGCATGGTGGTATCAGAGTCCCAAGAAGGTCAATCTGGTGGCCAGACTGGTTCGTGGAATGCAGGTCGAAGATGCCCTTTTGCAGCTGCAAGTAACTGTAAAAAGAGCTGCAAAGACAGTCTATCAGGTGCTTTGTACTTGCATAACATGTGATTCATGAAAAATTTTGACTCAAATTTCTATAGTATTTATGACAGTATTTTGTTTCTCCCACTGAACTGGGAAAGCATACGATATCTTAGCTAGTACTTGGAATTTACTCTTTTCATGTCGTAATTATCCATCTAAACCCCTGCAGGTAATCCACTCAGCCCGTGCCAATGCAGCGCATAATCATGGATTGGACCCTGATCGTCTCATTGTTGGTAAGTCAATGCTCAATTTCTATTAGAGTAGCCAAAATGGAAAGCTACGGGCCTTTCAATTAAAATTTTCTTTTGTAATTTCCTTTTCCTTCCTATAGATGAAGCCTTTGTTGGAAAAGGGGTTTATCTGAAGAGGCTGTCATACCATGCCAAAGGGAGGAGCGGGATCATGGTGAGACCCAAATGCCGGCTGACAGTGGTGGTGAGGGAGATCACTCCTGAAGAGGAGGCAAAGATCGCTAAGCTGAGGGTCAGCAACTTCAAGAAGTTGACAAGGCAGGAGAGGCAGCTTGTTCCTCATCAGCTTATTGAGACCACGCCAAGGTGGGGCCGGAAACGGAAGGAGGCTGGGACAGCTTGAACATCCACTGTGTTGTCTTCTTTTGGTTTGCTTGCGAAAGTCATTGCCCGTTTTGGTGGGGAACATTGGAAATTTTGAAAGATTAACAAACCTCTGTACAAGCAACTTGGATTTAGTGACAACCTAGCGGCCCTTGTTATGCCGAACTTTTTGCAGCACCATGTCTTTAATTGAATAGATCGTCACGAAGTCAAATTATACAAGGTTTCGACTTCAATATCTTTATATAGTTGATGTCATGAATTTGTTGTTTCCACGCTTCGTCACAGACTGTTGTTGCACTGTTCCCTTAATGCCATTAACCCAGTTGATAAATTGTTGTGACTTGCTGGTTCACTCCATTGTATGCATTCAAATTGTCTATAAGCATGAATGAGATATTGTTGCAGTTTGATCTCAAATTTTGTTAAAAACTTCGAGCAGTTTCGTAATGATCAAACATACTAAGAAAGCCATGGAATGTCAGAAACAAGCATCACTTATCTATTTGCTGTCTAGCTTGTTGCTAATCATCCACCAAAGAAAGGTAGAAAGATAGCAATATAGGGAGCTTATGATTTGAGTCCTAGCTCTTAACCATAGCTACATTATGTAACCTGTTTGCAGACGATTCCTCATCTGCAGCATAAAGGTGAATATTAATAAATTAAAGGGATACTTGCTCTTCAGCTAGAGATCAGTAATTTAGAGAAATTTGCATTTGGGTGACTCCAAATATGATTACCATGGAAATCTCTTGTGTTAGCCATGTTAAGGACAAACCTACAGACACTAGTGCATTTGAGTAAATACCATAGTTTGCCATCAATCATTTCCAGGCCTTTATTTCTCCCCTAAATTCATTTGCATGGGGATCAACTCTGACAATGCACATAAAATAGAGATTTAAAGCATATTCTTTATTTTTTGGGGTAAAATGATGCTGCAAGGCAATAGCTAAGCTGAAGCCTCCACTTAATGCAAAGAAATCTAAAATCTTTAATGATTCAATTCATATCCAACCAAATAGGATTTACGTCGAAGATTCTTTTTTTTTCTTCTCTTGGTCAATTGGGAAAGGTGGCAATCAAATTGGGTTAGATTACGTATAGATCGAGTCGGATATATGATAGATAAAAAATTTCTCCACTCAAATCTATAAGAAGGTAAATAGTACAGATTGGATGGTCTCATTTAGGGCTCACCATAAGCTTCCCTTTGGTATTGCCCCAGTGGTTGCCATGATCCTCGCCCCAACCGATTCAAAGTCCATTCGTTCGTCAGCTGACTCGGCTCCACTCCCACTCCTTGAAATCAAAGAGAAAAATGAGAGGAGCGTTGGCGCCTCCCTTCTTCCTCCGACCCCCTTTCTCCAAACCCTCCCCCTTCTACCTCTCCATCGCTTCCTCTCCTCCTCTGCCGAAGCCCTCGGCTTCCCTCACCGAGGAGGAGCTCGCCGAGGTCCACCGGCTCGTCCCCCGCCTCTGCGACGCCAGCCGCCACGCCGACGCCGTCCGCCTCCTCGACGCCTGCCTCCTCGCCGGCCCTCCCCTCGCTTCCCTCCCCGCCTCCGCCCTCGCCGACCGCCTCGCCTCCCACCCCGACCTCACGCCCTCCATGGCCCTCCTCACCGCCCTCAAGCACCACCCCCGCCGCCCCTCCCCCCTTCCCTTCTGCTCCCCTCTCCTCTCCGCCTTCTTCGAGAAGCGCCGCCCCAAGGAGGCCGCGAAGGTGTTCGCTTGGCTCTGCCGGCCCGACTCCCCCTGCCGTCCGGATCCCGAGGTCTACCGGATTGCGATCGGAGGGTTTTGTAGGCTCGGGAGGATGGTGGATGCTCTGCGGGCGGTGAAGGAGATGGTGGGGGATGGGGTCTCGCCGGGGACCGATTTGAGGGAGGCGGTGTATCGAGGAATGCTGCATGAGGCTCGGATCGATGAGGCCCGGGAGCTGGATGCTGCTTTGAAGTGCATTGAGGAGGAGGGAAATGGATTTGGTGGTGCCGTGGAGGTGCTCGATCGGTTGATTAGGGAGTGGGAAGAATGATGTAACGTAAGCCCCTGCTCTTCCTTTCTTTTATTTTACTTGGGTTGAGGTCACATATTACTAGTGCTCGTGATCTATAATATTAAATTAATGATGAATAATATCAAGGTATATTGTCTTCTACTTAGATTGATCAATCCAAGGAAAATTGCTAGATCCTCGATGTAAGGAGGAGCCATGCATCTAAATGTAATGCTAATCCACAAAGATCTAGCTCTTACCGAATTGATAAAAACTTTAAGATAATGAGGAAAAGTATCAAGGTGCATTGTCTCATACTTAGACCGATAAATTCAAAAAAAAAATGCTATATCCTTGATATGAAGAAGAGAGATGCATCTGGATGTACTGCTAATTCTGAAAGATCTATCTCTTTCGGAATTGATAAAAAAATGTAAATTAAGGATGAATATCAAGGTACATGTCTCCTGCTTAGACATTCCAAGAAAAATTGCTATATCCTCGGTATTGCAATCAAGAGAGATGCATCTGGATGTAATGCTAATTCAGAAAGATCTCGCTCTTATAGAATTGATAAAAGAAAGAGTATTGATTATTGAGTCTATGGTATGCCGTACTGGTCCGAACCAGATGGTACAGAACGTACTATACAGTACCGGTTCGGTACTGATATCCAGTATGGATGGCATATCGGTATTTGGTACAAAAAAAAAATACCGACACTATGTTAGTATAGCACCGGTACGGGTTTCTGTACCGAGATAGCGAACCTTGATTGAGTCAATCCGTCTATCTATAAAAAAGGGATGGTTCTTACATTTGCTTTGAGAGCTTGTATGATGGACAATACAAAGTGAACTGGGTTCCCAATATTGATCATGATGGATACATTTTAAAGCAGATATAGAAACCAAGATTCAATAAGTTTTGGTACTCATGAACCCAAAGCAAATTGAATTATAATATCTGCTCTTCCTATATCATTCAACACAGGATCAAGTGAAAAATTCAAGCACTTCTCCTTACAGAAGCCTTTTCAAATTCTCATTTTACAAGCCCATACCATCAAAGTTAGTTCTCCATCATTTTTCCCTGAATTAGTATGACTTCTACACCTTTTGTGTACCTGATCCTCATTTTGTTTTTACTTACATACTCCACTAAGCTAAATTATGGATTCATACTAATAGTACTTGACCTTGATTGGTTAAAAGGAACCTTCATTGGAATTTTCTTTGTGATTTTTTACTTTCAATTTGCAAATTGCATTCACTTTCTTTCCGATTACGAAAAATACTTTTATTCTGAACATGAACGTATTTCATTAATTTGAGGCTGCTTTAGGTCTTAACAGAAATAGATGTTTCGAGGTTCAAGTGATTCCTGGAAACTGTCTAATGGCAACAATGGTGAAGAAGTCCAACAGATAATATCCTTTTCTGGTTTTTTGCAGCCACTAGAAGCCCCTTGCTCATCATGTTTATTCAGGAATGGCAATAAAAAGGTTGCTAAAATGCATATTATGTACCGAAGAGATATCTTTGTTGAAGATGCGGCAGTCATGCCCTCCCTTTTTGGTCCCTATCATGTTTTAAACGTTGAACTTCTTGATGCAGTTGTTTCCAAAGCAGATATACAAAAGGGAAATCTGGGGAACCATCTCAGAACTGACATTCAAAGGGATTAAAGAGGACATGAATAAGATTTGCTTGAGCAAAACAGATGTCCCTTTTTATTTTATTTTTTCAGGAAAAAGATTATTTATGGAAGATGGTGGTTATATGAGTTTGAGAGGCTGAGACAGATGCAGTTTGGAGACATAAAGGAAGCTATAACTATCATGTCTTTTTTTCTTCTTTGGAAGGTATTAGATATGTGTAAGTTGGAGAAGTCTTTTGAATAGCAAGTTTTGTGCCATGAGATGATACAAAACATTTTTAGTTTGACCATTGGGCTGGAACTTGCCTACTAGGAGTTTGTCCTGATTAGAGGGTTTTGACAATGTACTTGTACATCCTTTCATCCGACTTGATCATCAGAGTTAGCAGAGGAAAAAGTAGACTTTCGGTCTTTCTCAATATCAATGGGTTCTTTAACATCCCATGTGGAGGTGATGAATGGCGGGTCGAATCCTCTATTATCATTCTCTTTCAGAGCATGCATGAAATTCTAGAGGAAGCTTTTAGAACACCAGTTCTTTTGGTTTTTTGTATGCTTGGGTTCCCTCCAAGGTTGAAGTTTTCTTGTTGAAGATCTAGTTCAAACTTTGTCATGAGCCTGGGAATTTTATCTACCTGCAGTGATGGGAAAAAAATCATGGTGTTTTGACTTAAGGGCACCTTTGAATGGTATTTTCTTGCTTTGTATGAACTTGTGAAATATTTGGCACTCCTTTCTCGTATTATATTATGTGCTTAATTATTTAAAATCTAAAGACAACCTTCATGAACAGAAGCTTACCAATGTAGCATCTTTTCCAATAAATATGTGCGATCCTCTTCAATAAGCATATATGACACCTTCTTTTTCAAATATAATAATGCGATCCGTATTTGTATTTATGGATTTTTTCCATCGTATGAGAAAATGTCAAGTTGATCTGCAGGATATTATTGGTCAATGTTTTGATTTTCTACTGAAGAGGGGGATCTCACTCTGGTAAACTAGATGATATCTTGGTATTCCATGATTTTGAAAACTGGCATTGGATTCAGGTAAACTTTGACCGATGGTAGAGCTGGGGCTAGACAGAATCGTCATGAAGTGAGTCCCTTACTCTCACCAATATCATGAGATGGAGTGAGCAAGCCGCTTGGAGGATGTGCCCGTCCATGGGACTCCTAGGCTCCCTTGGAGTGAGTCATAAATCTGGACAATTGTGCGTACTTCTATAGAAGCCAGCAAACTGGTGGGCTGGGCTGCAAACATGAACTTTTTGCTAATTTTTTTAACTCTGCTGAGTATGCTGTGAGAGCTGTCAATTGTGGTTCAAATAAGTGGATATAGATTTTGCTATCAAGGTTAAAGAGTTTTACTGCTTGGGTGGTGATGGCTTCCATCCAGGTTGGCAAAAGTCCACTGGAGAATCATGTGATTTGGAGATCCTCAGCCTCGGATCAAAAAGGGCCTGTATTATTTTATATTATTTAAATTGTTCAATCTTTTATCATTTGATATATAAGTTAGGAGTTTTTAAATTATATAATTTTTTATATATAAATGGTTAAATGTGGTAGATTATATCTAATGGCTTGAATCATTGATGTGGGACTTTATTGCCTGATTTAGATTTGATCGGATCTATGTGAAGATTCATTCAAGTATGTCTATAGATACCTCTTGTTGGGAGTGTCAGCGTGACCCATGGATTCCCCAACGTGAGTTTTGGAGTAATCACAACATTAATTTTTTTGATCAAATTTGTAGTATCTCAAAAAAAAAAAAAAAAAAAAAAATCACAGCTTTAAGGTTGATCAGTCTCTCCTATCTTCAAGATCATCTGCCATATTGTCGTTTTCTTATTGGAAACCCACAACGCGTGAGTAAATTATGACTAGCTGTAATCCTCATTCACATTTTTTTTAAAAGAATGATTTTCTTAGATTGGGACTCTAAGATTTCTTTAAATCAATTTGATAGAATTCCATGATACTTTGAATCGGGAGTCTAGAGATTGTTTGATTTTTTTTTTCTTAACACTTTAGGCTGTCTTAGAATTATACAAAATATATTTTGATTATTAAAAAAGTCTTGTCACAAAATAATAGTTTAGTTACCAAGGAACTATAGGGTTGGAACCCGGAAACTTTGGGGGTGCACCAGTTTTGCTTCAAATAAGAAATCTTAAAATGTGAGTATAATTAACATTTATCAACATTTTTTATTAATAAACATTTTCTTCCATAACTTTTAGAGACAAATTTGTTTCATATTATAATTATCCTTCACATTTTTATCATGTTATGAAATCACTGCATGGTTTCCTCTTAATTTGACCTTTAATAAATGTAAAATGTAATATTTCGAATGATCCACAGGGTGCGGGTTTTCTTATCAAAAAATATATCAAATAAAGTTATATTTGTCAATATCTTTTCTAGATATCGAGTAGATCTTGTTATTTTTTAGAGCCTAGGATTGACATGTCATAATGTCGAGTTTTTATACTGAGAGCACTATATCAATATACAAAGGGGAAAATATTTCAAGAGGCAACATCTGGTATCCTACAAAAATCCAACACCTTGTAAGATAAAAGATATCCTTGTTGAAAAATTCATATTTGCTACTCATATATAATATAAGAAATATAAAATATATGTCAAAGAAAAGAAATGAGTAAATAAATAAGTTATTTATTGGTAGAAGAAGGGCATCTCTGCTGAAGTAAAAGTACAGAGTCAGCGACAATCTTACAAGATAGGAAGAAAAAAAACCCAACAATATAAAACTTACAGGCAACACAAGCAAAGGATAGCTAAATTCCAAGATCTTCAAATGCAGCTGGTAACCTGATATGCATCTGAAGGATAATACAGAGACAAAATATTCCAACCGAGAACAGCAGTGTCAAAACAGAGCAAGGTGCAGCTGGCTGAAGATTAGTCTGATAGGAAACCCGGGCAGAATGATTAGCCCAAGCGAAGGAGGAACTGCACCTCCTGCGTCAAAAATAATGTCTCCCAATAAGGCAGTGTTAGCCAAGAAATCAGCTGCTTGGTTAGCTTCTCTGTCAACATGGGGAGCTGCATGTCAAGAAGTGACGAGCTTTCCAAGCCATGATGCCTGCAATGGGTTGGAGATGAAATCCATTGGATAACCCTGCAGCCACCACTTCTGCTGCATGAGAAACAGAAAAGAGAGAGAGAGAGAGAGAGAGAGAGAGAGAGAGAGGCAAGGACTTGGCCCCGGCTTTGATTAGGTTGTCCGTAGGTTGTCCGTCATAGTCACGTATGATAAAACCTACGGCGATAAAAGGAGGATTTTGCATGGAAGTTTTAGCCACATAAGCTTCCACCACTAGAATGTTTCGACCTGTGTGGGTTTATCTATTTCCATGCCCATTGCAAATGCAGGATGGTACCCGAATGATATGGCTGGTTCTGCAAGCTATACATATCCTTGGCAAAAATTGTTGGAGTTTTAATTTAAAAAAATAATTTTTTCTTATCCTCTAAAGTTTAGTTGTTCGCAATATTTTAAAATATTTTTTTTCGAGATACCTTTTTCAGAATAGAGCCTATAAATAAACTCATCCAGAATTAATCCTAATCTAATCCAATCTCTCTTTTTCTCTTTTTCACTAGTAGTCTCTCTTCCGAGAGTTTTTTCTATACAACGTTCTTTTACTCTTTAACTTTTTACTTTCTATTTTTTTATTTTTCAGGGCAAATAAAGTAGTCGGTCGGATCAAACCTCCCCAGCAATCATGCTCGTTAGAGGAGGATCGGGCTGAGCTGAGTTATTGTATCTTGGGGACGAGATCGTCACAAACCTGCATGTAGAAAACAAATTATGTTCTTAGGGCAGTGTATATCATACGCCTCGATCCAGAAACATTCACATAACATAAGTGACTGCACCATCATGTTATCAGTTATAGCATCCACATTAATAAAGTTAGGCCATTCATTAAGAGGAATAGGTGACAACCAAGGGTGTTGCAGCACATCTATATTAGAACCATCCCCAATACAGCAGATAACTTGGTAATCGAAGCTTACCTTCATTGGGTGAGTGAAACGGGTCCCAGACCACCCAATATTCCTTAGGCTTAAAAACATGACTCCAAGAAATCAAGTGAAACCTCTTACTACCCACCCGATGTCGCCGGCACGAAATTCTTTTTTCCATTCCGGCTATAACATGTAAAGGAGCATCAATACAAGCCAAGCAATATAGTTGCAATCCGTGTCTCTATTTTTGTCCTCCGATGAGTAGTCTGAGCGGTGCGTACGGCGTGCATACAGATTCCAGAACCGAACAATATCTAGCAGGAAAGCTCTGTGTTCCCCCCTCATGTGGGCACTAGGTGCTACACGTGCCTCGCGGAGGCGAGGGCATGACAATTTTATCCACCAAGAAAATGAAGTCATCTGGCCGTAGAGGCTCATACCTGACACAGGAACTCCCAAATACTTCCAAACACTCCACTTTTCCGGCATTTGAAAAAGCCTTCTGATGCCACCTTTTATCCTCCGAGGAGTAGTAGGACTGAATCGGATGTGGGACTTAGAAGCATCGATGGCCTGCCCAGATAGAGAACAATATGCATCAAGGATTGCTTTTAAGCAAATAGAATTTTTGAGAGTAGCCCTGGCCACAAGTAGAGAGTCATCAGCAAATAGTATATGCGACAGATGCACAGATTGTACCCGACTTGGTTGACAAACTTTGAGCAGACTACTTTGCACCACAGCATGCATCAAGACGGATAGAAATTGAGCACGTAATATAAGCATATAAGGAGATAATGGGCAACCCTACCGAAGGCCACAAGAAGGTGAAAGCCAAGCCAAAGCTGAGCCATTGACAAGAATTGAAAAAGTGGTTTGAGTGACACATGCTCTAATCCATTTAATGAATCTACCGTGAAAACTATATGTTAAATAAGAAGGGCTGGTGGATCTGATCGAATGAAGGTTTTCTCCATGTCTAGCTTGATCTTAATTAAAGCTTTTGATGTTGGTGCCTACATTAAGGAGTGCATCATTTCTTGTGCTAGCAGGATATTTTCTGCAATGTTATGCCCCCTGGTAAAAGCACTTGCTCCTCAAATATGAGATAAAGGAAGAATAGGCTTGATTCTAGTGGCTAGGATCTTTGCTACAATTTTATAGATAGTATTGCATTCATCCACATTAGCAGGATTAATTTTTTTGAGGGATGAGGGTGACATAGATTAATTTGGGCCCAAGAATTTGGCATACTAGCAACTTGAAAAAAAATATTTGACCGCCTTGATGACCTTCTTTTTGATAAGATGCCAAAACTTTTGAAAGAAAAAGGGAGGAAAACTATGCGGAGCTTTATCTGGATGCATATTCCTAAGAGCTTGCTCAATTTCCTTTACTGTGATAGCCTTAATGAGGTCATCGTTTTGTGCCTGAGATTTTGATGGATGAAACATGGGTTGGTGTAAGCATTGAAAATTGTAAACATGTTATGAATTACATTATCATCTTCCACCAAACATCCTTGGTGCAGAGAAAGAAAGGGAAAGAAGACTTCCATCGGGAGTCTACTACTGGCCTAGCACGTGCAGAGCGCGTGCTTGATCTGCAGGCTGGTCCAGTGGCAGCCCAAACTAATCCAAATGGATCAGACCTCTTAAGTTACAACCCTCCATTTCAAACATGCTGGTGATGCCCTCTTTTCTTTGCTCCTCTAGATGTTATAATTGTTCAATTATTGTAACATCTTGGAACTTCAGAGACAAACTCCTTGGTGTGGTAGCCTCACTTGGATGGAACCACTTTGTCAAGTCCTTTACCACACATCTAATTTATGCATTTAAATCAATCTGTCCTGCAATGCATCTTCCCAAAATGGCCCTCCATATCATGTTGTAAATTGTAGACACTATCAACATTCGAGTCTAGAAACATTCACATAACTCAGGCCCTTTGTAAGACAACAATCAATATTAATGTTCCCAACCTGCCTTCATGCTTTACTACATTTTGGCCCCCCTTGAAATTTTAGAGAGAGAATCCAGTGCAAACTAAACAAAAATCATTCGGGGCAGGCACCATAGTACATCATATGGGGCGGGACTCTTTTTTTTTCATATTTTCTCTTGCATGCATCTTAAAGAGAAAATCCAAAAGTCCAATAAAGATAGAACTTCTACTAACGGAGTCCATTAGTTCCATAATTTTAAAAAAAAAATTAAAAAAAAAAATTCACGCGACAATAGAGACCGTGAGCAAAGAAAGATCGTCGCATTCTCTTTCTTCTTCATCAAGTGATACACACTCAAGGGCTTTCTGTTACACAACTAGTAGCAACCCAATATATACTTTCAGATAAATCGATATATAGTTTTCAGAATATGATGTTCACCAGTACATAGTATATAGCTAGTCAGTATACACCTAGCAATATAGTCATCTAACATTCCAATATACATATCTAGGTAAATCGATACACAGTCCAGAAAATGATGCTCTTCAGTACACACTATATAGCTAAGTAATATATACTTGTTAGCTTTCTGATACATACTATGTTAAGAGAAGTCTACGGACTATACCACTCTCTTTTCAAAGCACACAATAGTTTGCAATTTCTTTCTAATCTTATGTCAAAATGAAAAACTAGGCAGCCTTATATAGGTATTATAATGCAAAACGAAAATGTAAATCCACTTAACTCTAAAAGAAAAAAAACTGACTACCCATTACCACATAGTTAGGCAGCCCATTACCACACAATTATTCACTATCCATTACCACACATTGACTACCCATTATCAAACGTTTTGATTTGTTGTAACTTCCAACACGTCCCCTCAAATCAAAACATTCTCAATCCAAGCATTTCTGTTAGCCTTCTAAAGGATTCAATCAGCAACGGCTTGATAAAAATGTCAGTTGTTTGCTCCATTGTATGACAATACTCTAATTCCATAGTTTTCTTCTTTATATGGTCCCTAAGAAAATGGAACCGAGTATCAATGTGCTTGCTCCTCCCATGTTGGACTGGATTTTTTGCGAGATTTATGGATGATTTGTTATCCACATATATCAATGTCAATTCTTCTTGTGCATGATCCAACTCTTTTAACAAATTCCATAGCCAGATTGCTTCACAAATGGTTGATAAAACTGCCACATATTCTGCTTCGCATGAAGACAAGGCCACAACTCTTTGCTTCTTGGAGGTTCAAGAAAATGCAGTTGACCCAAGATAGAAGACATATCCTGCGGTGCTTTTTCTCTCATCTTGGTTATCTCCCCAATCATTATCTGAATAGCTAACTAGTTGTGCAATTTCATCATTAGTATATCTTAGAATCCTCTTCGTAGCTAGCCAATGAGACTCCCTTGGTGTCTCCATGTAGCGACTCATAAGTCCGACTCCATAAACGATATCGGGCCTAGTGATCGTCAAGTACCTCAGGCTACCAACTAGACTCTTAAAAAGAGTCGAGTCCACGAAACCTCCATTTCCTTCTCTAGATAGCTTCAATCTTGTGGCTACTGGGGTGTTCACTGGGTTGCAGTTACTCATATTGAATTTCTCCAAGATCTCCTTCATGTACTTCTTTTGGGATATAAGGATCCCATCTTGCTACTGCTGCACTTCGATGCCAAGAAAGTAGGACATTAACCCATTGTTCGTCATCTCAAATTCATTGAACATGGATGTTTTGAACTTTGCAAACATCTCAGCACTATTACCTGTGTATAGCAAGTCATCAACATAAAGGCAAATTATTAGAAATTCGCCTTAATGTTTCTTTTCATGTAGACGACATGCTCATAGGGATATATGGTGAAGCAATTTTGATGAAGATATTCATCGATCCGTGCGTTCTAGGCCCGTGGTGCTTGCTTTAAACCATACAAGGCTTTCTTTAGGTGGTAAACTTTGCTCTCTTGCCCTTTCACCAGAAAACCTTTTGGTTGTTGCACATACACCTCTTCCTTAAGTATGCCATTGAGGAATGTTGACTTGACATCAAGGTGGTATATCTTCCACATATGATGAGCTACAAGTGAAATCAATAATCTCACCGTATCCAGTTGAGCAACCAGGGCAAATACTTCTTCATAATCGATGCCATATTTCTATTTGTAGCCTTTCGCTACAAGCCTCACCTTGTGCTGATCAATTCCACCATCTGTTGTTCGCTTAATCTTGTATACCCACTTGACATCAATCGCCTTATGATTTTGTGGGAGTGTTGTCAACTCCCAGATGTTATTCTTTTGGATGGCGTGAATCTCCTCTTCCATTGCCGATCGCCAACAATCTTCTTCCTTGGCCTCTTGGAAGGTAGGAAGCTCGTGATCAGCATATAAACAGAAAAAATTAAGCTCATCGTCATCTTCTATTTGCTTATAAATCTCCCTGAGGCTTCTTATTCTGATGGAACCTCAACGCATGGTAGATTTGTTGCTACTACCTCCCCCAGAAGATGAAGAGCCTCTTCCAGGAGAGGGTGTAGCTTGTTGAGGAGATGGTGGTGTAGCTGGTGGTGGAACCTCTTGTGGGGGTTCATCCACCATAAGTTGCTCTTTGGCAGTTTCTTCATTGCTCCGGTTCCATGATTCTCCTTCGTTGAAGACGACATCTCTACTAACTACTAGTTTCTTGGTTAGTGGGTTATAGAGCTTATACACCTCTAACTCCTCACTGTATCCAATGAAGATACATTTTTCACCGCGATTATCAAGTTTCTTCCTTTTGATATCAGGTACTTGAGCATATGCAACACACCCAAATATTCGTAGGTGTGCCACACTAGGCTTGTAACCACTCCATGTCTCTTTATGTGTCTGTTCTTCACTATCTTTGTCGGACATCGATTAAACAAATAAGTTGAGCACGCCACAGCTTCCGCCCAGAACTGCTTCAGCAATCCCTTTTCTTTGAACATGGTTCTTGTCATGTCAAGAATGGTTCAGTTCTTTCTCTCTGCGATGTCGTTTTGCTGTGATGTGTAGGCAGTAGTAAACTGCCTCTTTATGCCTTGCTCCCTGCAATATTTTTGAAAGACATTTGAGGTGTACTCACCACCTCGGTCAGATCGGAGAGTTAAAAGCTCGTAACCACTCTCCGCTTCAACTAGAGCTCTAAAGTGCTTGAAGTAATGAAAACGGCAGATTTATCTTTAAGAAGGTACACCCACAATTTTCTATTGAAGTCATCAATAAAGGTAATGGAATATCTATTACCTCCCAAAGAGACAGGCTCAATCGGTCCGCAGATGTCAATGTGAACAAGTTGCAATGGTGCCTCTGTTCTTCATGAATTTTCATTAGGAAAAGGAAGTCGTGGTTGCTTGCCAAGTATGCAACCTTCACAAATATGATTTGGTGGATCGACTGCTGGTAGGCCATGTACCATGCCGAACGTAGAAAACAACTTCAGGCCATTAAAGTTTAGATGGCCGAAGCGAAGATGCCACCTTCATGACTCATTCTCAACGAGTCCTTGAAAACACTTCTCGAATTCCGTATTTAGAGGCAAGGGGAACATACCGTTCTTTGTCATCTTAACACAAGCTATGAGGCTTCCATTTGTATTTTTCAATCAAAGATGGTTGTTCTCCATATGTACTACGTATTCTTTTTCAAGTAGTTGACCGATGCTAATAATATTGCTTTTCATATTAAGAATATAGTAAACATCAGAAATATACTCGGGCTTACCATTCTTTTGATAGATTTTGATCTTTCCTTTGCCTTTAACTGGGAATTTTAAAGAATCTCTAGGGTTGTTAACGGGTCGAGCTCGAGCTCGGCTCGTGCCCAGCTCGGTAAAAGCTCGGCTCGAGCTTGGCTCGTTGTCAAACGAGCCCGAGCTTGAGCCCAAAATGAGGCCCGTTTCAATCTGAGCCCAAGCTCGAGCTTGAGCCCGAGCAGCTCACGAGCCCAATGACGGGTCAGTCCAATTAACAATTTAATTGGGTCTCAATTAAACTTGGACTTAACCCAGTTAAATTTTATTTGGCTTAATCAATTTAAATCCCAATCTGATTGAACCCAGTTGGATTTAAATCAAACCCAACCCGAGCTAACCCAAATCCATTTAATTTCTTTAAATCGGATTAGATTGGTTTGGATTCAAACTCAACCCGTTAACCCGAACCCAACCTGTTAACCCATTCCCTTCTCCTTCTCTTTCTTTTTCTTTTCTTGTCCTTTCTTCTCGGTTTCTCCAGAATGTTCCAGCGAGGCCCCTCTTCCTTCTCCCTTTCTCCCCCTTTCTTTTTCTCTCTTTGCCGACTTCTCCACCGGCGACAGAGGAGGGGAGGAGAAGCCCTTCTCCACTGGCGAAGTAGGGAAGGAGTCCCTCGAACGGGAGAGTCGGGCCACGGTCGGCGGCACCTGCGGCCGAGCCCACGTCATCCTCGGCCATGCCAGAGGCCGACGCCCGTGTCGGCAATGCTCGCGACCAAAGCCAACGGCCACTGCACGTGACGATGAACCGGTGAGTCATTTCTTCTCTTTTCTTTTTTCTTTCTTTCTTTCTTTCCTTCTTTCTTCTCTTCTTCTTCTTTTCTTTCTTTCTTTCCTTCGTTCTTCTCTCCGACGACGAACCGAGCTCGGGGATGGGACAGGCTCGAGCTCGGGCTCGCGCTCGGGCAAATGAGCTTTACGAGCTCAAGCCTGAGCCAGGTTGTGCCAAGCAAGCCCGAGCCCGAGCCCAATACAGGGCTCGGTACCGAGCCCGAGCATGAGATTTTGTGAAACGAGCCGAGCCGAGGCCTCGGGTCGACTTATTAACAGTTCTAAGAATCTCCCAAACTCACATTTCCATGAACTCCTTCTGTGAGTTCCATGAAAAATTATTTCTTCCCGCATATGTGGTTGCTAGCACCCGAGTCAAGGTACCAAGCATCATTCTAAACACTTGAATTATCAAGAGCGAGAAGAAGTGTAGAGTTGTTACCCTCATTATTTGTTGCTTCAGCGAGATTGGTTTGCTCTTTGGTTTTGTGCCAGCAATCCGATGCATAGTGCCCAAAATTATGACAGTTGTAGCACTGAACATTCTTGTTAAAAGATAGAAGATTTCCACGCTCGGGTGTGAATCTTCCCCAATTGCCTCGTCCTCGGCCTCTAAAGCTTTGGGTCTCCACTTGATTTTGAGTGGTTCGTTATTGGGGACCATGTCCCCTGCCTCTACCACGACCACGGCCTCTACCATGTGAGCCTCGATCACTTAAAGTCAACTTTGACTCTAGCGCTTGTTCCAAAGCTGTGGAGATAGTTTTCTTTTGCATGCATTGCTCATGAACTTGGAGAGATCCCAAGAGCTCCTTAATTGAGATCTCCTCCAAATTCTTCGACTCCTCAATCGCCGCCACCACGTGCTCGAACTTTGATGAGGGGGATCGGAGCAACTTCTCCATGACTCATACATCTTCTATCGTTTCTCCATTTCTCCTGATATTATTCACGATTAATACTAATCGCGAATAATAGTCGGAAATATTTTCTTCGTCTTTCATTTGAGCAGCTTCAAAATCGTCCCTCAAAGTTTGGAGATGAATTTGCTTAACCCGCTCGACTCCTTTGTAGATTGTAGCAAGGATTTTCCATGCTTCCTTACTCGTCGTTGCTTCGGCAACTCTTTCGAAGGTAGACTTATCAACCCTTGATAGAGTAGGAAACGAGTCCTACCATCTTTCCTTCTTTTCTCCCTAAGTGCCTTCTTTTGTTCGACAGTGTAGGCAGCTTCTTCCTCCGGTGTGGGTTCCGTGAACCCAACAACTATTAGCTCCCATAAGTCTTGGGAACCTAATAAAGCTCTCATCTAGATTGACCAACTCTTATAGTTATCTTTCGATAACTTGGGTACTTGTGAATTGACTAGGGTATTGGTAGAGGCCATGTGAAGAAGAGAAGGTGAGAAAATAGATCTAAGTGGCTCTGATACCAATGTTAAGAGATGTCTATGGACTATACCACTCTCTTTTCAAAGCAGACGATAATTTGTAATTTCTTTCTAATCTCATGTCAAAATGAAAAACTAGGCAACCTTATATAGGCATTACAATGCAAAATAAAAACATAAATCTACTTAACTCTAACAGAAAAAAAAAATGACTACCCATTACTATATTATTAGGCAGTCTATTACCACACAATTATTGACTACCCATTACCACACATTGACTACCCATTACCAAATGTTTTGATTTGTTGTAACTTCCAACATACTGTAAGATTTTGTGATATATACTTGAGCAGCAACTTAATACATATCTTCAGATAAATCATTGCATAATTTTCAGAACATGGTATTTATGAGTACATACTATATGATCAAATGATACACACCTAGCAAAATAGTCATCCAATATTCCAATGAATACTTTAGATAAATCGATGCACAATTTTCAAAAAGAAGGAAGAAAAAGACTAAGGAGGAGAAGAAAGCCCTCACGGATGGAAGAGAGGGCTTGATGAGAAAAAAAATAGGAAAAGATTGACGAGAAAGAAAAATGATGCAAATGGTCTTTTTTTTATGGATAGTTCTTCTTAATTGGCGCGTATAATTTTTTTATTTTTTTTTAAATTAAAAAACTGACGGACTCCATTAATAAAAATTCTTCTATACCTATTTGATATTTGGATTGTCTTTGTAAGAGAAAATTTATCAAAAAAAACAAACGCCCAATATTTTGTTTTTATGGTGCCCGTTGTATGTGATTTTTGTTCGCACAAACTGCGGTTATCTGCTGCTAGTGCAAACTACCCTGTAAAAGAAGCGAAGCTTCCCCTCTTCCGATGGTACTTTCCTATCTCGAATCCTTGTTTAGCTTTATCCTCGCCACCCTCGCCGCCCCTCTTCTCTCTCCTCTTCCAAACAGTATTCTCTGCCCTCTCCCAAACTGTACTAGTGCTGTCCGTCCCTTTATCTGAGGTGCTTTGTTCTCCCCGCAGATGATTTCGGCTGGAAAGGAGCCTCGGACCCGGCCTCATATGCCTCGAGATCTTGAATTGAACGCTCCCCCACCGTGCCTGCCCTCCAAAGCTCTCAGAGAAGCTTCCTCGAGTACTGCACTCTCGGGTTATGTTTCTCCCTTTAGCCTTTATCCTCTCTCTGCACTCTTGGGTTCTGTTTCTTCCTTTAGCTTTTAAACTCTCTCTCTCTCTCTCTCTCTCTCTCTCTCTCTCTCTCTCTCCCTCTCTCTCTCTCCCCCTCCCCCCCCCTC
>JAOXJJ010000139.1:9176437-9195147 GCA_025769935.1 Phoenix roebelenii
GGGATCTATTTTCATATTCGAATCTATCCGGATGTAGATAGAAACTTGAAGATCCAACTAGTATCCGTATTCGTATTCATATCCATTAAAGAAAAATAGATATGGATATAGATATGGATAACTAACTATCCAATCCATATCTGAATATTCGATTTCATTTATAGCCCTATTTAATTTATATGTAAAGAAAATAAATGATTATATTAGGATGCTATTAATTTGATTTATCATGCACTTAGCAATATCTTTGATCCCATGGTTATAAGGTTTAATTATTTGATTTATATCCATATTTACAACCATACGTTTGGTATCGAATTTATATTCATATCCATTTAAAACAAATATGGACATGAATTTTTGAATTTGACTAAGATTTGTATCCATATCTGTATTCGTCAAATAAAACAAATATAGATATGGATATGCTAGTATCCGATCTGTATCTGATTCAATTTCAGCGCTATTTGGTGGGCTATTCTTCAATGACTTTCGAGTATCTCTTGCAACTTTCTTGCTTGATGGAGGACTGGCAACATAGAAAGTGAAGCAAAGGAAATAACATAGAAGATTGAAATAATAAACAAAGCAATCCTGATGGGGATATCAGAGCCTTTCATCCAGATGATCCTGAGCCCTCGGATTGAGTCAGACCCGGATGGGGACATCAGAGCCTTTCATCCAGATGATCCTGAGCCCTCGGATTGAGTCAGACCCGGATTGGGTTCATTTGAGTCAGAGTCATTTTATTTTATTGCATTATTTACTTTTGTCTTAGTCAAGTTAATTTGGTCCGTTGTTTTATTATTAGACTGGTCAATTGGGTTTATGTAATTGGATCAATGTGTAAAGTCTATATAAAGACCACCCCTCTCATGTATGGGGGATTGATGATTAAATGAAAAAACCTTAGCCTCTTTCTTGTTCTTCTTCTCCCTCATTCTCCTCTTCTTTTCTTTCTGCGTCTTTATAACCTCTTCTTCCTTCTTCCTCCCTTGTTCTTTCTCCTTCTCCTCTTTTTCCTGCAGTGTGCTACATCAAATCCTCCCTCATACTCCTCCTCTCTCGTCTCCCTCCAACACTGTCGCTATGCCTCCCTCTCCAACCCCTCCTATTGTGACTTCAAGAAAGCCATAGCCTCCTCTTTCCTAGCTCCATGAGTAAGATTCTTCGCTCCAAACAACTTTATATTATTATAATATGATAGTCATGTGCCACCACTCTATTTATAGAGACGAATGATAGGACCACTTTGGAATACTTTAGAAACTCGAAGGATCCTTTAGAAAATTTTTAAAGAAAAAGGATGTGTGGGAAACTAGGAATTGCTTAAACTTGAGGGGGTAAAATTATAATTTTTCAAACCATTATGACATATCCTACTATTTTCTTAGGGTGTGGAAACTAGAGGCTTCGATTGGACTTGGCTATACCTATAACCAAACCCAAAATATTATCTATATTGGGCGAGGTTTGAAGTAATTATTTTTGAATACTATCTTATAAGTTATGATATGCAAAAGAAAATAATGTAGGAAATATAAAAAGAATACATCTAAGGGAGGGTATTTATTCAACATATGTATGTATGTATGTATGTATGTATGTATGTACATTTGTATGTATGTATGTATGTATGTATGTATGTATGTATGCATGCATGCTTTTATGCATGTGCATAATTGGCTTAGGCTTTGTGTTTATAAGTATGGATCCATCAAACCCAAATCCAATCAAACAGTTTACTAGATGCATTTCATTTTTGAATTCTATGTTTTGGACAGGGCCGGCTCAACCCTTAGGCAACTGAGGCGGTCGCCTAAGGCCACAGCCCAAAGAAGGCTCACCGCAGGGAAGGCCTCAAAAACAAAACGGAAAGGAAAAAGGCCCCCTTAGTCAGTTCGCCTTAGGTCGGCCCACTGCAGGAAATATCGTAAAGATAAAACGGAAAAAAGAGGTCCTTCTTAGTGAGTTTGCCTTAGCTCCCAAATGCATTGAGCCGCTCCTGATTTTAGATTGACTTCGGGTCAGATTGGGTCGTCAGTCTCTTTTGGCACCCATTTATACCAGGACAGTTAATTTAAAATTTTATATTTATTTTTGTCTTGTGTATTACATATGCCCTGTAAATGAAGGGGTTGAACTGGTTTCCACTTTTCATGGCTCTACCATATATGCAATCCAATGATTCCATGCTCACTAACATAACAAGAAGAGCTGGCAGAACATACTTTAGCCTGTTAGATGACTCTTTTGAGTTAACCACACCACACCTCCCCAATTTTCACTAGACCATCTTGATCTTTTGGCAGAACATTAGACCTCAAGACTGGTTTGTTTGGTTGTATTGGTTTCCAGCAACACTACCCTATTCCGATTTAACGGCACAATCTCTCCCTCCCTCTGTCCGTAGGGACCGGGGACTGGGGAATTTGAGGATGTTAAAAAACTTAAAAAAGGAAACGGAGAGAGCGAGGAGAGTTTGGAAGAAGGTGGTGTGATTGGTCGATACACTTAAACATTATCTCCTCCTTGCTTGCCCTATAAAACCCGAAACCTAAACCTCCGCCCGATCTGATCGGAGGCTGGCTTCGAACCATCTCCATTCCCTTGTCCTCCTCGTTCTCTGTCATTCTTTGGTAGCCCAAAGGAATAACAGGCGCTGATCGCCATGAGGACCACAACCCACCAGCCTCTCATCACCGCTCCTGCCAACCTGAGGCCTGGGAGGAGGTCCGCCTCGTCTCTAGGGCTCCCCCCGAGGTGCCCCGGGAGGAGGGCCATGGTCGTCAGGGCGGCTGTGGCCGTGGAGCAGGAGGCGAAGACCAAGGTATCCCTTGTGAGGATTGGAACCAGAGGGAGGTAGGCGGCGTTGTTTTTTTTTTTTTTCTCTCTCTATCTCAGTGGGTCATAATTTGTACAATTTTTGTGTTTTTACTTGATACAAGTGTTTGATGGAGCTGGATATCGGGAATTTCTTGTTAAAAATTGGGATTTCAGCTTCATTTGTTTGGATTTTGCTTTGGTTGGACCCTAGTGAGGTTTTCGGTGTCATAATTTGGATTCGTGTTTTCTGGTTTACCTGGATATTGGGTATCTCTTGTTACAAAAGAAGGTGTTCAGCTTCTTTTGTTGGATTTTATCTTAGTTGGAGCCTCGTGAAATTGCTTCTTTTATAGATTTAATGGGTTTTCTTCATTATTTTAGTTTAGTTTTGTTGTTATATTTATTTTTTCCTAGATTCTTTTAATTGGGCTATATCTCTTTAAAATACCCTTTTGGGGCTAAATTTGTCTATATCTTTAAGCATCTTTTATGATTGAGTGACTTAATGGCACTTTAGAGTTGTCCTTAGCTTTACTTCTGGAAGTTATGAGGCTTTTGAATTTAAGTATAATTCGCATTATTTAGGGCTTTCAAAGGTGGGAAAAAGTTGGGCACTTTCATACACTAGTTTGTATAGATGAAGTGTTGATTTTTCAATTAATAATCATATCTTGTCTGGTATTATTGGTGTCATCTTGGGGAATTTGGCATGGGTTTGTTGAATCGGGGACTTATCTACCTAAACATCTTATTGGAGAGAGGATGGTAACTTTTACGAGATTTTGTGATGTGGGAAAAAACAGAATGGTCTGGTGCACAACCCTCGGGAGAAATTGAGGTGATCAAGGAACTGAGTTTTTTACTTCACAGCAACAAATTTTTCTTGACAATAGAGGAGTAAAAATGGGGGCAGAAAGGTGACTTTCAAATTAAAAACCCTCTGCAGCAGTAGGATTCATAGGACTCTATTATGTTGTCTGGAATTTATATTAGAGATAAAAGCCTCTTGGAAAACTATTATTAAAAAGTTTTTGTAAAGGAAAACTATTATTAAAAAGTTTTTGTAAAGAATGAAAACTACATAGTATATGATAAAGATATAACTATCAATCTTCCCATCCTTGATTAGAAGCCATTTCTGAATGCATCAGAAGAAGTAAGATTGCCTTAGTAATTCTAGCATGAGCTCAAACACCAGTTTGTAGATTGGAGACTGACTTGAAACCAAGGTTTGAAAACATGGGTTTTGCTTCAGTTTTAGCTGGCTTAATGGAGTTTTTATTTCTGCAGTTTTGGAAGTTTCGCTCCAAGTACGGAGTTTTGGTCAAAAAATGAAAAATTTCAAAAAAAATAAAAAAAAGAAAAATACAAAAGAAGCCAAGAAAAGTCATTACATAACATTTTAGATTATTATGTGTTATATACTTTCTTTATTATGTATGTATGTATGAATGTGTATGTGTGTGTCATTAGGTATGTACGTACGTATGTATGTTCAAGAAAACCATTATATTTTGTAGTTGCAAAGCTTTGTGGTGACTTTTGTTAAAAAAAAGAACATTATGTTTTGCAGTTGCGAAGCTTTTTAGTGACTTTTGTTAAAAAAAAATCCATTATATTTTGCAGTTGCAAAGCTTTTTAGTGCCTATATGCTCAAATATTTTCTTCTTTTTTCCATCGAGGTCATAAATATATTGAATCTAAGCATTTCTTTCTAATATATCTGAGGCTAAGAGGCTATTTGAGTAGCCACTGAGGTGGTAGCCTAGTGGGATCGTGACCTTACTTCCAACCAAGTGGTTCCGAGTTCGAAACACACGGGCGTTAATTAAATTGTGGAGACCGGATGCTCCCTGCTCGGACACGGGGTCTGGAAGGGCGTATCGCTCTGCTAGTAGCCTCGGTGGTGCCAGGTGTGACGTACTCATATGTGGTATTTGTGCCGGAGCCCAGAAAGGTAACCGAGCTAGGCCCACGAGTGGGGAGGGCATGAGTAAAACCGGCCGGGGTGCCCAACACACGGTCATTTCGGCCCGCATCGAACATTCTCCTGGTGGGGTGAGGGCCCAGTGGGAGCTGCTACGCGCGGGTGGGCTTGTCCCTTCCTCCCCCCTTCCGCTTTTTTTAAGCAAAAAAAAAGAAAAGAAGAGGCTATTTGAGCAAGCATATGTAGTTACGAATTGTTATATTTTACGTAAAGATTATAGTCTTGTAAAATGTATAATTTTTAATTATTCACTATAATCCATATAAAATAAGGGCTTTTTCAGAGTATCCGTCCATCAAGGATTATTTTTATTATCTATCCCCTCTTTTAGCTCTAGGAGAAAAGAATTGAAAATTGGAAGTACATAGCCCATGTCCTTAAATAACTAACATATGATCATAATATGATCGAAACCACTGAAAGTGGACTGAAATTAGTCGGTTTCAGCCAAAACTGTTTGAAACCTCATACTGGGGGTCAATCTTGGTTTGGTCTTGGCTGAAACCGATCAGTTATGGTCAAAACGGTTGGTTAACAGATCGGTTTCAGTCAAAACTTGAAGCCTAGCTTGAAACAAGACAAGAATTGGTGGGCTTCATGTGGAAGTGCTTTTTGGTGTTTGATTTCGGTGAAGGAATGCACTAGTATCAGTGACGAAAGAATAATGATGGTTTTGTATATTGCATCTAAGGAAGATTTGGGTTTTAGAGTTCTGTCTAGTGATTTTTCAAAATGGTAGTGGGTATAGATCAAGTTTTGGATTCTTTTTACATTTTCATGAATTTGTTGGAGTAGGTGTTTCTTAGATCTGTCGTAATGCTGTTTTCTTAGACTGTTTGTATCATTTGCAGTACCTTGCTGTGTTACCTTGATTCTTGGCGAAGTTCTGGTTATATCAGGGAAGATAATGCACTTCCATCATACCGATGAAAGAAGATGGGATCTGTCTTTGTTCAGTTTTAAGTTTATTGGATTTTACACCATATAAATTTATTTCTTAAGTTCTCTCTGTTCATTCAAGCAGCCTTGTTCTTAAGTTTTTGATCTGAACATATACCATGTGCAGTTTTTTTAAAATTATATCTTTTTAAATTCTTTGCTGTTTTGGTGCCTGTAATTGCCATGAGATATTCAGGTTAGGTTCTCAGTTATCCATTGCTTCTGATGTGCTTAAAAATGAAGGGTTATTGCACTTCAATTGAGTTATTTTCTCAACCTGAGTCACCCTAGACATGTGTCTGATAATTTATCTCTAAACTGGATATGTTTTTTAGCCTGTTTGTTTGACCATGTGCTGATCTTCTCTGTTCTGTGCAATTTGATATTGCAAGATTTATAATAAGCAAACAGGTCACCAATAAAAGGAAATACCTTCCCCCCTCGCTTTTCCAATCGCACTTTCTTTCTTTTGCCTTTTATTTCCTTTGTTTATTTATTTATTTATTTTGAGTTTTTCTACTTTCGGAGGAAATATTAAATCTGTTACATACAAGAATACAGAAGTAAGATCTCGATATTTCAGTGGAATCTTACTATAACTAATCTGTGAAAGCTGAAACTAGGCCATATGGAATAACCTCAATTGACATACAATTGCTTTGGTGACGCACTAATGTACATGGTTTAAGATTCTTATGCAATAATGTAATTGTTCTAAGATTCTTAGGCTAAAACATGGAAACTGACATTCGTTCTTTCCGTAGACTGCTTTCAAACTGGGAACAGTGAGATGGTTTTCGCATGTTAAATAGATGATTATTTTCTGTCCATTCAATAATTTAAATCTGTTGCTGGATAGTTTATGCATATTTTAAATTGCATCTGTCTTTTACTGTAAGTCAAACTAACTTTGCATCATGTGATTTTAAGTTCATGGATTGGCAGCGAAATTTCTTTGTATAAATACATGTTCAAGCAATTCTTTCTTCATGTGGCAATTCATTATGCGCACAATATTGCATGCAAATCAATACTATGTGTTCTTGACAGTCATGCTTTATCCTTGTACTTTGTGGATGTGGATGATATTCCTCCCTATGGATATTTAGGACAGTCCGCTAGCACTTGCCCAAGCCTATGAGACACGAGACAAACTCATGGCAACTCATTCTGATCTAGCTGAGGATGGAGCAATTGAGATAATAATTATTAAGACTACAGGTGATAAAATACTCAATCAACCACTAGCAGATATAGGTGGCAAAGGTCTTTTCACGAAAGAGATAGATGAGGCCCTCTTGGAGGGCAAAATTGACATTGCAGTTCACTCGATGAAGGATGTTCCTACATATTTTCCTGATGGAATGATCTTACCATGCAACCTTCCCCGAGAAGATGTAAGGGATGCATTTATTTGTTTGACAGCAAAGTCTCTTTCAGAGCTTCCAGCTGGAAGCTTTGTCGGAAGTGCTTCCCTTCGGAGACAGTCTCAAATACTTTATAGATATCCATCTCTCAAAGTAAGTTCTCAAATGATGCTGTTAGTTTTACTTTTCGTTGTCTAGGTATGGTGACTTTATTCTATCCAGCCATATAACAGAGGCTTAACTGCTTAATGGATGGTATGCTCTATGGAATTTCACAACCTCTGTTTTGTATGAATTCTTTTTCCTGTGCTTGTTCATTAAATGGATCTAAATTGGCTTTTGGAGAAGGTTTAATTTAATGCCCCTCCTCTTTTCAGTTTGCCACTTTAAGGATTTATTAAGATGCTGAGCTCCCTTCAATGGTTTGATTAATAGTTTTGACGCTCGTGGCTACCATCCTGATAATGGCATTGTTCTTTCTCTCTATATTTCCTAAAATTATAAATGTATTCTGTTGAATATAGAGTCCCAAGGCTGTATTTGGATAAAATATAGTTGCTTTTGTTAAGCTATTCTTCCTTGTCAACTTTAAGTGTGTATTAAATTAAATTTAGCATTTTTACAAGAAGGTACCAACAAAAGCTGTGAACTAGAACTCCTGTTTATTTGAGATATGATGATTGATATTTTTTAACTCCTGGTTCAAGGTGGTGAATGAATTGCACTTATACATGTCTAAATAAGTTGAAAAAAATCATCTTGAATAAGGTTTGCCATACCAGTCAGTACCGGTGTATATTGACTGTATTGTATTGGTACTGATACCGAACTGATACACGGTACAGTGGACATATTGACACTTGATACGCCAAACAAGGTATTGTATTGAGCGTACTGATATTGCAATAAGATGGTATCGGTATGAGGTCTGGTACTGAGATGACGAACTTTGATCTTGAAAGTCTTGAAAACAATTATTAGTAGATAATTTTTGTCATATGAAATGTGAAATTGAAATTCATTGAATATCCTTGTGCCCCTGATGATAGTGTGCTACCTCTTTTCTTCTCGCTTGTTTCTTCTGTCTCTACCTTCTGTTCTCATTAAATCTGAAAGCTTTTGGATCAACTGAGGGCATATAAGATGAGCATTGAACATAAAGAATGATTAAGTAATCAAGGAGTTATAAAGGAATATGCCAGGAGAGAGCATTAGTTGCAGTAGATGAGGATTAAGTAACAAATTGCATAAGATATTAAGGGCATGTGAAAGAAGATGGCATTGACGTTTGTACCATATAGACCTTAGAAGGTTTGAAGAAGAAGATTTGGTGAACAATATGGGAAGTTGCTGTAAAGGATTTAAGTAGTTTGCATTGATAGGGAATGTAAGCTATGATGGAAAGAATTGTAAACAGGGATTGACATAGTGAACCCTGATCAAGTGTGAATTGTGATTAGATGTGTTGGTTATCATAGTTGTTCTAAAGCCTGTGACAAATTTTGTGGAAGTAGTAAGCAAGATAGGTAAGTAGGTAGCATGTTTCGAGATATGATAATATACTGACTGCATCGTATGTAGCTTGTAGACACTCCTCTTTCTCAATCAATTCATCTTTGTCAACCTTTGATATGATGGATGCTGTTGCGAGAACAATATTTAGGCCATTGACCTCGTTAACTCATATTATTTGCTAGAGGCCTATTGATACTGTCAAAATCATCATTTGCTAGAGGCCTATTGATACTGTTATTGATACTGTCAAAATCATCATCAGAAAACCTTTTCAACTGCATGACTGAGACTTCAATCCAACTGCTAGGCTTTAGATACCTGGTTGGTAGAAGCGATAGAAAAGAAAAGGAGGGAAATAGAAGAAGAAAAGAGCTTAGAATGCTTTATGAAATTCTGAAATTTGGTTTATTATGACAAATATGTTTCTCTTTAAGTGCAATGTTTTATGGTTGCATCATGCAATCCTAGTTGAGTCTGAATTTACCACTCATCATGCCCATGCTACTCAAGGCTAGTTCAATATGCATACTGAAAAGCTATGCAGCATTTTTGTAAGATAAACAATCTACACCAATGCAATACACTTATTGAACTGGTTTTTCTTCTCATCTAGGCTATTTTACTTATTTTTACTGGGAATTAAACTTTTTTGAGCACTCAAATGTGTCATTTAATTCATGTAACTAAGTTAACACCCTAGGCTGTGCTAAGAATACATGCCCCATGTTGCTAAATTATCCTAAATATATAAATATTACGTTTTTAAGTGATCTAACAAAATGAATAATGTGAAGTATCATGAAAACAAAATAAACAGTTAGAAGAAGCTGCAGTATATTAGGGAGGTTTAGAACACCAAAGACAATATTGAAACCAAACGAACCGAAACAGTCTCTTACCCCAAAAATAAAAACAAATTGAAATAGTCAAATTTGGGTGGGATACATGCATACACTAAAATACTTGCCAATTTGCATTTGCATGTAATATTGTCTGTCCCTGCTATACATTATGGTTTTGGTTAATAAAAATCACAACCCTTGTAGCATGCCAATGGTTCTGTTATGAATGACATCTTACATCATGTTTAAATCTGGATTAGCCAATGAATTCAATGAAAAACTCCTAACTGCAAGTGTTTCCTCACACTTGGCAATCAGATTAAATTTCTTTACACTTACTGTCTTCAAGATGCTTTTTTTTTTTTTTGTGGTTGGGCTTCTTGTTAAGAGCAAAACAATTGAATCATGTGTCCTAACTCTACATTGTTTGTAATCTAGAACATGGCCATTAATTGCTTTCAATTATAGTATTGTGACATGTTAAAGCTGCAATATAACTCCAGTTGGTAAACTATATTTTTTGCTTAACCGCAACTGGCATCCTGGGATGGATAAGTTAGCATGGAAAAACTCAATGATGTTATGTTGGTTTATTAAATTTTAGTAATTTATTCTAATCAAGATCCTGTTTTCTTAGTCTATGGAGCTTTTCAAACTCTTGCTTTTGAATCCTTTGACACAAAAGTTTAGAATACATTCTAACCAAATAGAACGACTGCCAAAATGCAAGGAGCAGTTCATACTTTTTCTTTGACAGATGGTATTACCAACACCTTTGATGCTTTTGATAACCATAATTACAATAAGAAAACCTTATTTTGTCTAGTTGAGCAGGCTTTGCATATTTAATTAGATTTTATTGTCTTGTATCCTAATGTATTTCAATTCCTAATGTTACGATGGATTGCTATTTACGGTGGAGGCACAGGATTTGAGGAGGGTGGGCTGGAGGTAGATAGTTAGAGAAAAAGAGCAGCCGAGTTAACAGTTTGTATTATTTAGTAAAAAGTCCCGACAACGTGAACCAAGTTTAGTGTGAACAATTTCTGCTCAGCCTATTCTAATCAACTATTCTTTTTCTCTTGATACATGAAAAGAACCCAAACTTTGGCCATAGAAGTTTATCTTTTCAGTCTTTCTCGCCCGCCATGTTCCAATTTGAGCAGGCCAAAGGTGATACTTTTTCCTAATCCTTGATTATGTCTTTCTTTTCTTGGAATATAGTGGCCTTAGTCATAGTGTTAAATGCAAAGATGTGTCCTGACAAGCTAGAATAAAGAGCTTTAATGAGAGTAGAGAGAGGTATGTTGCAGGAAAATGAGTCTGATATGTTCATCATTGGTGTACCCTCTTGATGGGTAGAGAGAATTTCTACAATAGGAGGGAGCTTTCACAATGTGGCTTTACAGAGGGCTGTTACAAAGGAGGCAAAATCAGTTGTTCATTTTCCGAAGCGCCCGAGAAATTCATGTTTTTTCCAACCAGATGAGAGGACGGAAAAGGGAAGAAGGCAAAGGGTCTGCCTTAGAAAGGGATGGCTGTTGTAAGGGAGAGTTAATGCAGAGTTTCTTTTCCAACAAGGCTTCCATTTCACTTAGTTATATCAGCTGTGTAAGCAGCTAGTTGCCCCATAATAGGGTTCAAATAGTATTTTCCTTTGATTTCATTTAATTCAGAGCCTGGGCTTGACCTGTACTTTTGCCTGAACAGGGCCTACACATATCCAAACCAGTTTGGGCCAGGCCCAAGCTTAACCTGTTATAGCTCTATTGCTCCCTATATTATTGGACTCTTCAAGTTAGCCTATTAGCCACATCCAAATCAGGATTGGAATGGCACTCACATGGTTTTGTAACAAGAAATTCCTAGATATTGAAAGGATTTGACACTTAGACATATACCCACACCCCACAAGAATCGCAGTCCATGCAACACAGATAGCCGCTCGCTCCTTTTTCCCTTTTTCTCGTAACATCTTATCGCACTTTAATGTAAATGCCACTTGACGGTTCATCCTAAATTTTATAAGAATTGGGCAAGTGATGAATGGTATATAAGAATATGTAAGACTTGAGGGAAGAAAAAAATAAAATCAAAAAATAGCCATCAAATGGAAAAAAGCAGCTGATATGGTCAACCTGTCTGTGTGAAAATTTCTACTCAGAATATACCTGGAATACTTTATTTTAATAATTTTTTATAATTGAAAAAACACTACCAGGTATTGCTTATTCAAAACCAATTTCTTGTTTTCCAAGTATAATTGTTTTCTAATTTATGGAGTCCAGAAGGTCTATAAGGACTTAAAGGCTGTTCATATTTATCTCAAAAGGTTTGAATTGATCATGCAATCTTTATAAGGATCTCGAGTATTAATTTTTTAGATGACTTAAAGGGTGCCATATGTTTTGGGTTATAAAATTGGGCCTAATCTTCTGTTTGTATTCTTCCATGGACTTGTGAGGTATGATATATCCTCAGACATAGTTTGATGCTTATTCATTCTTTAATCTGAAATTTATTTTCAACTTATTCCAATCTTCTGAATTATTTTCATTTTATGGTTTCCTCACTGCTTGCTTCAGCTCAATTTCTTGTTTAAATATTCCAAAGTACAAACCTTTCTATCATAGTATCTACTTTTCCTGATACGAGAGACAGATTATTGTCTCTGTCTGCTGCAACCACATGTTTTAGAATGAGATTTGTAGTGTTCCTGTGATGTACTCTTTTCCTCACTTTTATCCTCATGTATGTTTCTGTTGTCAGTAGAATACAATAAATGAATGTGAAAATTATGTTGTTTACACAAACTGCTTGCTTTTATGTTTTCAGGTGGTTAACTTCAGAGGCAATGTCCAAACACGATTGAAAAAATTAAAAGAAGGGGAGGTCCAGGCGACTTTGTTGGCATTGGCAGGGCTTAAGCGGCTGAAAATGATGGAGAATGTCACGGCTGTATTATCAGTTGAAGAAATGCTTCCAGCAATTGCTCAAGGTGCTATCGGTATTGCTTGTAGAAGCAATGATGAGAAAATGGTGCGTGCCGCATGATGTGGTAACATTCCTTTCATTTGTGGGAGTAAAAAAGTATAGAAACCAAACTTTATTTTGCTTGCATTTTTTTAATTTTTTAATTCATGCATTTCAAGATATTTAACACAATATTATATAAATTCTACATTGTAGCTAGAGATGGAAAGTGTGATAATTGACAACTTAGAATAAAATTGAGTTTGCTTGAAATCTAACAATGTTTCACAATTCATTTATATAACCTCTCAGAAACGGAAAAGGAGTCCTTGGGCATTGGGCACAAATTTACCTGTAATTAGCTGATGGGTACATATCTTGTCATGTTTGTTGATCTTACAAGTTATATCTACATGACAGATGACAAATCCTATACTTAGTACTCTTATTGTTATCAAGCCAATATGCAGTTCTGCTAATATCTTTCAGTGACTTTGTGCTGTGTTATTTGCCTTTCTTCACTGGTATTATACTAGTTATGTGCGTATTCCAACGTGCCACTGAGGACAAAATTATATGGTTGAAGCCGAAGTTGGCCTAGCCATGTATATAGATGCTGGATACTGTTCTTTGTTTTATTATAAAAAAGTTGATCTGGCTACAATTGTTGAACAACCTATCATTTCAAGTAAATCCACATCATATAAAGGGCAGTAGATCTACCATAAGCATCTTAGTTTTCTATGATACCTTGATCATTACTCAGTTGAGGGTTATTAGTCAAATTTCTAATCAAACATATACTTCAACCAACACCTGTAGACTTTTCTTACATATGCACTTATCCAGATGCCTGCACATGTATGTTCATACATATCTACTTGTATGTGTATTGAAACACTAAACATGTAGTTACCAGACATATAAAACATTGACTTGGAGTCGGTTAAAATCAAGGAACATGTTTCATTTGTGGGCTTTGTTATTTTTTGGTTTTATCCATTTATGACATGCAATCTATCTGACACTTTATTTTCATATGAAACATGGCAACATTTTTTTGCTAAATATAAACTCAGGATACATGCATAGTGCCACTGAACCTTTCTTTTCTTTTTGTTTATTTTTTTTTCTTTTTTTTTTTGTTAGAGGTTGGATGGGGGGGAGGGGGAGTGGTATTAACTTTGGAGAATAATGTACCCTATAGCTGGTACCTGAGCATCATGCTATTGAGATTTATCTCAATTGTTCTGCTTACATGCTTTCATTTGGGTCTGAAACAATGTTTACTCTGTAAACAGGCTAATTATATATCTTTGCTGAATCATGAAGAAACTAGATTAGCTGTTGCCTGTGAAAGGGCATTTCTTGAGACCCTAGATGGGTCCTGCCGCACTCCAATTGCTGGATATGCTTACCGTGATAATGATGGATATTGTGTGTTCAGAGGTTTGGTGGCATCCCCAGATGGAACTCGAGGTAAACTGATATTATAACTCAAGTGAGAAAGAGTAGAAGAAAATATTTGTAGAAATTGCTCCTTGTGATTAACCATTGTATGGGTCTTTTTGTTTTCCAATAATCTCAGTATTGGAGACATCAAGAAAAGGTGCCTATGCTCTTGAGGATATGGTGTCAATAGGTAAAGATGCTGGAAAGGAATTGCTTTCAAGGGCAGGCCCAGGATTCTTTGATTGGTAATCTCATATTGAATTGCCTGAAGGAAAGAGCAAAGAGACTAAGCGCTTCAGCATTGCCTTTTTTTTTTTTTTTTTTTTTATTTTTTAACTTCAGGCATGCACTAGTAGATGTTCACCAAGTTGAGTTGTAACATGATATATGTATTCGTGTCTTGTACGATGATTCTAGTATTTGGTTAATTCTTGTTACGTCTAAGAAGAAATAAAAAATCTGTTTTTGTTTTCCTCTCTATCTGAATGGAATATTGAAGACTATGGCCTTGAACTGAATCTGGAATATAAGTGCATTCTCTCTGCCAAACTCGGCATTATGGTGCCATATTTGATTCATGGTGTACATGATATTTTTCTCATTTAGGATGCCCTTGTTATTTTGAAAGAAAAAACATATTATTTTATGCATCTCTACAATGGGTATCAATGTCATGGTCTGTAGATCTTGTAGGTACTCCAAGATGAAACTAGACTGCAAATGAGTCAAGTCAGGTCAGACCCTGAGTGACTCCGATCTGATTCGATTTTTTGTTCGAGTCTTAATTTTGGATCTAAACTTGATCTGGTTGAAAATCGGGTCGGGTCGGGTCCATGTCTACAAATTTTGACCCGACAGATCATTCGGGTCGGATCCAGGTTTGGATCTATGCATTTTTATATTCAAAGTTCTACTATATAATAGTACATAACATCAACCCAAAAAAATGGGTCGGGTCCAGGTCGAGATTGGGTGGATCTGATCCGACTCAAAAATAGAATGGGTCCAAATTTAAGATCCGATCCGGCTCCGCGGGTCTTAAAATTCGGGTTGGGCCGGATTTTATGCGACCTATTTGCAGCCCTAGTTAAAACATAGCAAACATGTGGAAAAACTAAATTGAACAAAGTAGGCTGGAAAATTCCTCACAAATTGAGCAAAGTCATCCTTTTCTCTAACAGGCTGCATGGTCTTTGGTTTTGGAGATAGGCATTAGAACCACCGTCTTTGCAATGAGCCCTAGCCTTTTATGTGGAAAATAGATAAACAATAGTCATTCTTGTCATAAGTCCTACCGAATCAGGGAGCTAGATAAAGGGTCTGTTTTGGGGATGTTGTATTTTTTTGCTGAAAGGTAGTTTTTAGCAAAAGTTATGTTTGGAGGTTAAAAGTTTTTCTGGTGCAAGCCAATTTTTACGATAAAAGTATTTAGATGTCTAAGACTCAAAAGTTGTTCTGAAGCTGTAGAAGTGGTTTGGGCAAAGAAGTTGCTTTTTAGTGACAAAATGACCAAAAGGGATTAATGCTCAAAAGTGATTCTAAAGTTTTTTAGATATAAGGCAAATGAGTATTATGATGCAAATAGAGTTTATATAAATTATATAACACACTTTTTATATAGCTAATGTGAACAAAATATAATAAAAAAATATTTAGCACATTTCTACAAAAAGAGGTTAGACTAACATACTCCAATACCTATCGATTATTTTCACTCATCATGTATACTATTACAAACTTGAGTCATGATCCTCATAGTTAATAGCACCCATAACAAATGGAATATAATCATCATCATTATCAGCTCTTAATCAAACTTCTCATCATACTTTGCATGCTTCTTAATATAGTTATTGGTTGTTATGTTGTCAACAATGATTCTTGTTTTTTCATCCAGCTTATATGCATGCACTCAGGTAAGTATAGCTCATCTATTTTTTTATATGGTGCCACCTATTCTTTCGTATTGGTATATTCCGCATCAACGGCATAATATTTATCTATTCCAAAACACATATAATGTCACATCAAATAGAAGAATTATTGATTCTACTAATAAAGTTTGAAATAAAAGTTATTTGCTACACTTATTGCCTCTTGGTGTAGAAAATTTAATTCTGGCTTTCACAAAACCTTAATGAATATACATGTATTATGAGAGGTGTCTTCTCACCTAGCCCATACAAATATAAAACACAGATCAAACTCACATACTACCATATTATTATATGTGCAATATACATATAAGAAATTTAATTTTGGTCTTCGCAAAGCCTCAATGAATGTATGTGTATCATGAGCGGTGCCTTTCCACCTAGCTCATACAAATATAAAACACATGTCAAACATACATACTACCATAATATTTTGTGTGCAATAAAATCTCTTTCCTCTATATCGAATTGGCTTATCTACAGGAACTACCATATGAACATGTAGTCTTACACATTATATAATAAGCAGGGAAACTAATACATATAGATAAATATAAAATTTAAGTATAAAATAATAAGATATTATGTTGAACCTTATTTTGAAATATGGGTAAGATTGTGGTCTTTGTCGAATATATTCAAAGATGCTATCATTAGAATCTAGTGGCGATGGTCTTATCATGTCAAATATAAATTTCTCTAATGCTCGAAAAACTCTATAAATTTTTTTGCTAATAATCTCCCTAGAATATTGAAACCATTCTTGAACAAATCTATTACTAACTCCATGGCACAAGTTTAGTAAAAAAAATAGCCATTATCTCTTCAACATTCATTTCTCCAATACTTATCAAACCATACTCACCCTTGAGTAAATTGCAAAGATTTTGAAACACGTGTCTATTTGAAATGCTCATACCTAGTACATGCAAATATCCATAATATATATATGACCAACATACGAAGAATCGCTACATGGCTCCTTATAAAGAAAAAAGTCAATGACATGTTGTTGTATCGACTAGTACAAGTGCATCAAGATCTCACTTTCATTATTCTCCTCTTAAGTATCATCCTCCAGTTGACAAGAATCAATCTTTCATCCTCATCCATATTTACTATCATGAAATGAAAGTAATCCCAAATCATGATCAATTAACAACATTCGCTAAAGAACATAAGTATAAAATCGTACATCTATAATTATTGAGATGTTTATAACGAATATGAAAATAATCGTGCATCTGTCTATAGTATCATAAACCACTACATCCACATTATATAAAATTCTAAGAACCTATTTTCAAGAATATAAAGATGCTCACATCATCCAAATATAAAGTAACATTTTCAAAACTAACCAAATAATTAGTGGTGAGAATACAATATTCATTGTACATTAAATATAATAAATATGTTCCAATAACAATTCCAACAAAATTTTGAATAGTTGAGTCTACATTATAGAGCTAAGAGATTGGAACAATCTAAAATTAAGAGGTTGGACCAATAGGTGGATGGCTATTCTCTTTGTCATAAAATGCTCTGAGCCAAGCAAGCTGCATAGTTGGGTCTGTTGGGATTTGTATCCTAAATGTCAATCATCAGCATATTGATGATTGAATTTTGTAAATGAATCGACAAATTAATAAAATGTTATTTGGTATTATTCATCATTTCATCTTCAAATGAACTCTTATATGATAAAGTCCTTAGAACTTATGTTATAATAAAGGAGGATTTATCTTTGAGTCCTTAAACTTGTTCGCGACCAAATGATATGTTGTTACAAGGATGATAGCATTATCGAGATTAGGTCGTTGTGTGACATATACGTTGGTTGTCCTCTTAACTAAGGAGTGTGGAGATACTGGTATGCCACACAGGTGAAGTGTAGGAGTACATTTTACTGAACGTGACCAATTCGGAACGCTCTACTGTCGAAAGATGTTCCGAGTAGATATGGGTATAAGTTTGACCCTCTGACCTGAGACCACAACCTGTGACTATCAAGCAACTCACTGTACTTTGATACCAGACTATCTGGATTTCTAATTTAGTGACGAAAGGTCACTAGGTGCAGTCAAGTACTTGCATAGTCAGTTGTGAATCAAGATGGAATTGACCTCTCCTAGAAACAGAAGATAATGTCTTGTGATTAATTTAGCAAAACCTTGGCCAGGGTAGTCCCAGTAAGGAGTCACGGGATATCTAAAGTTAATCACATAATGGATGTACTAATTATAGGGTTGACAGTGAGCTCTAAGTCATCCTGACATTAGGAGTCAAAGGGATTGAATTATACAGTAACCATAGTCCAGGGTTCCAGAATATTTGCTTCGCATATATTCGGTCTATCCGAACGTCGGGTACCATTGCTAGATGGTTACATCGATTAGTGTAGAAAGTCGTTCTTATACTACCGGCTTAGGTTTGAATCTATGAGGTCACACGCATAGAAGATTCCTGATTGATCAAGAAGGCTGATGAATGATTAAGAATCATTTAGGAATAATTTGGTCAATTCAATTGGTAAATTATCTTATAAAATAATTGAAGTAATTATCGAAGGATTAATTAGTAATTAGATTGCTAATGAACTCAATTGGATTGAGTAATTGAGCTAAAGATGAGCCAAATTAAATTGGATTCAACTTTAGGCTCAATCAGGGTTTTGACCTAATTGGATTAGGTCAGAACAAAAAAGGACTTAAGCTGATCAAATTAATTTTAAATTAATTTACGCTTAATTGGGCATTGATCTAATTGTATTAGGTCCAACACAAAGTAATTAATTTAATTTGATTGAGTTTGGATGAGCCAAAAATTGAATTGGATTCAATTTGAGCTCAATCAGGGTCTGACCTGATTAGAT
>JAOXJJ010000139.1:9204556-9216517 GCA_025769935.1 Phoenix roebelenii
TAAAATTTGAATTTAAATCAGATTTGGTTGAGATTTGATTTGGGTTGTTCCTATTCCATTGCATGCACCAACTAAAGTAGGTTTTTTAAAGATAATTTTTGAATTTTGAATGAAATTCAGAGTTCATTAAAAAGGGTCAAACATGGGCGCCGAAAGAACATCCATTGCAACCTTCTTCCTCACACGCCTCCTCCTCCTCTTCTTCTCCATTTTAGATAGGATTTTCAGGATGAATATCTAGAAGATTCAAGATCAGATCTAAGTCCTCTACTTTTCTTACAAACCTCATCTCCATCTGCTTCAAGACGATTGATCAAGAGTTGATTGAATCCCGACGAGCAGATTTCAATTTTCAAGTGTTCTATAGCTGCTAGCACTGTTGCGGAAGAAGATCCTTCAGGGCTTCGCGTATTCTTCTCGTAAAGGCCATTCGTATATGTGGTTGCGAAGTCAAGGATCTGATCCATAACTTTCATCCATCATAAAAGGTATTAATCTAGCATTAATCATTTATTATGGTGTCAAGATCTAGGTCCGATTTCCCGAGGTTTTACCCTCTTTTGGGGCTCCTCATGGAGACATCTCCAGAATCCATTCGATGGATATTCGAAGATTAATTAGAATAGAGTTCTTAAGTTTCAGATCTGATAGTTAATCATATATAAAAGTTTTAGCATAATTGCTTTAACGATTCCGGCATAATCCTATGTATTCTTAAGGTGCTGATTTTTAGATTTGATCTTGTAAGCATGCATGAATTAAATTGTTTGATTCATTTTTCCGCTGCGTTTTTGAAACTTAAAAAGAACTACGTATGGCTTGATCCCCCTTGTGAAGGGGTATGTAGGCAATCCGATCAGGTTCAGTCATGGTTTAAAAAAAAATTTTAGCATGCTAAATACCGAAGAACCTTGGATGCACTTTCAGGGTCAACCAAGGAAACAAACATCTCTCGATATTCACAGTGCAAGAACAATTCAAACCCAAGCAAAAAGATATCACTTCTATGGTCAACTCTCGAGAGTGTGCCAAGCAAGCTTGCCATTTTCAGAATGCTACAACTAGAAAAATCATGACTAGATGAGGTGGCCATGCTATGAATTTCCCCAACATCAACCAACCAATCAAATTATCGTGTTCAAATTAGAGGCCATTGATTCTCATTTGCTATCCTCTGGAGTTGATCCTCTTGCCTCCCTTGTTCTATTACGAGTTGGGATCATTGATGAGGTACCCATACTATCCAAATCGGAAGTTCTAATCTCTAATTTAGATGTATCCTTAGGGCTATCATTATCTCCAAACTCCTTTCATAACATTTTCACCCTAAATGGGACTGCAAAGCTTGGAGCCCAAGCTTGCCTCCCAGTAGTTACTATATCCATGTACAACTCAAACAAGTTAAGACAATGTTTAAGTTCTTTGTCCTTGTATTTTAACTAATCTGATTTTTTGTTGCACAATATGTGAAACATTCATTAATATAAACAAAGTAGATAAATTTATAAATTAGAATGTATATATATATATAGATCCACACATACACGCACCTTAATTTTTTCTTCCCAGCATTTATCTCGAGCATCTATAGTTTGCTTTCCATGATCCCAACTTAACCCAATTTTCTTATACACTAAAGTGTTCCAACTCTGGTACTTCTTTATATTATGTCAATGATTTTTCTTGGACTATTCATTAAACCTTTTGTTTACACCACATCCAGATCAATACTTGTGATTCGAAGGCTGATCAACAATAAGTTTGACAAGGTCATTCAGTATAGAACGAGTAATAGTAAGTCTTCAAAAGGGATATATTGTGTAGGTCAAATAGGAGGTTTCGGAAGGATGTCAACCAAGATTTACTATCTCGGAACTAGATCCCGTACCTGTCCCACACTAGCACAGTCTCAATACAGTACAATATAGATTTTTTTTAGCATACTGACTGTCGGTATGCCACTCGTACCGAGTACCAGTATTGAACCAATATGCCCTGTATCACCTGATTTGGGCTGATACGACGTACCATCCGATTCGAGCTGGTATGACGTACCATGATGTCAACCTTCAAATACCAAAGTACAGATTGAGAATCTTAGGATGAAGTACTCGATCAATGGGCCGAATTATTTAGCTACTAGACCAAGTTGTGCACCAGCCTCCTACCAAGTGTTAGAGCAGCCTAAAACATTAAGGTTTCTAGCCAAAATACCAAAGGTGTAGGATCAAATACAAAGGATGTAGGGCAAATGACATAAATCAAGGGGGCAAGAGCTGTCAATCTAGAATGAAGCCTTAGTGGAGCAGAGACTAAGGATGGTGCTTGGCCAATGGTTACCACTACCTATGCATGAAAGGATCGAACTACCTATCATGCATGGTAATATTAGTGGCTCATGTGACACACAATAGCAAGGACAAGTGTCCATAGTGAGTAATGCTACCCATCTTTTCACTACCCATGATGTGAGAGAAAGGGTAGCATGACCTACCATGCATGGAATAGTAGGTCGTGTGGTATGCTAGCAAGGACAAATAAAAAAAAACTAATAAACTATCAAAGATATGAGTGAACTAGTAGCACTATCTATCACTCTTAGCAATAGTGACCTATATGGCATGTAATGGCCAGGACAAGTATCAAGATAGTTAATGAGGGTTAGTTATAAATATCATATTGCAATGTTGAAAAAAAAAAGACCTTTCAACATCCAACATCAATAAATCTTATTTTATCTTATACTTTACTTACAAGTAAGATTCTACTTTAGGAGTAGTGTTAACTTAGATTTCTAATATGTAGCCTAAGCTACAACCTATCCTAATCCATCTTCCTCGAATGGGAATGTAATGATGATGAAAATCCTTGAAGGTTATAACACTTGACTTATATTACTTTTGTATCCTCCCTTCGATCATCCTTTTTCCGACTGTATTAACACCAGTGGCGTACCCGCATACTTATCTACCCTCTTGCCATTATATTGTCAAACAAGCTTTTTAGCATGCCCATCCTTAGGCGACAAGGAAAACCTTGTGCGCCAAATAAGTTTTTTGGCACATCTGGTGGGACCAATTAGTAGCTATCATTATGTTGCCCTGGAGAGAGATTGACAAAGTAGCTACAAGCAAAGTGGCCATGGTGCTAAGGCCATTAGTAGAACTAAACGTTTCATTGTTAGCTTTAATGGTGGAATAAGTTGGGAGACTTGTTTCGGTTATTGAAAGTCATTATCATGTGCCATAGTATATTTCGATGTATAATGCGGTGAGCTCAGTTGATCATATCTTTGAAAAAGGCAAATCAGCTCATTAATTTTTAAATAGGGAAATGTCGGGATTCTTAGGGAGCTTGACTTTTAGACTTTAACCTACTAAAAAATTGAGGCTGAAAACTTGAATACTTGAATCTATAGACGAGATATATTATCCTAGCAAATCCTCAAGACTCTAAGACTTAGGTGAAGGAGATATTACTCAAGTAAATGCCAAACCAGCAAGTCAGACCCAACCTAGGATCTCTCATATTCTAATTAGCATTAGGCTAACAATTAAGCCTGAGGGCTGAGGTAGGCTTCGGCCATCTTGATGCACGGATGAATGTTAAAAGAAATATCCGTGGAATCATGCCTATGTAGATCCTTATTGTTGGGGTTGGTTGTCCCCCTAAAGGCAATAGATGGTGGGCAACAACTCAACCAACCCATAGCAAAACCCACCTTTATTCCAAGGTCTAGGGGGCAACCACCGTTGTGGATACCATCACCTCCTCAACATTAGTAGCAATATACGCTAACTTTATATGCCTATAAGCAACTTGTTCAATTGTATCCATCATGTTTGTGTGTCGTGGGACAAGTATGGCATTAGGTCTTACCTCCACCAGATCCTCTATAAATTCTACATTCTGCTTAAGTTTGAATCTCACATCCACCAAATCTTCCATGGCCTATATATGTTGCTCAAGTTCAGTTTTCTTAAGCGGTGACTTATCGACTTTCTTGGCGAAGCAAGCGATTGGTGGGCCTGCAAGTTCTCGATTAGCTTTTCCTTCAAATTAGCCAAGTTAGATGACTGCCAAGTCCAAAGTTAGGTCGATAGATGTGGTGTTAGATACATACCATAGCCTTCCGATCATCAACTAATGAGATTTGAGAAGCATTGTTCACACTACATCCAGATCAATACCAGTGATTTGAAGATCGATCAGCAACAAATCGTAGAAAGTCATTCACTATAGACCGAGTAATAGCAAGTCTTCAAAAGGGATACCTTATATAGGCCAAATTGGAGGTTTTGGATGGATGTAAACCCTCAAATACAAGGTGCAAACTAAGTATCTTAAGATGAAGTACTTGCCCAATAGGTCGAATTTGTACTTACCTACCAAGCTAAGTTGCACACTAGCCCCTACCAAGTGTTAGAGTAGGTACTGGAATAAAGCGGCTATTCTAAGAATTGCAAAACAATTACCCCTTGGGGATAATTTAGAATAAACTCTTCTCATTATGTGGAATGAAATAGTTTATTCCACAGTAAAACGCGTTAAGAATAAGCTAACCAAATTAATTGGGACACACCCAATGGCCGAGGGAGCAAGACCACCTTACTATCATTGGCCATCTGATCAAAATCCAATGGCCGTAAATCTTCATTACATTAGGAAAGGCGCGGGAATCTGTATCCCGAGCCCATCTAGTGGGATAAATAGGCGGCCCAGGAATAGAAGGGCTTTAGTCCCGCCCATGGAGGAAGAGAAGACCTTCAGGGTTTCCCCTCCAGAGAGCACCATCGGAGGAGGAGGAGGAGGGGTCACGGGGACCATCGATCTCTGCCGCCGAGATCCATCCTCCGCCGTCGATCTCACGGATCGAGTCCACCTCCTCCCTTGCTCCATCAAGCACGACGGCCCCTGCCCAGTCTCCCACTACTTCAAGCCCAAAAAGACAGGTCTTTTAGGTTTTTTTTTTGAATATTTTCCTCTTCCGTTCTTCCCTCTCTCAATCATCTTCTTCTAATCCTTTGCTGTGATTTAGATGTGGTGGTGGATGGATCGAGCGTGGAAGAAGCCTTCTTCAGAGGGAGGAAACTGCAGGGGATCACTGTTCCACTCCCGGAGGGTTACCGTGGTAATTTTCCCCCTTCTTTTGTTGTGCTTCATTTCGACGATTGATGTTGGTTTTTAGGTAAAAATCTGATCTTTTTAGGAGAAGTGGAAGAAATGGAGGGGAACATTGACTGGGTGTTCATTAATTGATGTAGGCCATGTTTTGGAGAGTAAGAAGTCAGGGAAAGGGAAGGGCTTGGAAACCTCGGAAGGGGAAGGGGAAGGGGAGTTCAGCCGTTGGGTTTCACGTGCGGAGTTTCGGAACCTGACGTATTGGAATCACGACATCGTCCCGTCGTCTGATGATCCGCTCGTGCGTAGCTTCCACTGGTTCTCTGTTGCTGATGCTGTGAGTGATACTGCTCGAATTTCTTTACGTTTGTTCAGAGTTTGGCTTGACTTTACTTTGGATTGTTGGTTCCTCATTTTGATCATATTGATGCATATGTTTAAGAAGGTGGTGTCGTTGGGTCTCTTTCTTGTTGGCAATGTTGTTCGAGTTTGAGACTGTAGAATGGTGAACATCACAAATGACTGAACTGTATACTCCGCAGACCTCATTGTTTCATTTGGCTTTATTTTCTTTCTCTTTAATGAGTAAATGAATCCTTGCACCTGAGCCCTTAACATTTGATTATCATTTTTGAGGTTTCTCAGATTTGCTATTTTCATTTGTTGGTTCTTTAAAACTGGTTGGGTGAAGTGGAAAGGTGCTTCTGGGATGTTATTTGAGATGCATACCTTTGTGACTTAAAGTGATAAAGTATAGAACAACAAAAATTCCTGCAATGTCTTCCAGCATGGATGCTAAGAAATAAAGAGGATCCATAAAAACAAGTTGAATATAGCATAAAGAAGAATGTTAAGATGAACATGTGTAAAATTAATAAAAAAAGATAAAGTGAGACATGAGTCTTTACAGGACTCTTATGAGTTGTACAAATCAAGTATAGAGTGATGGAAAATGGATTCAGATGGTATGGGAATGTATACTAAAAAGTATGAGGGCTCAAATAAGGAGGCTACGCTATCAAGGTGGTAGCCTGGTGGTAAGGGGGCTTGGACTCCATCCGAGTTGTTCGGGTTCGAAACGCATGGGTGCCGATAAAATCAGGGGACTGCATGCCTCACATCCGGATGGCTCTGTGTGGATATGCTTTCCTTCCATCAGTATTGAGGTGGCGCTGGGGTAACGTACTCATACGTGGATGATCCAGTGGGATTTTCCACGGGTTGGGAAGGGCATGCGGAAACTTGCGACCCGCATCGAATATTCCCTGGTGGAAGGAAGGCTCAGTGGAGGTTGCTACGTGGGTGGGGTTCTGCACCTCCCTCTCCCCTCCTATTGTACACCAAAAAAAAATAAAAAGTAAGGAGGCTACTTTAGTCTTTGCTGAAGGATGTAGGAAAAGGAGGGGAAGATCTAAATTAATAGGGATTGAAATTGTAGAAAGGATATAGAAAAGCTTGAAATGACACAGGAGGTAACTGCAAATAGGATGTTTGGAAATAAGGATTTGTAAAACCATCCAAAATAGTTGGGATAAGGCTTGGTATTTATGGTTATTGATTGGCTCTGCAGCATCTCATAGTATGATAGCCTTGATTAACATTTTATAGCAAATAATTTGTGATTTATGATAGTATTTTGAATAATTGAGTTGGTCTTGTAGTTGGTAGCAACTTATCTCTTATAGATACAAACTGATCAATTTTTTACAGTTAGATATTCAAATGTTTATTTCTACAAATATTATGCATACCTCCAGTGAACATGAGGGTATGCATACATTCCTTCATATGTACAATGTCCTTGTTTTCACTTTTTATTTTATAACTGTATGATGAAATTTTAAAAAATTATTGCAACTTAATTAGTGATCTCATTTTAAACTAGTAATAATTTTAAATAAACTGTTCTAAAACATAATTTTAAAGAAACTAGAGATCTGCTAACCAGTGCCATGTAGTGTGTGATGAACCAAAGTTTTAGTAATTCTATTGGAAAAAGATTGCTTAGTGACACAAGAAATCTAAGGGAAAATGCTTAGGGATCTGGCATCAACCCCATTGTGCTAAGGTTTGAGGTATAGGCAGTCCTTTGTTGTCATAGTATAACATATTATTTGCATTATGCTTTGTGTTGACGTGCTATACATGGAAAGTACATAGGAACTTTTTCTTTAATGATTTGGGCTATTTTTGGTTGCTTCAGAGAAACCAGTAGACACTATTTATCATGCTGAAAAGAAGTGTGATTCATCAAAGAAAATATAGTATGTCTAAATCATGCCAAACAAACATGTTTTTCTGGTTACGAGTTGCATTTATTTGTTTCAGTCTCTACCTGTTTGATATTATTTTATTAAAAATTAATGCAAGAAGGTTCAGTTTGAAAAATGAGTTAGACAGAATTCAAACAATTGAGTTTGGGTGAGTCAAAAAGTGTGTTGATGTTATATGATTGTACATATTATTTACTTATCTACATCTATATGTGTATACATGCATTTACATATCATATATTGGTCTATGTTGCTATCTGTTGTAGCATACCAACTGCACAATACTATAATCTATATTGTGTTAGATGTGCTAATATAGTTTTATATGCACTATGATGATATTGTACTGATGCTAATCAGTAATTTATTTTGTACTTTGTTGCTGCAATTACCTCAAAGTTCAACTTAGTTAAATCCAACGCAACTTGTTATCTTGAGATTACATATTCAGCATGCAGAAGTGTCTTACTTATATAAAATATAAGTTCAATTTCCTTATATGAAGTTACAAAATATAAGTTCAATTTCCTTAGATGAATTAACTTTATCAAAATTTACAGATACAACAAAAAGTCTATATCTCATATCCAAGTTACCTGTTGGAACAACATCTTGTATTTTAACTCTGTATTGTTCATCTTGTTACTCTTGTATGCAAACTATATTTTTCTTTGAGACCATTAATGAAACATTGCGACCAATAATTTATTCACTAAATTCGTATTTTAAATAGGAAATTCTTTTAGAATGATTAGATTTCTAACTTAGTAGTTATATGTTTTACTAGATTCACAAAAATATTAGAAGAAGAGGGAGAAGGCAGATTTTAAGAGACTAAAAAGAAAGTATAGTCTATTTTAAGTGGTCCATTGCTCGCCTAGCAGTCTATCTGTGCTATTCATGCTGTAATTCCTGATTCTGTTTGTTGTAGAGGGGGATGAGAGAGATGTTGGTACAGAGGCAACTTGGGAAGTTTGGAGGGTTTGTGGTTTGGAAGGAAGAGGGCCGTATGGGGTTCAAAACAACAAATTTGTTTGTGTAGTTTTGGGAGATTGGAGCCACCAAGAAAGATAGGTGGGGTTGTGTTACCTGGACAGTTGCTTAAACTTTAAATAGTTCTGGTTGATACTTATCAGTGAGTTTCGTACGTGTAATATCTCTTAGATATTTATCAAATCTGTTAATTAGAAATTAATGGTACAATGGCCTATCTAGAATTAGTTGACCAAATGATGTAAAATTGGAAAAGTCTTTGATTGTTTTCAGAGGTAGGATAAGGAACTATATTAACTTTAGAAATATCATGATTCTTATGACCTCGTACTAATTTAGAAATTTGGATGTGGAAATATGCATTGTGAAACACTTGGACAGTATCTTTAATTTAGTTTCCTATGTGTAATAGTATCTCCTTATGTTCCTTTTGCCTAATCAAACACTAGTATATGTGCTTAAATCCAATTCTAGGATCCATCTCCATGGAATACTGAGGTGAGGTTGGAGTGGGCATGTTTGGTGGTTGGTTAAGAGGAGATGTAGGAAGAAAGTTATTTTCACAGTTTGTGAATAGTAACATGCCTGGGCATTGGGATTTCTCTTCTGGCATATCATCAGAAGGAAGTAGGTAGTACTATGGGAGGTAGGAGAGCTAGAGGTGATGGGTAAATAGGGAAGAAGAGTTGGGGAAAGAGGGAAAAAAAGATGCAGCTAGAACCTTTGTCCGCTCCTATTCTGTTAATATGTTGGTTAAATTAGGATTTGCTCTTTTCCATGGATGCTGATTGGTAGCTTGATGTGGTTTGTAGAAGACTTGGAAAAAAGATGCAGCTAGAACCTTTGTCCCCTCCTATTCTGTTAATCTCTCCAGTGAATATCCGGTAAAAAATTAAGAAATGGGAGGAAAGTGGGGCTACAAGCTCTGTGTAATGTATTTTCATTCTTACGTTTTTTGAAGCAAATCCATTACTTGTCTTTCTTTCACCTGTTATTTTCCATCTAAATGTGGCCGATCTAGACATCTTCTAGCTTCAACAATTACAGGATCTATATATTTTTATGGGTAAATTAACTGAAAGTAGCCAAGTTTGTATATAGAATATGATGATAATACACACATTCTGGACAGGTTTGCACATATAGATTAAACTTAAAACAATAATTGCTTGACTAATTGGATCCATATATATGCATTGAGTAAGTTACCGAAACACACTTCCCCACTGATGTGTGGCTACTTGGGGATGGCCTACATGGGATCAGTATGATTTTAGTGATGGCTGTCCTGTTTCAAAAATAGGACAGCATGTACTAGGTTTAAGGATTATGAGCAATCAAGGGGTCAATTTCCTGCCTCGCGAATTAGAGTCCCATGGGGTACTAGAAAATCTAATATGGAGGTTTACTGGCAATAGGAAGGGTTCAGTTGGTGACCTGTAAAGAGATTCAGTGGATAGAAATTTATGTGCAGAGTGCTTATTGCAAGTTATAGAATGTTTAGTTATTAGATAATAGTGAATGTAGTATTAAAAGGACGAGCAAGGTCTTTGATTAAAATGTAAATCTTGGCTGTTTGATGGAGTAACTTTTGTTTGACAGTCTGAATAAGAATCAAATTTCAATTCAATTTAATCAATCCTCAGCCAGCTAACAATGATGGCAATTCCAAAAAGTAAAAGTGTGCATGAGGTATCAACTTAAAGAGAATAATCATGCCATATAATTGAAGGAAGTTGATTGCTGTTTGTGGATAAACTTGCAGCAGGTTTGGTGTTGTGAAACATTTAACCTGAGGAGAAGACAATATTGTAAAATAAAATAGAATAGAGAAGTGAAGAAGGATAAGTTAGAGAGATTAGAGAGGGTACACTTGGCTGAACCTGGCCTTCAACCTTTCTTTCCTTCAATGAGGTCATCAAAAAAGACTTGCTGGAAGATATTATTTGGGTTCCTTAGCTCTATATAAGTACCCAACTTCTCCCTAGCGCACAATCTATGGGGAACTCAACACACGCCAATATGGGCTTTCTCATATTCTCCCTACTTAAGCCTAGCATCCTCACTAGGCTAAGGGTCAAAATGCAATCAAATCCATTTAAAATGCCACGATCAGCCCCAAAAAGGCATGTGTTGCAATGTTCCCTAGCTCACATGGGCTATGGTTTGGGTCCAGTCTTATGCTATGTTAATTGACACATGACCTGAGAAGACTAGCTAAAAGGTATTATTTAGATTTTTCGGCCTTGCATAAGTATCCCAGATTTTTGCAATGCATAACCGATGTAGGACTAAATACACGCCAACACGAGCTCTTATATATTCTACAAGTGATCTTGGACTCTTAAAATTAGAAAAATGAATTGCTTAAGTAAATTAACAAAACTCCTCTATTTTTCTGCGTATTATACTCTAATCAAGATCTCCAATAGTCACCAACTTACGTGGGAGCCAAGTTTGTCTCACGATTGTGTATTATTAAAAAAATCAAATCCCATTCATTGCTCCTGGTACTACAACATGAATAATGATCTTTTAACATTACTATCCAAAATAGGCCATAAACTAACATCCTCTCAAAAATTACGATCGTAAACCTTAGGTGCATAAAGTCCCTCTTTGATAATTAAACTTGGACCATTCAATCTTATAATTTCTTGTTTGCTCCTTTGAGTCCCCACTTAACTGGTCACTGACTTGAATCTTTACAAAATATTATTTTGTTGCATTGTTGGGCCATTAACTGCATCACCTGCTTTTAGATGCATGAGATTAAAGAGAAAGGTATGCAAACTTCACAAATAAACCTATTGGTATCTTTATCTTTGTACACATGTTATAGCTACCAAGGAATTGAACTTCTAACAGGACAGGAGCCATCCTGGTCATCCCGTCGCATTCCTATGAGATCACAGCTTGTGGGACAGGTGCAGGACCCTGAAACCTACTTTTGTCCCATGTCCCAGTAGTCCTACCTTCATCTTGGTGAGGTCATACACCGATACGACCATCCCAGTTGGGATGTGCTTTCAGTTTTTGACGATGCTTTAGCTCATCGCCAGGAGGAAGAGGGAAAGCGATGTTTCTCTTTGTTTTTCTTCATTGATGCGTCGGCATCGTCGCCAGGACGGAGGAGGGAGGAAGCTCGGTTTGTGGGGCTCCTCCCCTAATAGGCATGGGCTCAGGTAGGGGCTCCACCAATTATAGGGGCTTACTGTCTTAGCCTGGTCAACTTTAGGGGAGGAGATGCTTTAGCTCCTCAACTTTACTTTTTTTTTCTTTTCCCGATGATGACACATAGGGAGATGCGGAGCCATGGATCTTTCATGCAAAAGGATTTTTCGTTCGATCATTGATGCACAGATCTCAAAGTGCTCAAAACTTCCTCACTTATCTGTCCAAATTGATCTCGAAGTTAGCAGATGACCCAATAGGAGAAAGGAGAGGAACTGTGCGTTGATGAGATATAAGGATAAATATGGACATTGAGTATAGGTTGTGAAAGAATTATTTGTAGTACGTCCTTAGTTAAGCTTTAAATTGCTATTATGTTCCTAGTTAACAAGCCAATGGT
>JAOXJJ010000139.1:9216537-9242518 GCA_025769935.1 Phoenix roebelenii
ATATAGATAAGGCATTTCAGGCAAGTACTTGGACGTTCGACCAGGATGGCCACCCGGATGGGGCATCCCGTTTTGTGGAAAAACCGGGATGCTCGTCCCATTGGATTTAAAACCTTGATAGCTATAATATTATTCACAAGATAACCTTAGTTAACCTAATTGTTTCCTTCTAGTCAAGAGGCCTGAAGACCAATCTAGTTGGAACTGGGTACTTTCAATTGGTTCCCTCTAAGTCTAAACTTAGGAATTCAAGTTCCCAGTTCATCCAAAAAATTTAACTTAGGAGGGGCCTCTGATTTCAAGATTCAAGTGGGTAAGAAAAACATTTTGAAATGGTGATCTAATGCATTCCCACTCACTTTCTTCTCACGAACATGTCATTTAAACTTATTTAAGTGATATTTATTAGCAATGATAAATTCATGATGCACTTTCTATGCACAGACTTCTTGTAAAACAAACAAAACTAGCTAGAACTTAAGTTCAACAATATGTAACAAACACCTCATCAAGACTCAATTCAAGCTCAAAAGTTTAGATACTTTTGACACTTAGAAGCAAACAAATATTACATGTCCTAGTCTAGTTAGTGTTCACCTGCTAAATAAATTGATAGGACATCTTGGATAGATGATTTGGAATTTACACCATAAACCATGGTCTACAATATTAATAGGTTTATCTTGGAGATCTCTTAGATTTACATCAAACAGACAAACATTTATTTATTTTTATATAGTGGCAATAGATAAACAATTTATTTTAATTTGTAGTAGAAGTTTCAAAACTTTTTGAATCTAGGTCAAAATGTTGAGATGCAACCTATGAAGAGGATATATCTTTTCTTATTTTAATACAAAAGTTAGGTTACTATCCTTTCTATCAATGTCTCAGTTTCTTGGTGCGCAATTCTTAGTATATATTATACATGTGGAGAAGCATAAAGTTCTTAAGCTAGACAGCTCTTCAAGAACAACTAAACATTTCAGAAGATTACGATTGTGATATTGATATACATAAGGAACTAAGGCACTTAATAGTCTTAAACAATTCGCTTGATATCACACTATAAAGGTTTAATAAAAATAAATCAGTGCAATTTTCTGTAAGAAGCCATGATAAGCTGAGCTTTTGATTCATTGGGCTTGACTCAGATACATCATCTGTTTTTTAGACCATGTTCAAGCTCAACTTGAGCTCAAGGAGAACTTAGCTACATGCTTTCAGGCTTTACTTGTAAGCCACTTAAACAAGCCGGTACTCTTATGGGAACAAAAAAAAAAAGATTTTTGCAAGCTGACTCTCATTCAGGCTCGGCTTACTACATGGCTTGAGCTTTGCCTGATAGAACGAAATTGCACAAGCTGCTTATTGTCTTTAGGACTTAAAAAAATCTTCTATTAAGGGTGGTAACTTTCTCATCTGACCCACAAAACTGACCCAAGTTCAATTGGAATTAAACAGGTCCAGGTTAGCTATAAACAGGTTCAGATTAGCTATAAACAGGTTTGGGGTATAAATTGGTCAGCTTGACTTGACCTGCTAATTATATGGATGGGGTTCGGGTTGAAGGATTGGACCCAACTGACCTGTGATGTCCCATTGAAATGGTCAGATTGGTTTCCCAGGTCATTTGGATTGACGTGTTAATCTTGAAAATCAAGAGGGTACTCTTGTATAAGAGATAAAGGGAAATAAACCATGAAAACCTAAAATCTTTGCCCTCCTATCTCTGCCTTGCATCTCCACAGCTCACTTGCACCAATCTTCTTTGATACTGAGCTTATTTGCGGCCAGCGACAACCAATTGTGATGATGAGGGAGGAAATCATGGCATCTAGTGGCGACCATCAACAATGGCAGGCATCCAATGTTTATTTGTCTCTTCTTCTTCTTTTTTTTTGGGATTGGGTCAGCCCAACCTAATTTGATTTGATCTGTTTGTTAAGTAGGTTAAACAGGTTGGGTCGTGTAACTTGTTTAGTAAGTAGGCTAGTTTAAGTTTTTTTATCCTTTTATTAAACATGTTGGGTTTGGATTGACAGTTCTTTTAGAATACTTGCACCGTGAGCTGTTCTGATCCAATCTGACCCATTGCCATGCTTATCTTCTGTCCTTTTCATGCTTCCCATTTAGGTTTCTTTCCATATGATGAGACTGGACTTGATGTTCTTGTCATAGATGATCGCAGAGAGTTTAACTCTTGTTATTAAAGAAGCATAAAAGGTAAGCATCTCAGTAGCTCCTTGATATTTTGGGGAGGATAGATAGTGATAATTGGTGAATGATGTGGCTCGCATTTATGCTCAAAACTTTTTAGCAGTGAAATTCATTTTCGTTCCATATCTTGTTTTAAAGAACTAAAAGGGAAGCTTTCACTTTTATTCATTTAGGTGGAGGCTGGATAAACTAGTAATGTGAGAGCTGATGACCTTGGTTTTTTAATTTGATCGGGATTCTAACACTACTTATATTTTTCTATTCCAATCTATAGATGCTCATTTTAAAGATAGCAATTAAAAAAGAAGATGCAGTCTGTGATGCTTTGAACCTACATTGATGCCTGACAAAGATTTTTGTTGGCAGAAATTCTTTCGATTTGCTTAAACTATCCTTTTATTGATCTCTCCTTTGCTTCTTGAACTTATAGATAATGAGAGGAACGTGATGCTTGAAGATACTTCTTTTTTTCCCTTAATGAGGGCCACATTAATTTTATCAGCTCATTGAAGCTTGGCTATTTTTCTATATCCCTCTTTAGGGTTATAATGATGTTGATTAAACTTATAAACTTATTTGTGGTTGTGTTCTTTGTGGATTTCTTCATCTTTTATACTCAGCACCTTGACCTCTCTCTCTCTCTCTCTCTCTCTAATGGATGGGAGGGTTTAACACAACCCTCCCGATTTATTAAAGAAAAAATTACAAAAAGATAGCAAGTAAAAGGAAAGAAAAAGAAAGGAAAGGAGAACTTTAACAATTCAAAGGAAGAAAACGTTAAAAAAAAACCATCAGTCTATCAACATCTTGAATAATTGAATTGTCTAAGCAGCTCCAATCTTTGAACGGTATAAGCCAGCTATTGCCATTGCTTTAAGCAATGTATTCTCCTGCTGAAGTCCCTGTCATTTTCTTCTTTCCATGAACTCTAGTATGAACCTAAGGTCAATTGATCCTAAATAGCTCTGATTAGTTTCCTATTTCTTGTCTTTCATTGTAATGTCCACAATGTCAACTTGGGGTGGCAAAAATTGACCTGCACTTGCTGACCCTCATGAATCCACTTGGAATAAATGGGTTTTGATTTTTTTTTACAATTATTATTTTTTTATTTTTTTTAATCTAGTTGGTATATTTCTGGGTCAACTTGAAATAAACTTGATTATAAATGGATGAGTTTGGGTTTGACCCCCCAACCTGATGGTTACCCATAGTGAGTGGGGACAAACTAATTCCTAGCCTCACATTGATAGTTCTCTAATTTTTTCATGTGGTTCGATTTGCTCCAAAAGGGTGTTATAGAGAGTGACGGGTAGGTCATGCCAAGGATATGGGATTGCATTTTAGTTAGTTTTATCCTTAATTAGTCGAAAACAGTCATATGTCCTAAATTCCTAAGTTTATTGCGATTATGGTGATCTATTTGAAGTTAAATTTGATGTTTGCCATTTGTGATCTTTTCATACATGCTTTGCTTTGTTTTTTGGCTATTTGTATTTATGATAAGTGAAAACTTGATTGCATGACTGGGTGGGTATGGGCTTATGAAATAAATGGATTAGGTCTGGATATACAATTTCTAACCCGTTTATAATTGAGACAGGTATGGGTTTAGAGTTTTTTTGGGCCGAACCTGACTCGAAGCAAACTCATTTCAACCCATTACCACCCCTAATGACAATGAAGTCGGGGGGAACCCCGAATTTGAGAATTTCTTGCAGCTTCATTGATAGTTGTTTTACATGTGGACAGCAGGATATGGTTAATAGTTTCAAACTTGCAGTTGACAGAGGCAACAAGCAAAGCAAACATCCTATCCTTGCAAGAACTTCTCTTGTATGTAATCTGTTCTTGATGGCCAGCCACATGAAGACCCGAATCTTCTTAGGAGTGGCAGTTTTCTATTGGAGAGTGGGAGCATCTCAATCCCCTGAAATTCAGAAAAGTATGCAGGGATTTAACCGAGAATTTACGGTCCTTTGTTAATTTCCATGCGGTTCATCTGGATCCCAACCAGGTTTCACCAAGTTCAAGATATTCCATACTTTTCTCCCATTCACAAATCCATAATACCTTTCTCACTCTCCTTTTGCTATGGCTACTACCTTTTGGTGAGTCTACCTTTACTGATGTCGAACTCTTGGTGTCTGGTCCATCATCAGCTTGAGGGAGGTGTTGGAGAAGTTAATACAACAGGCAGTCATGTAATACATTAGTTATTGTGTAGTATGGTTAGTGCACTTCCTCTTGTGTTTTATTTCATTCATTATGAGTACATTATAGAATCTATATGTGACATCCATACTTCCACACCTTTTGTTTAACATAATAACAATTTAACATATATTTTCTTAGCAAGGACTTATTTAGATAACTATTTTAGTAAGATTCACTATTTTAGTACTATGGAGGCATGGTTCGGTGCAACTTCAACAAATTTTAAGTTGTCATATGGAAAACCCTGATATTGGATGAAGTTTTATTTCTTTTTTTAATTGCTGCCTTTTTTAAAAAGCTAATCTCTATATGATGGTAGGACATGCTAAACTACATTGTTATACATAAAGAATGCAAGCCTTTGGATGCCAGAATAATTATTTATCTTTATGAATGCAGTTGCACAAGCCTGTCACTGCAGAAGAAATGTCTTCCACTTCAACTTTTCGGGACTGAAAGTGTTGAACTGAAGTTACATGCTTGGATATATCATCTGGAAAAATATGGTTGCCTAGCTGGTAATGTTACTATTAGTATCTGGAACTAATTTCACTTCCCTAATAACCAGACCTTTCTTCCATTCCTCACACTCAATCTCATACATGGCAAATGTTAGCATTCCTGATCTGTCTTGAGGGACCAAAAACTCTAATCCTCCATCAGGAACATCTACCTGTCCTCTATCCATATGCTCTGAGAGCTTAACTTCTCTAGATGCTATTTTATTTCCTAGCAAATGGAGCTTGAATATTACTGGATCGGTATCCCAACCATAAGCAGCTGATGCCAGTTTAAGGTTAATGAACAAGCAATATTTTGTGCTTGGACTGAGCAGATGGAGTGGAACCTTCCCTGTGACTTCTAGCCAGTAAACTCCCAATAGCTCGACAAACTCAGAAGAATCATCTGTACTCCTTTTCCAGTACTTACCTTTGCTGCCATCTCCTCCCCATATTATGTTGATTGCTCTGGTGTTGAGTGTTAACCCCTTCTTCCCTCCTTCCTCCCACTGCATGTACAATTCATCCATGGGTTGTATTATTCAATCATTGTCTAACAGAAGCAGGTTAACTTTGAAATGTGGCATCTCAGCTTGTCAAGTGATTTACATAAAGTTGCTTTTGTGAGTTGATCAGGAAATTATATGGTTGCATGTAATGTGTTGAATCACGAATACTTGTGAGTTGATGGATTAAATATTCAAAATTACTATTAAATTAGAGTGTTTACCTGCAGAGTTACAGATCTTTTCTGAAAAGCTTGCATTTCGTTCTCCAGGCCATCACTAAGATTCGTGTTTGTCAGTGTTCCTAGACTGGCTACTCAATCAAAAGTTCAAAATACTTTGATATTTGCTACATAAATTTCCGATGGCACAAGCTTTTTCTTTTGACAAGGGATCATTGATAATCATATGATGACATGATTCTGACTTCTGAGTCTTTGACAGTACTTTCATAAGTTCTTTCTTTCTTTTTTTTTGGTAGGTTGGATAGATCATACACTTCTAGTAGTATGAATTGTCAGTTCCCTTTGTAAATTGTCAGTTCTAGCGGAGGTAGCTCGGTAAAATGATTGGTGACTATGGTTAACAAAAGTAAGTTTGTATGGTTATGGCTATTGTTAGTGCTTCATCAAATCTGGCTCTCCTGGATAGGGTTTACTGGGATTCATTGATATGGTATATAATATAACAATTTTCACCCATTGAAGATCTAACATGAGTGGCGAAGGCTTTTTTGAGTTAGTGACCTTCCTTTTGTTTCTGTGAAGTTGTTATTGGTGGTTCAAACATATAATTCAGGTTCACCAAAAAAAAAAGAAGCCGCCATAATTCCTACTCTGTTAGAATAAAATCTTGTTCACTGATGCTAGAATAAGATCTTGTTCACTGATGCTAGAATAAGATCTTGTTCCAAATAAAAATTATGTCAAATCTATGGAACGAAAGATAAAAGAGAATTAAGAGCTGATAACATGTACAAGGAAGGTAGATAGATCGACCATGGCGATATTATCTTCAAGTACACCAGTCTGATGGTTGGATGCCATTTTTGCTTGGTAACTTGGACTCAAAATGCTTCTCTAGCTTGTTCTTCAGCATACGTTGGATTGTATATGGATTGCATCAAATTCTATATCTCGGTGGCAGCATTAGAGGTTCAATTCTGAAGGAATATCTTAGAGCTTTCGTCGTAGCTTCCAAGTGATGCTTGACATCAAGTGCTTAATGGAATAAGCAAAGGACCTGTGTGATTGAAGTGAAAGCTCGAATCGTGCGTGGAGAATTTGATGCTTTCGTGTCAGAATGATAAAGGGATATAAATCCTCAACAAAAGGGATTCTTCTTTACGTCGGCTTGATGCCGAAAGCCTTTGGAGAGTTGTCACCAATGTGAAAAAGATCGTATTCCTTTTGTTTTATCAAAAAGGTGAAGGATGCTATCAAGATGAGAATGGAATCACAAGAACTCTAACCTTTTGGACCGTTGGAAATGTAGAAGGTTTTTGAGTTTGAATTTCCGAATACTATGATTCCCTTCTTTTGAATTAGGATGGTCTTGATGGTTTGCTGTTCATTGCAAGCTTGCGAGGTTACCATAAATTGGAGGACAGGAGCACTAAGCTAGGTGGACCTGATTGTCGATTTATTCATGAAGTCTAATAATGCTACCTTGTGATGTTTATACCAGTTAAAAGTGACAATGCCGAGATAGATTTAAAAGAATTAACCTGAGAAGGCAGAATAAATAAAGAAAAAGGAAATAAGCATACATTTTGCTTTCGATGTCAAGCATTTGGGAATAAGCATGGAGGCTACTCTTTGCTTAATCGTGCATGTGTGTGCAGCTTGTGTTGTTGAGAGCATTGCTTGAGATGAAGAATATTTCTGAAGAAAAGAAATAAAGATGGTGAAAAGCATGTATATTGCTTAAATTCTTGTATGCACCGTGAAAGGCAAAATTCTAATGGAGAAACTATATCCCACACGGCATGCACCACATGATCGTGCACACCGCCAATAACAACCATTGATTTTTGGAGTAGTGCACCGAAATGAGCGCTTGATGAATGGAGCTTATAGGAACAAACAACTGTGGTTGGTAGCATGTATGCTCGTATGGTGCATGCCGTATAGAATATAATTTTTTGCACAAAGCAGGATAATAGGAATAAGGTCTGAAATTAAGAAATATCTTTTCTGGTCTACTTCATTAGACTATAAGCACTTATTATCTTGAACTTAAATGTGAAACCACTTGGCTAAGTTATCATCAAACAATTTGTAATATAATTCTAAAAGTATTTGTAATATATTCTCTACATTTTGGTGGAAACCTTAATATAATTATTTTTTTTATTTTTTACGGCCTGCTGATATCCACCGTCCAGAGGCCTCACCAAAATGAGCAAGTGGCGCCCTCATTTTTAACAAGTTCGTGGGAATCTAAAAGAGGACCACATAACGCATTCAAGTGCCAATAAATAATTAATTTATCATATATTTCACGGAGCACTTCTAAATTTTGTATTATATTGCTTTTGATAGCTATATGCCCTTGGTCAATAAGCGCACCTTACTAATTCATACCATTTCCTGTAGGAACATAAGTGTTTAAAGTTGGGATAGGGCAGTTGACTTAGCTGTTATGAAAACAAATTTAGGCAAAATTTCCTCCTTTAAAAATATCAAACACCCTCCAAATATGAAGCCTTCTCGATAAATCACATGAAACTAAGGATGGCAATTTTTAACACGACCCTCACCTGACCTGAGATAATCGGATTCCCGCTTGGTGTAAACGGATTCGAGCCATAATTAGATCGGCTGATTTTAATCCATTGAAGATCTCTTTTATTTGTTTAAATCATTCGAGATTTATTTAATCCGTTATCACATATTTGGCTTGATTTGACAGGTCATATGTGTCCAATCAGTTTACTTGTTTAATAATAGACTACGTTTGGTTTTAGATATCTGATCTATTTAATAAACATGCGGCTTTAAGTTGACAAGTTTTTTTTCCTAATGTTGACATTTTAATCTATCCTAAATAAGATACGCTGTACTGATACTGGACTCTATACCGGTGCCACACTAGTATAGTGTCGGTACAGTATGGTACATGATTTTTTTGGTACACCGACCTTCGGTACGCCATCCGTACTGATACCAATAACGAACTGGTACGGTACGGTACATTTGATAATATCCGGTTCGGTATGGTACGATATACTATGATTCTAAACTTGAACCCAACTTGACTCGTTAATACCTTTAATGAGAACATCTTGCGACCCATAGCAAAATAAAGAACGACATGCAAATGTATGCATATGTACATACATACATGTGTATGTACATATAAATGCACACATACGCATATGCATGAATGCTATGAGAGCAAGCTACTCGCCTTTGACCTAATTAAAGGCCTTCATGAACTTTCTTGGGGTGAGGGGCATGTAGGTCATTGACCTACTCCTATTCCATAGTTTGATTAAGCATTTCGTTTATTGTGGTAGGCGGTGAGAATAACGAAACAAGAAGAAAAAAAGAGCATAATCACACAATATTTATGTAGTTTGGTTTTTTGACTTACATCCATGGGCAAAGACGATGCAAAAGTTTTATTATAGAAAACTGAAGATTATAGAATATAAGATTTCTTTAGAAACCCTAGACCCTAACACATCCGATCTTTAGAATACTCAATTTCTCTCTTCTTTTAGGGTTACAAGAGATGTATATAATAGAGTAACTCAATTTGGACTCAAACTAATATCCTATAATAATTAGGTTAGTCCAGCTCGTGGGGGCAACACCTCTACATCCCCAACATGTGGCCCAAATAAAATAAATATGCCAGCTGGAGGGGAACTTTTTTCCTCCAATCTACTTGCTTTGCTCATTGCACTCTGACTTCACCTGCGTTGTTCGCTCTACTCTAAAAAAAGGGTCTCTTTTTGTCTTTCTATAAATTGTAAACTCAAGACATACTCAACAAATCTCCACTTTCACTTGCCTCTAAGGATGTCAATCTTTACAAATACCAATTACGTCTAAGCAATTTTTGAGCTTGTCAACTGGAAGTGACTTAGTCAACATATCAGCCAGATTCTCTATAGTGGCTATCTTTTGAACAACAATAATACCATTGCCAATGATCTCCTAAATAAAATGATACCTAACATCAACGTGCTTGGTCTGCTCATGATACATTAGATTTTTGGCCAAGTGAATTGCACTTTGATTATCACAGTACACAACTATTAACTATTGTTGTATGCCAAGATTATCAACGAGACCACACAACTATATAGCTTCCTTTACTTCCTTTGTTACCGCCATATATTCTGCTTCAGTTGTATAACAATAGACTGAAGTGTAGCTTTCCAACTATCAGCACAACCAAAGAGAGCAAAGACATATCCTATCAATGATCGTCGTTACTCCAATTCACCTGCATAATTAAAATTAACATAGCTTGCAACACTATTAGTTGATCTGCTATAATGATAGACTAAACTAGTACCTGCAGAACTTCTCAAATATCTCATAATTTGTTTCACGGATTGCCAATGTATCTTCCTAGGATTGCTTATGTATCCTGCTAACTATACTAATAGCATATGAAATATCGGGCCTAGTGCAAACCATAGCATATATTAAGCTATCAATTGCATTAGCATATGAAACATGTGACATGTACTCCACCTCCTTCTTAATTTCTGGTGATAATAAAGTTAAGAATATAAAGTGTGCGGATAAAAGAGTACTTACCGGTTTGGATCTATCCATACTAAAACGTTCAAATACTTTTTCTATGTATTGTTTCTAGGACAAGTACAATTGACCTACTCGCCGATCTTTATGGATCTCTATCCCTAAAATCATCTTTTGCACACCTAAATTCTTCATTTCAAATTCACTACTCAACTGAACTTTCAACTTCTTGACTTTAGATTTATCCTTAGTTGCAATCAACATATTATCGACATACAATAGCAAATGCACATAGGAATCATCTAGGAGTTTTTTATAATATACACAACTATCATAGTAAAGTTTGGTATAACCATTATCATTTCCTATATCACTGCCTAGGTGGTCGCATCAAACCATATAATTTTTTTTTAGCAGGCAAATATAATTCTCTTTATCTGGAACAAAAAACCCCTTTGCCTGTGACATTTTTTCTTACAACTGACCATACAAGAAAGTAGTTTTGACATCAAGTCGTTCAAGCTCTACATCAAACATGCAAACCATGTTAAGTAGTACATGTATGGAGCCATGATTCACAATAGGAGAGAATGCTTCATAAAAGTCCACTCCCTCCTAAGTGCAGCCCTTTGCAACTAACCGTGCCCTGAGCTATACTGCCTCAATCCTAGTAATGCCTTCCATCTTTTTAAAAATCCATTTACAGCTTACCACTTTTTTACCCTTAGGCAATTGGACTAACTCACAACACTCTCAATAACTATAAGACCATATAAGACCATATGCAACTATATCTACAAAGATTCTCTACCATGCAGCACAGTATCAACAAAGTTCTCATAGAAGGGTGGTAGTGAGCATAGTGGAATAAGGGCAGATTTTAAATATCAATTGGAATACCAAATACAAGTATAATCTAGCCTGCGAGGGACTTGGTCATATATTTACTCTCCAATTTTAACCATCGCCTAGCTTTTATCTTCTCTTCAACAACTTCTCCGAGCACCTCATCTACCAAATATAGGTATAGGCACTAATAGTTCCTCTTTATCTCCATCAGATATATGCTATCTGGTAACTTCTCCTTGCCTTCCAATGCCTTCCACAACCCTTGTTGCATCTAAAGAGCTCGCATTTTAATCTTCCAGATGCCGAAATCATTTATGTCATCGAACTTTTTAATTTCAAATTTTGTAATTGATATTGCAAAATCCTAATTGAAAAGCTAAGGCTTTGATACTACTTGTTGTGATAGGCAAGGAGAATAACAAAACAACAACAACAACAACAACAATAACAACAACAACAATAACAACAACAACAAAAAACAAAATAAGAGCACACAATATTTATGTGGTTTGATCTAATATGTCCGTGAGTAGAAACGATGGAGAAATTTCACTATAAATTACTGGAGATTACTGAAGATTATAGAGTACTCAATTGCTCTATTTTCCTAGGGTTACAAAATATATGTAATAGAATAAGCTGATTTGGACTTGAACTAGTGTCCTATAATAATTAGGTTAGTTCGGCTTGCAAGGGCCGCTCCCTAGCACCCCTGGCTAACCAATTTTGTGGCCCAAATAAAACAAGTTTGCTGGCAGCAAGGGACCTTTTTCCTTCTGCTAGATCTGCTTGTTGCGCTTCGCTCAACTCATTTTACATGCTCCACCTCGAGAACAAGGTTTTTTTTTTGTGTTTCTAGAGCTTGTAAACTTAAGACATACTCAAAATCTTTTTAAACCCAAGTATTGGTTGCGTGATTCCTAAATAAAATTCATAGTTGCATTGGAAAGAAATATTGAGTTTGACTTGAAATTGTGATGCTCCCTCTCATTCTCAAATTTAATTTGACATGCATTATGCACTTATTTTACATATGACAAAACAAGTATTTGGTGTCATCAATTGGTTAATCTATTAAAGTACACGATGTACAAATTCCAGTATCATTCTAATTTAAGCTAGACTTTCTCTTGTCCTATTTTTTTTTTATAAAATAAAATTTATAGTTCCATACCCATTTTGCAATAACCTAATCACCCAATTCCATTTTTATACAGGAGATTTCATAAGAAAAAACATCTTATTTTTGATTCTTCAAAAATGGGCCACTTTTCCGTTCTTTTAATTTTTCCTTTTTTTTGAGTGCATGGATTCGGTTTATAAAATTTCAAATCATTATGCTTCTACCTTAAATGAATGTAAACATCTACCCATGATACATGTTGATGCACTCATAAAAGATAATCTTATATCATCGTGATGGCAAGGTGGAGTAGTCTAATAAAGTTCAAATCATATTAATTATATTTACAAGAAAATAAATAAATAAATCAATAAGTAAGTAAAACTCGTCATGGAAAAGAAAGAGAACTGATTTTTATTTTTTTTTTAATTCCCAGTTGGTGGCAAAATGAAGAAGTGGGTGTCGTCAACAAGGGCTAGCGGCGTGAAATAAATCCTAGAAAGAAAAGGATGAGAGATAAAGGAGAAGCCTTCCCTTTGCGTGCTGCGCCAACTTGCACCGATCCTGCGGGCCATTTTAGCCGATGGGAAGGTCGAGAGATTCCCAAAGCGACCGGCTGGCTCTCGACGCCCGCCCAACTCCAAGGGCGAGGGCCCATGACCGCCCGCCCGGGCTCATCTTTTTTATTTATCCTTCTTTTCTTGATACCTTACGGGGCTCTTCTGATCTCTTTTTTTCTCTCTCAGTCGGCCTATAAAAGGCAACCAACTGCACAACTACATTGCCATACCAAACTTCTAAAGCCTTATCTACTCCTTCGACAACCTTGAAAACTCATTCACTTGGGTGCTTCTCGTTCCTCTCCAACTTCAGTCACCTGCAAGGTTCTCCATGGCTCCTCACCACAAGGGGCAAGAAGTTGATTTTTCCTTGAGGAAGGTAACTTCTCGAAACTTGATAGGTTATTAGCAAACAGGTAGAGCTCTTGGTCCATGGAACAAGACTGGAGCTCCTTGATGGGGTCCAATAAGAGTGTCATCATGGGTAAGCATCTAGATATGATTTTCCAGCAACGGAGAAGAGAACATAGGGCAAGTAAATAACACTATGAGGTAGAATATGTGCCATTGTTTGGGAGGCAATCTTTTCCCATGTGAATTATGGTTCTTGCAGTGGCACATAGCTGTTTATGGGTGTCGAGCCAGTGGATGCACCCTAGTTAGAGTTGTCAATGGAGAGGGTCTGGCTTTGTTGGTCCTAGTTCTCAATTTGGCTTGGGATTAATTCAATTTTTTGGGCGAGCAATTCATTGTATTCCATGCATAGGAAAGAGGACATATACAGGGAAAGGAACATATGAGACAACTTTTTATAGGTTACTAACCTCGTTTGCACGTCAAAACCTATTTCTTCAACCTCGTTTCCAAGAGGAAAATCAGAAAAAAAAAATACTAAACCTATTTCATTTTATGTTTTCTTTTCCATGCGTTTGCCTTGTAGATTTGTTACTGATAGCGATTAGATCTCATATCCAAGCGGCTTCTTTCTATGGTGTTTGATGCTATAATATAGTCACAACTCCAAATTAACTGTTTGAACTTCCTTTTTTTTCCCTCCTACAAAAAACAGGGCGATAAGGATAAGGTGGTGATCAAACCCAAAGAACTAGATATTATCTGGGGTAGTGATGGCCGCTACTGGCGACTTCCTGAAAATGCCGAGTAAGCAATTTCTTCCTATCACACAAACTTCACATTACGTGATGAGTTCATTATTACAATTCTTGAATTTTGAGTGACAACTTGTGTAAGCTTAGAATTGAGTCGAACTAAATCAAGCCAAGTATGCATCTATATGATCAACTTGACATGCACGTTCTCGAAGGAACTAAAAGGTTAATGACAATTCACAGGCTTGTAATCTAGGGCTTTTAAGTTGATTTTTTATTTTTTATTTTTTATTTTTTATTTATTTATTTTTTTTTTGCCTCTTGAAACACAGTGGACCTGTGGAGCTGCTACAAGTTTGCTGGCTAGAAGTTACTGGTTCCTTGAGAAACGTAGAGAAGAACAGGGACTACCAAGTACTGTTCAATGTGAGCACGAAACCGGATGCGTTCGGGTGGAGCGACAGCCCGGTCTACCTGATGGTCAAGATCGGGGAGAAGTACACCTGGCAGAAGGCTGACCTGAGCCAGCTGAAGAACAACCGCGACAAGATCCCAAACACACCTCTTAAGTTCAAGGTCACCGGGGACGATGAGAAGGTTTCCTTTGGATTGTACGAGATATGGAGAGGGAGATGGAAGGGAGGCCTGCTCATCCACGAGGTCATCATCGAACCAGCTGCCAACAAATAAATATATAAACTATATATGTGCTTTATACAAGGCCATAAAGCTTCCTACTCCACTCTCTTTAATGCTCCTTTCAATTAGGAGAAGGCTTGATCAGTTCCATTTCGTGTTCCATGGTGAGGATAAACTATATATACTCTCTAATAAAATTCCACTATAGTGTGTGCTAAAATAAAGTGGTCCTATATTCTCCTAGTTCTTCCTGATGTAATTCTCTCTCTCTCTCTCTCTATATATATACATACATGCACACATGCATACATACAAGCATACATATATATATACATGTTGGTAGCCCTTCCTCATCTACAGCAAACCTTGGTAGACTTAGTACTTGTATGTAGTTACATTAATACTACATGAATTTGCAAACAAACCTTATCCAACTTCGGATCATGCAAACTTGGTGATCGTGTTGAAGAGACGCTTCGAATCTCGACAAATCAAGTAATGCTATTTTATTTTGTATCCATTGCGAGGATCTATATGGGCATATATTTAGTCTGATATTGGTTATGCACTAGGTAGATCTTAGGTACTATTACAGAGCTAAATAACCCAAATAATACTTTCTAGCTAGCCTTTTTGGGTGAGATACTAGATTATTACAAATAGTTTCAAAGTAGATCTAGCCCACCCATATGGACTTAGGGATGTTGTAGCACAGGCCTATTGGGGTTGATTATGGTGTTATGATTAGATCTGGGGATACTTATAAATAGCTTTGGACCCCAAGTCTGGCGAGGACACAAGGGTTTAAATAGGGAAGTATGTGAGAACTTGTGCAGGCATATATTTAGTCCCATTTTGGTAGGCATTGGGTAAATCTTAGTATTTTTATATAGAGCCAAGGAACCCAAATAACACCTTTCAGTGAAGTCTTTTTGGGTGAGGTCCTTGTTACATCCACCAATTATATATTTTTTAAGGGGAGATAGTCTATGCACCAAGCATAGCACCAGGCTCTATATCATTGAGACTTGGTCTTATAATTCCATGCAATCAGATCGAGCAAGGTTTTCATTATTCGGGTCAGCTCACATACTTTAATACATTATGCTAAAACTTCCCGACTCTTTTATTAGTTAACCATTGGCATATCTTTGTCTCATCGTCTCATCTTTTCATATGAGGCAAACTAAGCATATATAAAAGTGGCTCATCTTAAAATTATTTTACCAAGTTTACCTTATTCGCATATGGAGAATGTGATGCATGCACAAGGTAGACTCACCGCTACAAGAAGTTCTTCTTCTTCTTGTTCTTCTTACGTAAAATGATAAGTGAGACCGTATATTTGAATAGAAATAAAATAGATATAAAAGGAAGTGAAAACTGAACAAAGAAAGACAAAAATAAAGAAAAATAATAATAAAAAAAAGACGCCCACAACCCAATCCGAGCATCAAAGTTTGGACTATATACAACTAAGGAAGATAGTACATCCTAACCACAAATCATAACAGGTGTAGCCCAACTTAAAATAAAGCCTAGCTCTAATTAGTCAACCCAATATTTGAAAGTTGGTCTCTCTTCATTCTGCGCAGAAGTGTCAGGCACATGCAATCACTACCACCACCACTAGGCCGCTATATTCACCCAACTATCCAACCACCACTTAGCTCACCTCCACAACGACACTGCCTATTTGCTAGCGTCCACATCCTGATCGACAAACTCATCCTTATCGAGCACAAATCTAACCAATTCGACCACGGACGACCCTCCTATGCAGCCATCACCTAACTTCCATGTAGATTTAATCATCACCGATCAAAGAATGGTGACATTGTCCTTGTAGATCATAGTAGATCATAGTGATATTGTCTTTGTGGATCATATTCTCATCGATCCTGTACATTTTCTCGGATATGAACAATCAGTCGATCTCACCAATTCGACGAATGACAAACCTATCCTTGTAGATCCGAGCACAACCATTATCCATGATCTCACCAATCCACACCAAACTCAAATATCATCGAAAACCTTCACTTTTCCCACCAACTCACCTTAGGGTGGCCTCATTGGCTTGCCAAGCAGTCATGGTGTGACACTCTGAGCTATCTTAGGTCCATGACTTAAGGGTATGATACTCTGAGCTATCTTAGGTCCATGACTTAGGGGTATGATACTCTGAGCTTAGGTCCATGACTTAGGGCTCATATTTGAATCCCTTGTAGTTTGCATTGCAAAGGCCAGTGCATGTTTGGATGGATGTCATGTTTTCCATTCTTGAAAATGGATGGCTGTTGGCCATCATATTGGTATGCCAAAAATGGCTAATGTGCCAAACATGGTAGGTTGAGAAATGGACGACAACCATCCATGCATACACCAGCCTTTGTGGTGAAAAGCATGTACCACAAAGGATTATGACACCCTACTCCCAAATTAGCTTGGGCCTTGAACTCAAGCAACCCCACCACCTTATCCCCCAAGCTCTTGTGCTTCTTCTCGTATACACCACCTCAATCACTGAGCTTATTTGTGCATCTCTCCTTACTCTATTTTTCTTTTCCTTCCCTTTCTCCCTCTCTTCTTGTTGAGCCACTCAATGCCCCTTCTTAAGTTACAAGCTCTCGCTTCTGAGTGTCAATAGCTCCATCAACACATCTGGCAAGCTCTCCCCTTCTTCCTCTCTCTATTTTTCTCTGTCGCCATCTGGAAATCACATTGCCAATGTTTCTCTCCCTTACTCTCTCTCTCTGTCCAGACCATCTTGTCATAGAGGTAGAGGAAGACAAAGATGCCTATCAGCTTGGCTAGCACAAGCCCAACTCCTGTGCCCCTAATCATCTCTCTTGGCCCCTTCTCGCCTTCATCTCTTGAGTTGCTTGAGTGATCCAAGCCAGATGGTCCTCATGATAAGGAGGATGCTTGCTTAGGTCTCCCTTCAAGGTTAGTTGGATATAGCACCCAGTAGGCCACATCACCGAGAGCCATAAGCCAGGGCTTCTGCCAGGTGCAAGCCATGACTTAGAACTCTTTAGATCTCTTCATTGCATCCTCTACTAGAAGAGGGGTATGTCTTAAAAGTCATTTACATATTTAACACTAAAAATAGTTGAAAAAATTATAGCCATCTCCTATCTACATAGTTATATACGATAAAGGCAATCTGTCAAACATAGGCCATAGGGCTCAAAAAGAATGCACAAATACTTTAGAGATTTATGGAGTATTTTTCATGGGATAATTGGATATTCCTATATACTAAAAGTTTATCACAGCTATGCATGAGGTTGGGCATTGCATTTGTAAGATTATTAAGGTGGACAATGATGATGTTGGGTTCCTCCGCCAATATCAAACCTCACACTAACTCCTACTTATTTCATACCGATAGTCTGCATTTGCAATCTACCTCACAAAGTACTGTCAAAGATAGAGGTGCAAATCAGATATACAAGCTTCCAAGTGATCCTTTGACATGAAGGATAGGACACCTTGATGTAGTTCGAAGGCCAGCAAATTTGCAGTTGGACTCATGTATTGGCTATGATACCTTGGAGTATATTCTTGATAAGGAGCACAATGGCTTATTGGATTTGAAGATGAGAGACGGTCAGGTTGTATAACATGAAAACCATCATAATTGCATAGAGTTCATATTAGAAAAAGATATGGTCAAACATATTAGACTGACTGGGTAGTATCTTAAAAGATTTTGAAAATAATTCTTTTGTAGAATTATAATAGCTAATAATTCATTATTTTCAATAGGGATTTGTTCGAACACTTTTCATAAAAATATGTCTGACATAATCCAGGTTTTTAATGAGCCATGAACCTTATGGTTATGGATTTGATAGTGTTATATTCAATAGTCTTGTGGGGAGATTGGAATGATAGAGGACTGAATTACAGAAAATAACTTGTGTAGGAATAGAAAAATCAATTAGTTTCATCCTACTTATTAAGAGATTTAGTAATGCAATATGGGCTCTATATTGCCATGCTGGACCATGTAGCTAATGTGTAACTAAGTAAACATGAAAAGACAAATGTTTGGTGAGCGGAAACTTCAATTGACCTATCTTAATAACATATATAGCCTTATCTCTAAGTCAACTAGACTAAAATTCTTATTAATTTCCCTAATAGATTGGATGAAGAAAGATTTAGATTTGATTCAATAAGAGATTAGGTTGGAGAAATAGCATGGATATAGAGATTGGAATAAGTTGGGTCAAGTAAGTTTGAACTTGGGTCAACCCTGGGCTACATAGATTGGATCCAAGTTGGGGTGGTCAATTAGGCAATGGTCTCCAACCCTACTAACTATGGCACCCTAAGTAGGGAGCATCTAGTAGATGAGGGGGTGGTTCTAGGTCCAACACAGCCTTCTAGGACATCTCTATGGTTTCTCCATCTTTGACATGAGATGAGGATCATAAAACATGATTGTATCATTTTTCTAGATTTGATTTATATGGATTCACAACAAGAATTAATGGATCATGCATAGGGTTGCATTATATCATGCATCCATGGACTTTTGATAGCATAGATCTCATTGGATAATAAAGGAGGGCCATGGGTCTAACTTTGATCTACAAGAGAGGGTTCAAATTTGGCTCTTAACTAATATATCTGAAGTTACTCCTCTTATGGGATGAAATATAAAATATTAAAATTGCATAAATAAGTGGCCTCGTTTCCTCAATTAGTTGGTTACCTTCGCATGATTATATCCACTATAGGTAAATTCCTGATCCGAGTTCTTGAATTTTTTTCTTCATTGGATGAAATAAGAAGGTTCATCTTGCATCTCCATGAAGTCCTATAGGAGTCGGATCGGTTTATGTTCATTAATTTGATAAAATCTAACGAAATTTCTTGTTTTGATATTTTTTGATTAGTTTGCCCAAGACTCATATCTATACTTACATTATGAGTTTTAAGAGGTCAAGATATGAGAAAACTAGAGTTATAGTTAGAGTAGGATTGCAGGGTTTCCTATGAATAGTGAATTCTTGTATGATCCAATAATCCTTTGCTTTCCTATTTTTCTCAAATTAATTGGAGGTAGAATCTTAAGTTTTAGAGGCCTTTTACCTTTCTCTCCAATGCTTGTAATCATGCTTGTGATGTACTTAAAGCAAGTTCTAAATGGCTAGATCAAATATATTGATATGGCAGGTCCTAGTTTGATTATAACCCTATTCCCTAATATCTAGGCCATGGTCACCTATTATAATTAAGTTTGGTACCTTACTTATGACTGGCCACATCATCTTGGACTCCTTTTTTAAAATTAGGATAGGATCCTAGTGTGAAATTAACATGGACTTCTATAGTTGAATAAGGATAGGTTTCCGAGTTAACCTATCCTCGTCAAATTAAGTAGACTTCCTTATATGATAACGCCCACCTCTACCCCAATGAGGTTGGAATCCTAATTTTTATGGTACTCCATGCATGTGTAAAACACCTCAAAATACTCCTAATTGGATCTAAAAATTGACAAAGTCACACAAAGATTTATCAATATGGGTATGTAATTAAAATAAGAAAGTCTCATAGGAATCCTAATTAGATTAGGACTTTAGTTAGCTTAATATTATTGAAACCAGGCTATGCATCCAAGATCCTATTAGGTTGGACCCTTTTTCCACACTGAACTGGGCATGTCTAAGAGCTTAATTAGTAGTGTGCTACCAGCCGTTCTATTAGGTTCATTGTTGGCATGAGCACAACCCTAATTTTTAGCTCATTATGTATACTTCCATGATCTGAAATTCTTCTAATATTATTGACCTATGATCTTAGTTTAGATCATGCTAAAATTAAATTAGAAAAAGTAGGAATATAATATTAGCCAGGGTTGTCCAACTGCAACTAGTGTAATTTATATGGTTGTGATGAGTATGTACATGTTTTGCAATCATATTTTAATGCCTTAAAATTATAAATTATTGTCGATATTAGAACCTATAAATATCCTATCTAAATCAAGATTTATGAGGATAATCATTACTTGCATTAGGTCTAAATTTTTAGCAAGTAAACGGATGGAAGTTTTAGGGTAATTATAATGATCGAAAACTTAAGACATCCTAGTTTTAGGGTTTATCACTTGCTTTTCTTCCCTATTTTTTAGATCTAAAGAAAGATATTGCCCAAGAAGACAACCCAAGAGGGGGGGGTGAATTAGATTTTAATTAAATATTGATCAATTAAAAATAAGGTTAGTGATTAACTAACAATATTGCAAGAGAATTAGTTAGATCACTAGATGCAATGAGTGAATAGATGCAATGAGTGAAGAGAGTGAGAGAGATAAGATGCAATACAAACACAGAAAGATTTATAGTGGTTCGGAGCTAACTCTTGCTCCTACGTCCACTCCCCAAGCTACACTTGGGAGTTCACTATAATCCCTAGGATTAGAGCTGGTTGTTTTACAAGCTCACAACCTAACTTGTTGTTTTCACGAGGTAACAATGAACTCGGTCAGTTTTGACAGGCTCACCGACTAGAACCACTCGATTATTTTTTCGGGTTCACAATCAAACTCAGTTAGTTTTCTCCGGTTCACCAACCACAACCTTACACCATTGGTTTTGTCTTTGGCTCACCAACAAATCTTACAAGGGGATTGAATCAAGTAAAGATAAAGGATTTTAAAAGTTCACGAGGAAAACTTCTAAAAAGGCAAGTGTGAGACAATATAAACAAAGTTGAGTTAGAAGCCCTCAAACAGGTTTTATATGAGGAAGTGAGGATTTCTCGATTTCTGAGTTTCTTCTTGAATGTGCCGAAGGATGGAAGACAGTAGTAGAGCCTTGAATGCGAAGGAAGCACTTTTCAGTTGGAGTTGAATGCACTTCTTCTTTCTTTTGCTTGATTACTCTCTTTTGAAGCTCTTGGTGGTTAAATACCTTTAATGCTCAATTGGAATTACTCTCTTGTTATCTACTACTGTTTACTCTTGCTATTTAAGCAATTCTCTTCGAAAAATAGCCGTTAGAGACTGATTTGGAGCCATTCTGACCCATCTGCACAATCTGACAATGTATCCGTTGGGAGCGGAGTCGACTCGTGCGATTTGGAGTCAACTTGTGCTTTACTGGAGACGACTCATTCGCTGTTCCAGATTTGAATTAAAGTGCATGCTTCGTCCTGGAGTCGACTCGAACCAAACTGGAGTCGACTCGTCAACACTAGGAGACGACTCGGGCACTTAGGGGTCGGCTCGTTCTTAGGATTTCAGAAACTCAACTTTCTGTTTTTCTTACTCGAGTCGACTCGGGTTTACTTGGAGTCGACTCGGTTGACTTGAGAGACGACTTGATATTTTTGGAAGGCGACTCGCTATCAGTGGCCGAAAAATCAATTCTTTATCTTTTGAACATTTCTGCCTTGGAGTCGACTTAGACCTTACTGGAGTCGACTCGACTATCTTAGGGGTCGACTCTGGAACACTTGGAGTCGACTCGTTCATAGGGTCTCCGAAAGCTGATTCTCTACCTTTTCGGACTGCTTTCCTTTGGGAGTCGACTCGGATATACTAGGAGTCGACTTGCCAAGAATCGGAGTCGACTCGCAACTTTTTGGAGTCGACTCGATAACAGGGTCTAAAATCCATCATTCTGTCTTTCTGTTTGTTACCTTTTGGAGTCGACTCGGAACCATTCAGAGTCGACTTGTAATCTTCAGGAGTCGACTTTCTAATAGGGTCTGAAACTCGTCGTTCTGTCTTTCTGTCTGTTATCCTTTGGAGTCGACTCGGGACCATCTGGAGTCGACTCGCCAAGCATCAGAGTCGACTCGTAACCTTCAGGAGTCAACTCGCTAACAGGGTCTGAAACTCATCATTCTGTCTTTCTATCTGTTCTCAGTCGGAGTCGACTCGGGGAGTGCCTAAGTCGACTCGAGCATGTGCCAGAAACTTTAGACCACCCGAAGTCGACTCGCAAAATTCCGGAGTCGACTTGTGATGCAGACTTTGGTTTAAATTGAGTTCAATACTTAGCCAAATAACTTTAAACTAAAGCTCGAGGTATTTAAATAGAAATTCACACATATTTGCCTGAAATACTAGATTGAATTCATTAGAACAATATAAGATATACTCAAAATGCTTTGTGCTCATCAAAATCAATTAGGGAATACTCAATTACTCCACAATCTTCTCCTTTTTGATGATGACAAAATATTAAGTGTTTGTAAAGTGAATTATCCATTCAAAGAATGATTCATAAATAAAGTTTTGAAATGAATTCAAATGTCTAGTCATTTAGTGTATCCAAAATTGAAAGGTATGAGTCAGTATACTTTGAAATTAAAGCTTCCCCTTTCATTTAAAATTATATAAGCCTTCAAATTATACAATCAATTATTTGGCTTATATTCTTTTAATTAATTTGCTTTCTTAGAATTTCAGATTCTCTTCCTCAACATGTGCATTTAATTTTGTTTGAATTTCTTTTAATGCTGTAAACTTGAACTTAAGTTCTTAATTATAGAAGAAAAATCTAACGATTTGTTCTTTAATATGATTCAACTAATCTCCGAATATTTCTTGAATAGATTTTGGAGATTACTCCTTGAGGAGCCCCAACGGAGGAATAATGAATCTCGAGGTATCGAATTCACTAAAAATAAATCACATTTTGCTTAAAAAAATTTCTTGTTTAGTGATTCCCTTTACATACAATGTATCATATTTTCTCCTTCTTTTTGTCATCATAGAAAAAAGGTGAAGTATCAAAGAATCAATGTAGACAATGCTCATAACACAATACTCATAACACAGAAAGCACAATGTACACAAGTTCTTAGAAAAGATTTTTTCAAATCATTGTAAGTAATATAAAATTTGAGTACAATGATTGAAAGTCCAGAAGGACTTTAAATGGTAATAAAACAAAATACAAGTCTAAGGACGTCTAGAAGAAGAACATGAAGCTCCCAAATTTCTTCGCTGGCACTCCATAAGCAAACGAACTCCTTCAGAGACATTCCCCAATTGCGCAATAATTTCTGAAGTAGTCATAGCTTGAGTCTGGGTCAGTTGGGTTATGCTTTCGTTGATTGTATCAAGCTTATCTATTACTGCGTTTGCAACCCTTTCTACTCCTTGATTCAGGCTTAGTAGCTCAGACCTCACCGAGTCTTGCATTTGTTTGGTAGCTTCCTGAATTTTGGAGAATCTCATATACTGGCCCTATATTAGACTCCTCAGACTGGACAGCTCCTTCTTGACTTTGGCAACCATGACAGACATTGCTACAGTGGAAGGGGTCAACTCAGTGGAGGGTGTACTAGTGGTACCTCTGAGTTCCCTCACAATGTCATCCCTTAAAGCTCTAAGCTGCTCAGTACTAAGTCTGACCTCTAGAGTCTGCTGAGATGGTGGCACTGTGGATGAAGGTCCAACAGAGGATGAAGGGCCGATAGTGGATGAAGGGCTAGTAGTGGATGGAAAGGTGGAAGGATCTGTAGAGATATTCTGGTCATGGTCAGAGGTGGGAGAGTGAGGAGCAGTGGGGTCAGATGGTATGGAGGTAGAGGATTTTCTAACCCATGTACCCTCAACCTTATGGAATCCCATTTGTTGGAGAGTCCCCTTGTTCATATAGTCCATGTAACGGAGTGAACGAGAGGGTTCCCCCTCAGGGATAGGAATCTCTAGCTCCCTAAAGATCAATGTGAAGAGCATGCCGTAGGGGATACTCAATCTAGGTTTATCTAGGGGTTCACTAATATAACCGTAAATGAGTTTTGGAAAGTTGAGAGGGACGTCATGTAAGATATTGAACATTATTGCTAAGTCTTTTTCGAAAATAAAATCAAATCTACCAGTTTTGGAAAAGAGGGTGCGAGAGATGATACTAAGTAGGAGGCGCATTTCAGTAGAGAGCTGATTTGCAAAAATCTTCTCAATAGGTGATTGGGGTACTCTTCCTAGGATGGCCGGAAGGGCCTCATATCTATCGGTAGGGTGAGTGGGAGCTATCCCCTCTCGAGAGAGGTGGAGGACTCGTGCAATGAGATCCTCCGAAATGCAGATAGGGATGTTGGCTACCCTCCCTTGAATACCACCGCCACCCCGTGTGATGGTGCCATAGAATTCTTGGATTAACCCGGGATAGGTAAAAAGGTCAAGGGAACAAAAATACTCTAAGCCCTGAACCCTAAGACGATGCCCTAGAGTGAACCCTTCACGGGAGAGGAAGTCAAAATCGACCTTCCTCCCGGTAGAGACGACCCTCCCGGCACACGAACGTGAGGAAATCAACCGAGGTGGAGAGGGAACCGGAGGTGGTGACCTCACGGGTTCATTCTGCGCCTTGGACCGTCTCTCGATGCCGATCGCTGCAAGGGGTCTCTTCCGGCTAGGGACAACGGCTTTCCTAGGCATCTTGACCTACCCAAGGACGGAGAGACCTGAAAAGGGAGGAAAAATCGGAGGAGAAAAGGAGAGAGAAGGCGGAGACGATCGGGGGAGATGACTCGAGGGTTTTGGAACAGTGACGGCTTAAAAGAAAGATTGGAAAAGGTCATTTTGTTTAGGGTTAAAAGATGGATTTCCGACTTCGAGTCGACTCCTGAAAATTTGCGAGTCGACTCGCCCACGAGTTGACTCTCAGAATCATCCGAGTCGACTCTTCCACGAGTCGACTCTCAGAATTATCCAAGTCGACTCGAGCTCTGGCACACACCAAAATCTAAGTTAGAACCGTGCCAAAGGAAAGAGAAGTAGTAATCTTTAGAGCTTAAGGAATGATTTGATGATCATAAACATGGAATACTATATCAAACATAACTTAATGATCAAGATCTATGAATGAGAGACAAGAATCAAAGAAATGGATCAATTACTCCTAAACATCTTCTAAGAACACAAAATTGATCTTCACTTAATGGTTTTGTGAAGATGTCAGCAAGTTGATCATCAGTACAAACAAATTCAAGCATCACATCACCATTTAATACATGATCTCTTATGAAGTGATGTCTTATCTCAATATGTTTAGTTCTTGAGTGCTGAATTGAATTTTTAGTTAAATTTATGGCACTTGTATTATCAGAATTTATGGAAATCTTATCATGTTTAATGCCATAATCTTCAAGTTGTTGCTTGATCCATAAAATTTGAGCACAGCAACTTCTGGCAGCAACATATTCGGCTTCTGTCGTAGATAGTGCAATTGAGTTTTGTTTCTTACTAAACAATGAGATTAAGTTTTTTCCTAAAAATTGACATGATCCGCTGGTGCTTTTTCTATCAAGTTTACAACCAGCAAAGTCAGAATCAGTATACCCTATTAAGTCTTTGCTTGATTCTTTAGAGTACCATAATCCTATATCTTTTGTTTCTATTAGATACTCAAAGATTCTTGTAACTGCAATTAGATGTGATTCCTTAGGATTAGACTGATATCTAGCACACATGCATACACTAAACATGATATCAGGTCTACTTGTTGTAAGATATAATAATGATCCGATCATACCTCTATACAGCTTTTGATCTA
>JAOXJJ010000139.1:9248897-9271470 GCA_025769935.1 Phoenix roebelenii
TTTATCATAAAACAAGTCCTAAGGACTTCATCATATAAAAGTTCATTTGAAGATGTACAATAAAATGATGAATAATACCAAATAATATTTTATTAATTTATAAATTCATTTATAAAATTCAATCATCAACATGCTGACGATTGACATTTAGGATACAATTCCCAACAGTGAGCTAACCACGCTTACACTAAATTACATAATTAAGGAAGAGATTGGGAATGCTCAAGCCCAAACCCTCCACTCCAAGCCAAATCAACCTTATGCGATTGAAGCTATCTTTGGTAGAATTTCGAACCAACATGAATCAGAAAAATAGAGAAAGACACCAAAATAGTAATTCCGAATGAGAAGTTTTTGGAATCATGTTTAGAATACTAATTTGAAAATATATTTATATATAGACCCTTGGAAGTATATGCATATGAAAATAATCTTACTTTTATTAACTAAATTGTTTGTATCATGAATCTATAAATTGTTTAAAGTTCCTTTTGCTATATTTGTATGATATCTTTGGTTATGGTTGTTGGTTTCTTATTGGCCTTTGGGCATACTCTTCTTCTTTCTTTGTCAGAGCCTGATGCATAGTAGGGGACTAGACAGTGAGCCTAGCTCGATGTGTCTAGCTTTTATAGTTTTCTTGGAACTCTCCTTGATGTTATGGATTGTAAAACTAATTGGACTATTGTTGCCATCCTTTCTGTTCCATTCTGGATGAGCAAGAAACTCGAGATCATCAGAAACTTGGTTAGTTGGCAGAGGGCATGCTGCCTAGTTTGTTTGAAAAAGGGGTAGAAACATGTACAAGCATGCTACTGGCATTAGACTAGTTAGAAAGATATTGATCGAAGAAAGGATAGAGAGTAGCATGAGTCTAGATAGGGGTATGGCGTTGCACTATAATAAAAAGGTGAAGTACTGAGCTAAAGTAGGCATATAGAGCTGGGCTATAGTAAGGGTGTAGTGCTACACTAGGATAGAAAATCTAAGTTATGCATACTCCTATAATAAAAGATTAAGATAAAGATAAAGTAATATGATTTGATTGATTGTCAAAGAATCCATCATATAGTACAATTATACTTATTTGGCCTCTACTTTTAGTAGTTCTGGTAATTGACGCTAGTCATCCTCTCACTATGCATGAAATAAGCATGATTACTCTACAACTATCAAACCGATAATTATATTCTATCAGTCTTTAGCTTGTATTAGCTATCTCTCTCTACTCGGCCTACATTATGATCTTCTGTCCTTTGAAATTTTTGAGATTGGTATGATTATCTCGGTCTTCTGCTGGATATCTTTCATGGCCAAGACTTACTCTTTCAACTTGTTTATCCATATCATGGCCGAATTCTATCTGCTCAACCTTGATCTCCATCCTTAGTGTAATTTCACAGCTAAACTTTATTTAGTTATAGCAAGAATTATGTGATTCTCACTTGCTGTTAATTTTATCAAACTCAATCCATATGATGGTTGCTTCTGACCGCCAGCTAGATTGTTGAGATATCATATAAGCTGCAATATGTATAGGGTCATTATATATATAATATAATATAATTATATATATATAGGGTCATTATATATATATATATAATGTATATGGTCACTATATACTATATAGATGTCATGTAATCCATATCTAGATTGTTCTTAGCTGCCATCTAGTATATATATAATCACTATATATTGTATAATGTCTTGTGCTAGGTCATTTTCTAAGGAAAAAAGTCGTAATGGAATTAAAATATTAGTGATTTTTTTACTTTATCCTCTCCAACTCTTTACCTCCATATCTAAGTAAAGTGATTATATTTTCACCGCCTTCAACAAAGTGGTATTAGAGCTAACAAAATGGTATCAAGGCCATGAAGATCCAATGAAGTAGACAATCAAAAAGAGTTGTTCAAGAGCAAGGAGGCTTTAAGTTCTAGGATTGTGGCAAAGAAGAAACCAAAAATAGCTTCAATGAGGAAAGTAGTATTATGCCAATATGGGTGGTGAGTGAACAAAGACGAAAAAAATGAAAGCAAGGGAGAGGGAGAGATGGTTTTCTCACACAAGAAATTAGTGTACTCAAAATACAACTTTGGAGTTTTCTAGCTTATAGATTATTGGATGTGTTTGATAAGCTCAAAAGATGTATATCAAAGAAATTGCAAGAAAGAAAGAAAGTGAAAGCTTTGAAAATATTGCAAAAGCTATGCACCAAGAAGTATGGAAGCATGCTGAAGAACTAAAATCTCCAAGTTAGGTATGGGGAAAGCTTGAATTTACATGCTTTTGTCACAAGAGTCAAGAATTGTACATAGAATATTGGTTAATAGATTTTGGTTTAGATGATTTTTGAAAATATAATGAAAAATTGGTTGCAAATGATATGGAAGAAGAAAAGGAGAGGAAAGTCATGAAAGAAATTGAAACAGTAGGAGATACACAATAAAAGATGAAAAAGGTGAGATTAATGACAAGGAAAAGGATATGATATTACTAAAGAAGAAATTGAATAAGAATATAAGATTGAAAATGTAGGAATTCAAATTTATGAAGAGATAAAAAAGAATTTAGTCATAAAGGAAAAAGAAGATATGACAAATGAAAGGCAAAGATTTATAACATAGAAATATAGAAGTACAAGAGAAACATTAGTTTCCATATGAAAGCAAAATGCTTGGAAAAATGGAAAGTCCTATATATATATATATGGTATTGGTTGGATCAGCATGGAAACCTTCTTTGATCAACAAATGCATGCATATAGGAACTGAGAAGAATATCTTCTATGATACTAGTTGGATCATCATGGAAACCATTTTTTGATCAAGAAAAGCATCCATAAGTACAAGAATTACAAGTGATGGTTTGCATGCGCCTCAAGTTGCATGTTTCCAAGAGTCAAGTTGAAGAAGAAGAAGAAGAAGAAGAAAAAGAAGAAGTTGCATGAAAAAGTAGTAGAAGAAGAAGACATCTATGGAAATTGTTTCTTTTGAAAAATGCAATAAATTTGGTAAAAATAGAGGATGATGATGAAGAAGAAGATACTTCACGAGTTATCTGCATGAATGGAGATAGATATGGAAATTGTTTCTTTTGAAAATTCAAGAAATTTGGTGAAAATAAAGGATGAGGTTGATCTGAAAATGCACGAAATTTGGTAGAAATAGAGGATGAGGTTGATCGATCAAGCTCCTCAAGCTGCATGTTTTGAAGAATCAAGTTTAAGAGGGTGTTTTAATTATTAAACTTGATTTCTATGTGTGGAAATCAACTAGTCCAAGATCATACAGTGTAGAAGGTTCATGAATACGTCTCTTAGAATTTCTACATGGTGTCTTCTAGAGTCTTTGCACTATTTAATGCAAGTGTTCATAAGACTTTTTTTTTGGATTATATATGGTGATACATTTATACAGGAGATATATATAGGGCCATTATATATCCATATAAAGTCTTCTGCTAGATCATTTTATGAGGGGGTAAGTGGTAATGGAATGAAAAATATTAGTGACTACTCACTATTATCCTCTCATACTCTCAACCTCTATATTTAAGCAATTATGCTTCCGCAGCCCTCAACATAGTGGTATTTGAACCAACAGGCGATGCATAAGAAAAGGATTCATATCAACAAGATTGTGATGATGAAAAGATGACAATTCAAATTTGGCAATACTAGACATTATTTGATTCCAATTCATCTTTCCAAAACTCTCAACCATATCTTTCTTTTTTGCTTTTCCGGTCCTTCTTTAATATGTTATTTTCTTTTACATGCTGGTAGTGCCTCAAGCACACATTCATCCCTTCTTTTTCACGTGATATGGCCCTTTCCTTTTGGCAAAGGGAACCTAAGGTGCCTTTTGTCTTCCCCCTTGCTCAACATCCCTCCACTGGCCATGAGGCAGCGAGAATATAATGTCGACAAAAGCATCCAAAGAATATAGATATGGTCCCTCCAGGGAGAGAATTATTCCAAGAATCGACAAGACTAGTGTAAGATTGGAATGTAGTTTGTTCTTGCCAGCTAGTTTTGTTCGGATTGATTTTGGAGATAGCCCAAAGCTTCAATCTTGATCATGATATTTTTTTTTTCTTTTTTCTGTTTTCTTTTCTTGTTTTTTGAGTTTAGATGAATATGTTCTCCATGCCAGCCAAATGAAAGAAAAATTGTGGATTCACCTTAGATTGATATTCCATTTAGATGATATTTTTAGAAATATTGTTTGGAAATGAACCCCGACAATCGTTGTCTTAGAAGGCAAGTAAAGTATCGATAAATAGCTCGAAGCTTCTCTACACCAATGTTGGCTGTCTACATTCGAGCCTGCCATGATATAGTGTACGCATTGTGAATTTAACTCCTTTATTTCTTTGCTTTTATTTTAACTTTTTTAAACTGGCAGTCTTGGAAATGCAATGGCCGTCACTGATGTCGGTAAAGAATCTATCAACCTACATTAAAAAGAAGAAAAATATGCCTTCGTCCTGCTCTTTACACGTACCATATTCTGTGTCGGTCTCCATAATTTATCAGCTTGGAAAGAAAGAAGAGACTACCATATGTTAGAAAGGAATATGCCTGGATGAGCCTAGATTTTTGTCCATTGACAACGTACTCAAGAGTAAGGCTAGCGGGAGGATGTATATAGATGTGATGGTGGCACAGACATGTCCTCATCCAACTAGATAATGATGCATGCATGCATTCAACAAGGGTAGCAGCATGAACACTCGTCCCATTAATCACCATGTTTTTATAAAAGAAAAAGTTCTCTGTGAGGTTGCTAAAGGAGATGGTCCAATGAAGAATAAAACATAACTAGGTGCATTCCTATTTGCCAAAGTTGAACGCCTTGTCCTTGTTCACCTTTGGAATAACTCTCATCTTATATATATAAACGAGCCAGTTGAGGGCCAAAGGGAAGAGCGCAGGGGTACTCAAACTATCAAAGGAAAACCAAAGCAGGGAGAAGATGAGCCACCAAGGAGACGCTCAACATACTCACAGCCCTTACTGGACTCATCACCACAGCGTAAGTTAGAGAACAAGCCTTGGCTTTTCGATCTCCATGCTCTCCATCACCTAGCTAGTCGAGATATGAATAAACTGCCACTGCAGTAGGCATATAACTAGCAATGAATGGTTTTCTTAGTGAAGGAAACTTTTGATATTGATATTGTTAAATGAAAACTATATCGTGCAAAACCATGAGAAATTTGTTTGATACTCTAAATATCATGCATCTTCACCTTTTCGATCACCAAAATAAACATGATAGTGATTTAAGACTTTCATGACTATGTTAATTCAATTAAGATATGTTTGTCTCATACTTCTTGGGTTAGTCTTTTGCAAATAGTTTACCAACTCCAATGCGTGTGTGAAGATGTATTTGATTTTAATTTTTTTCCATATATATAGTCATTGTTTTCTAATATAACTAATAATATAGAACTAACTAGATATGTCTAAATAAAATTAATAGAATTCTGCTTTGCTAATAGAAATATATGACTAATTAGTATATCTATGGCTAATTAGTAGAATTTTTATTTTATTTTTCTATCAAATCAAATTTCTCATGCTCCAGTAGATGCGTGTTGCTAATAATAGATGAAACTACTTTTCATTATATTTCACAGCCAAGTTTGATTGAAGGAGACAAGGACAGTGGTTTTCACATCTCTGCAAAAGCTTTGGACATAACATGGGGCAATGATGAAAGGTTCTGGCAATGGGTGAGCTTAGACACGAGTGAATCAAGGTACCAGACATGTATTTCTATCTTAACTCTCAAGTGTTAGTATCTCATAAATAGGTCAACATAAGATTACAAAATTTGAAAAAGAAATAATGGAGGCACATTATAGCAGCTATTTAAGATCAAGCTGACCAATTCTATTATACAATTTGGCTGAGAAATGTAGCAAAAAAAATATTAACCTAATTTTAAAAAGGTTTTTTGCGTACATACCCTCCTAAATATTGAAATTTGTTTGAATACCCTTTCAAAATTGATATTTACATGCATATCCTCATTAAAAACTTATTTTGTATATATACCCTTCTTTTTCAATTTTTTTGCATACGTATACTGATGTCATCTAACGCCATTAAGAAGTTAGTAGTTTTGAAATTAAAATGACCGAAATACCTTTAATGGATAAAGATGAAAAAAGAAATGTAGATAAGGGTATATATGTAAATAGTAATTTTGTGGTAATATTTATAAAATTTCATATATTTAGGAGGGTATACATGTAAAACAATTTCTTGAACTTTGCATAAATACTCTCCCAAATTGATATTTGCATACATAGCTTTATAAAATATTATTTTTGTACGAATACCTTTGGCATAGCAATTCAACTGATGTGATTAGCCAAAATCATATTTATTTAGATTAAAAATTAGTTAAAATTATGAAATTATCTTTTTACCTCTGAAGTAGGTAATAGGTTAATGGGTCTCTGTAGAAACTAATGTCTCTACCTTCTCTGAGTAATTTTTCGATATCTCTTTTACTGTTCCATACGGATCAAAATCATTTCCTCGACTTTCTTCTCTACTATAGGCAACCCTTCTCCCTCTCTTCCGTTCATTAGAGTTCTCACCACCGGAATTCGAGTCCCTCTCATTGCCATCGAAGTTCTTACTTCATTGTATCCTTTTTTATATGAAGATGGTCAGATCCTGCCTTTAGTTTTATGGATTATTTAAATAAAAGTATTATGAGAGATTTACAACATTTAATTTTTAGTGTATGAGATTTGCAACATTTATCTTTTAGAGTTGGAAAATTTTTCGTATGTAGGCTGGTAGCTAATCTAAAATTGCTGTGACAAGATGGTCCATACACTAGATCTTTTCTTCTTTCATATAATCGAAGCTCCAAAGAAAAGTGAGTTAAGATATACAACATAAGAGGTGGCCTTAAAAATTTTGATACATTCCCCTCATATATACATCTATAACAATAAATATTACAAGCTATTTTTTGATAAAATAAGATATAATGGTTGTTATAAATGAAAAAGAATAAAGTAAAATAATTTCATGATTAGTGAAATAACTTTCATAGCTCTTTCTATTTTCTTATTATCAAATCTAACTTTTTTCTTGAGCAATACTTTTGCAGAAAATATTAAGAAGTAAACACTAAGTAATCTAAGCATTAAAACAAGTTGAAATAGACAAAAATAAAATTAGATTTTTTTATCTGTAAACCCTCCTAAATATGTAAAATTGCATATATATCCTCGCAAAGTTGCTATTTGAATGTCTACCCATTAAAGGTATTTCAGTCATTTTAAATTTTAAATCGCTAATTTCTTAATGATGTTAGATGTTGTGGGCACATATGTAAAAAAAAAAAAAAAAGGAAATGTATGCATGTAAAACAAGTGCATTATAAGTATATACATGAAAATATCAATTTTAGGAGGGTATTCATGCAAATTTCAATATTTAGTAGAATATGTGCACAAAAAATTCTTTTTAAAAAGGTTTGGATATTAGGCCACCTAAACTTAAAAAAAAAAAAAAAACCTTTACAACCAGATGTGACCTTAATCTAGACCTGAATTTTGTTTAAGGAGGCTCCAAACTCTCTCCAATGTAAACCCAGGTTAAATTATGCATTAGACATGGCATTGAAACCTAAAGAACATATAATCTGACCAACCAGGCCTCATCTAGCCCGATGCTGCTAATTCCGTTCAAGTTTAAAGATGTTAGAGCTAGGTTGGACATGGTTTGTAGTAGATGGTTGGGCTAAACTGGGTTAGGATTAACTAGCTTGTTGGTTGGGCTAAATTTTGCATTGCTTTTAACCCAACTGAAATCACTCAAACTGCTAAGCTGATACAAATACCATTTGCAGTGGCTCAAAGCTGTTTATCGTGTGCTTGGGAGCCTTGTTGGTGGCTCTCGTCATGATCTTAATCAATGCTTGTTTTTGTTGGCCAGCGAGTTAAAGTTTGAACAGGGTGCAGAGCTCATTCAGGTGAACTGGTTTGAAGTCAAGGGGAAATTGGAAGCAGCTAAACTCTCTTCTTCCAAAACATATGAAGTCCATTACCTAATCAAGTTCAAGGCTGATGCATTTGGATGGCACTCATCCCCCATCACATTTGAAGTGACCCCCCCACACGGGCACAAGAGCGTGAAAACCGAAATTCTGGAGCCATATAGAGAAAAGTGCAATGTGTGGCATGACGTCCATGGTGGGGAGTTCACCTTGAATTCTGACACTGGGGGCAGTGTGGAGTTTGGCCTGTCTGGAGATGGGAGTGACTGGTGGAAGGGTGGAATGATTCTAGGAAATGTTGTGATCAAGCCTAAATGATCATAAGAACTTTCACTAGAAAAAAGTTGATGGCCATAGACTGGTTGAAGGATTGCAACTTTGAGTTTCATCTCCTTGATGAGGGGCTTTGGGTTTTTCCTGATGCTGTTGTGGTTTTCTTGTGTGTGTGTTTTTCTTTTTGGGATAGGGTTCTGTCTTTTGCGAAAAAAGGACTCACCTTCATTTGCTTGAATCCACTATCGGATCACCCAACGTATAGATCTCAAAATGCTCCGAACTCTCATTCATCCTCCTGCATGGATCTCAAAGCGACCAATGGATGATCCAACGGTTGATTCGTACGGGTGAGTCTTCCTTCATGCGAAAGATACAAACCCCATCAGTTTTCTTCACTGTTTTTCTACCCCTACTCTTTAAAATTGGGTGGCGTCTTCGGTTCCCTTTCTCAGAAAGAAAAAAAAAAAAAGGGTTTGATCTCCTTGATAGTATGGACGAGTTGTATTGCTATTAAACACCTGTATCTTCTTATTTTTATATTGCAGTAATGTTGTCACCTGACTATAAACTTCAACATAGTGAGGAGTCATGCTTGACATAACTGTGTTGGCTGTTTGGATTCTGATTTGTGTGTTTTTCCTCTTTCTTGCCGAGCATGCAAATAAAATCCATTCAATATGTTTTCACAGGGTACATGCGCAAATTACCTACAAAGCTATTCTATCTACAGCTCATTTGCAAAGGAGTGAAACCATTCTTTTCTCTTTTTTCCCTTCTTAACTATGAATAACCATAATAACGATGACAACAAGGTGAATAGCAGTTCTAAAATTAGTTTCTAAATAATTTCAATAGGGGCAAAGGGGCAGAAAAATATGCTCCCTAGATGCACAAAGAAATGAACCTTATATTCTAAGTTCACAAATCAATGGACTGATCTACATACATTGACATGTTAAATTAGATAAATGCCAAATCAAGCTGAAGTATTGCGGATGTAATGTCACGCCCCGAGCTCGGAGCACGATAGACGCCGCACGCTTGCACGGCGGACCGTACAGACATGCAAGACAACGGAATATATCAAAGCAATAACAAATTGATTTAATCATTAATTTAATCAAATAGTTCTTATAATAGTTTTAAAGTAATATGTACTAGCTAATCATATAAATCAAATTAATTATTCTAACTAATCTAACTAAAATATCAATGACTAAATGAAACTTCAGAAAATCTAGCGCACTTTTCAGTCTCGTGCGATCATGTTTCTGGATTAAAAAAATAGAAAAAATATAATAATGAGCTACACCACCCCAGTAAGCAACATAATACTCCAGAGTAGGATCAAAGCATGCGAGATATTTAATCAAAACACAAAATAATGATTGAAAAATTAATCATCAATAAACATATCTTTTTTAAAAAATTTACTAAGTATTTTCACAAAAACTCTAATACTAGAATCCCAACATAAATCGGCTATGGGCACGTAACCCAGTGGCATAGGTTGCACAAAGTGTCAAATCCATTATTATTAACCACCGGTGGCAATGGTGTCCAAATCCACTATTATTAAACACCGATGGCAATGGTATCTATATACTACAATTCTAATCATCAATAGTGCGGTTTTGAAACCAATTTCTTATAGATACAAGTTGATGGGGCTAACGAATAATCTCCATTGCGGGGCTAGAACAGATCATAGTGAGAATACATATATATAAAACAGATAATTTGCCCAGTCAAATTTTTCAGATTTCATAATATATAATATAAATTCAAAATGATCATTAACATGTCTGACCCTTTTTTTAACTAAGTACAAAACATATATCGAAATTTAATTCATTAATAATTAATTTATCAAATAATGTAAAAAGCACACTTTGAAGCATTAGGTTACTTATCTTTTCTCGCTTTAAATCCTACTTTAGTTAGGCGAATCAAGTTCACATGTTTAAATATCATGAAAATATAATTAATTTTTTTGTTAATTTTAGAACCGAACAAAGTCAAAAATACTATTGGACATGACCTCATAATGGATGAATAACCCCAAAGTGAATACGGATCGAATCTGGCCCACAATAGGCACGACCCAACATACAGGCTCGACCATGGCCCATAATGGGCATAGCCCAATAAGGTGAATAGGGCCTAAACTTGGCCCACAATAGGACAGCCCAATAGAACCCGAACTTGGCCCGCTATGGGCACGACCCAACAGGGCCCAAACTTGGCCCACCATAGACACGACCCAATAGGGCCCGAACTTGGCCCGCTATGGGCACGGCCCAATAGGGGCCAAACTTGGCCCACCATAGACACGACCCAACAGGTTCCGAACTTGGCCCATATTGGGCACAGTCCAACAGGGCCTGAACTGGCCCCACAATAGACACGGCCCAATAGGGCCCAAACTTGGCCCACATTAGACATGGCCCAATAGAGCCTGAACTCGGCCCGTAATGGACACGACTCAATTGGGCCCAAATTTGGTCGACATTGGACACGGCCCAAACTCAGTCTACAATGAGCACGGCCCAAGAGGCTCGACTCGGCCCATGATAGCATAACCCAACAGGTAAACCTCATTCACCTACCTAAAGTAGGATTTAAAGTGAGAAGGGGTAAGTAACCTAACATTTCAAAGTGTGTTATCAAAATTATTTAGTAAACTAATTATTAGTTGATTAAATTTTGATATATATTTTATACTTAGTTAATTGGGTCACACATGTTAATAATCATTTTGTATTCATATTATATGTTATAAAATCTGAAAAATGTAACTTGGTAAATTATGAAAAATTTATTTTGTGTATATATATATGTATTCTCAACATGACTATGATCTATTCTGGCCCCACCAATGAAGATTATTCTTTGGCCCTATCGACTTGTATATGTGAGAAACTAATTTTGACACCGCACCACCGGTGATTAAAATAGTAAACTTGGAGACCGTTTCCACCGGTGGTTAATAATAGTGGATTAGGATACCGCTGTTACCGGTGGTTAATAATAGTAGATTTGGCATTTTTGGCAACCCATGCCATTAGGTTACATCGCCATAGCCTATTGATGTTGGAATTTTAGTATCAAAGTTTTTGTAAAAATGATAATAAATTTTGAAAAGAAAAATATGTTATTTGTGATTTATTTCTAGTTATTATTTTGTGTTTTAATCAAATATCTGACATGCTTGACCTGACTCCGAAATATTATGTTGCTTACTGAGCTAATGTAGCTCATTATCATATGTTCTCTATTTGTTAAATCAAGAAGCATGATCGCACGGATTGGGGAGTGCGCTAGATTTTCTGAAATTTCTTTTAGTTATTAGCATTTTAGATAGACTAGTTAAAGTATTTGATTTATGTTGATATATGGTATTTTGCAACTATGGAAGATTGCTTTGAATAAATTATTTATTAAAAAAATTAGAAATTTATCAATATTTTGATATGATCCATGCCTGCACTATCTACTGTGTAGGTGTGCAGTGTCTGTTGCATTCCGAACTTGGGTTATGACAGTTATAAAGCACTTTCCTCGATATGAAGCTTGATGTATATATTCGAGCATGTCATCTGCCCATCTTAGACATAAAACGAAGGGTACTCGACTGGAAGTGGTATTTACCAATTGTTTTTCTTTTTGCTCTTTCTTTTGGGATGATCCAAAGTAGCATTCCTCTATTATGCCCCGGATCTAGAGCATGATTTGTCGCACCTCAGATCCGGAACATAACATGGTCGTGCTATCAAGGGTAAGGCCTAAGATAACACGAAGCCAAATATTTTATTTAGTTTTCAAATCCATCTCAAATATAATAGAATAATCAGGAATCTAATTTCATTATTCATTAAATAAAAACCAATATTGGTTAAGAGATTCTAAATCCAAACATAAATGCCAAGCCCATAATTCTCAATATTCATAAAATCATTAACTACAAATTCATAGTCAATTAAAAATATGAAAATCCTTCTGCAAAATTGTCAAGTTTGCTAGCACAAACTCTACGCATGGACCATCTTCGGTCCCAACTGATCCTATTTGCTTGGAGAGAGAAAAATAAAAAAAGAGGTATATAAGCGACACAGCTCAATAAGTAAACCTTTCACTACCTTACCGGAACAAGTATAAGTTTTTCATACCAATGCATCATTTAAGAAAAATAACAGATATTCCAAAATAAGTATTTCATAGTACAATATCTTAAAATAAGTCATAAAACCAATCATGCATGCATAAATCATTCAAAAAATATGGTTCCTAGTGTATAGCATAAAATCATAAATCAGTTATCATGGATCAAATTACTTCTCTCAGACAAAATGTTAAAGTTACTATTATACCCATGACAGGATCGTAATTGACAAACACTACCAACTATTATTCGTTGGAAGGATCGTATGCCAACTACTATTATCCGCTAACGGGGTCTTATGCCAACTACTATTATTCACTGGCAGGGCTATAAACCAACTATTATTATCCGCTGGCAGGGTAGTATGCCAACTACTATTATACACTGGCAGGGTCATATAAAATTAAATATCAATCTACCCCACTTTCAGGGGCCATATATTGCTATCTGAGAGCCTATTTGTCGTAGTCATTAAGACAATTTTTCTTAAGTCATATTTTTTCTGAATCATTTTTTTTAATAATACATGAATAAAATATTAAATAGCTTTATAGAATTCATAGCTCATAAATAAATATTTAACAATAGAATAATCATAAATTATTCATTTCATAACAAAAATACAATTTCATAAATATGAGGTTTATAGTTCACAAATAGTGTTTAATGGTAAAACAAACATGGATCCATTATTTCATAATAAATCATAAGTTTCATAATATCGTATGCTTTATCCTTAATTTTAAGAAAAATATTATATTATTTTTAGCCAAAAAAATTATATCATCAATATTTAACACTATTTTTATAATTTCATAATAAAAAAAATAAGTGAAAATTTGAAAATTGGTAAGGAGTATAAGGCTTACTTACAAGTTCAAAATTAATAAGGAGTGCAAGGCTTGATTACAAGTTCAAAAACGAGTAAGGAGTACAAGATTTACTTACCTCTTTCGTCTTAGATCATCAGACTTTGCTAGATCTATTTAAAATATTAATAGCAAAATTAATGATTTTAATAAGATAGTACGAGAAGATTTGATCGAGCGTAAGATGGTTTTGGGTTGGTCAAACCTGAGAGATTCGATCAATAATCATAGGGCATGAACTCGATCAGAACTAAGGTTAATCAACATGGTTCATCAATGAAGATTTTAAAGATATTTAACAAGAATGGGGTGAAGAGTGGAATTAGGACACTTTACAAGGGTCAACTTGGGTTCATCAAGCTATAAAGCTACGCTACGCCTCTGGCAGCCTGGCTCCTCTGGGCCCTGGCTCTACGCCTCTACCTCAATTCTTCTCTAGCTATAAACCTACTCTTCAGCTCTTCTGTATCTTCTTCTTGTGCTCCTCATCGTCATCCACTTCTGCAGTTTTGCTTCACCGTCTTCGCCTTCATCGTGAACAACAAGGGCGCCGGCGATCGGGCGAGGTCATCTCCGGTCGGCCGCCGGGGTTACAACTTACAAGGAGTACCGTTGACTGTGGGCCCCTCCCCCCCTCCACCAGCAATCAAGAAAGGCTTCTTCCGCGTGAGTAGAACCCATTCTAAACTCTCCCCGCTGAAGCCAGAGAGTAGAGCAAAAGGGGAAACAAACAAAGAAAGAGAAACATTGTGCTTCTTGAAAACAAAAAAGAGGTTGCATGATGCTGTTGGACCCCATACGAAGTTTGTGAGGTGCCCTGAGGGCTGAGGGGGAGCTGCAAAAGAGGAAGGAGGTCGTGCACTACGTCACCTTTCACGAGATCGATGTGATCAACAGCAGGTTTGGACCGTTTGCTGTGCTCGCTTACCCTCGTAATTTCTTTTTTTGCTCTTTTTTCTTTTTAACAAATGCGCTGTGTTGAGATGGTGTACATTTTTTAGTTTTGGGGTTTGAGTATTTTAATTTTCAGTTGTCTAGACCTGTATTGTACATGATATGTGTGCTTTTATTCCAAAGAGAAGTCTTAGGTTTTTGGAGCTGCAGTGCCACCCATATGTAGAATTCTCAGATTGTTGAATTAAATTAAGTCGGTTGCAACTCAGCCTTTAAGGTTAAAGGTTCAGCTGGTGTGTTCTTAAACTAAAATATAAGGAGGGAGGCTGACCGAAAGATGTGAATGCAAATTGAGGAAAAAAATACACTATAATGGTAGGAGATGCAAAAACAAATAGGAAAGAATTATATGTGTACGAAAAGAAATAGTATGAGTGTTTTGATGAGGCTTATTACATATACCAGAGTTGAAGAATTCTGGCTTTTTTATTAGATCCTCCATTTGGTGCCATCAGCTTTGAGGGGTACACCTATTGGACGAATATTTTGACAGTCTGTGCCAAGGTGGCATCAAGTAAGATAATTTTATGGAACATATGCTTCATATTAATTCTTTAAATTTTCTGACATGCATTGGTGCTTACATGGTACAGTTGATATTTGCAGTAGGATATACATGTAGAGAGGGGGAATAGGGATAAATGGGATAGTTGTGAAACATTTTATGGGATTTAGGTGCGTTAGCTTTTACCTTTGATGGTTTTCATTGGTGCCATAAGAATTAATTGGGAATATCAAGGTGGTTGTGGCTGTTATTGATGCAAAATTGTCGTGTGTTTGGAAACTTGCAAGAAATATGATTATGTATTCTTTTGGTCGATAAAGTAAGGTTTAACTTAGGATTTGACACATACGTGAAGGGCTGACTACTAGGCGTTAAGTATTGCATATCATGCCATGGATAGACATGCAACAAATCTACAACCTTGAAAAAGTACATATTAAATATTTAAAAAGATAAATTGAGAAAATTATTCTTTCATTTATGAACCATTTTAGCTTGCACTATGACAATGAGTAGATGTTATCGAGTCATTGAAATACTTTCTTAAAATTTTGCGCTTATTAAAAAAAAATTATTTTTTTTTTAAAAAAAAGGTCTTATTTAGTGAGTTCGTCTTAGGCCCCTAGATGTATTAGGCCGCTCCTGAAGACAGTAGAGCTGTAAAAGGGGCATTTGGGGAGGGAACAAGAAAGCAGGCGAGAGAGAGAGAGCAGTGGCCCGATAAGGTTAAGTTCACAAAACAATCGAACAGACGAGGAATATGGTTGTGGATCGATAGGTTTCAGAGAGTCTTGAGTGATGTGGGGTCTCAACCATTTTCAAGAGAGTAGGGCTCTCCATTCACAATGTTACAATCTCTTTTGCCTGCTTTTCTTCTTTTTAGTTTTACAGTTATTCAATTTCTTGATTTTTTTAATTTATATAGATAAATTAGAAAATCCCAATATTTTAGAGTTATTTAACTTCTATTTGTCACAAGGAAGTGCCTAGGTCCAGTGGTGACGCGCAGAGCCGAGCACTCTACGTGGCAGCACCTCCCCCTCCTACTTCAGTGGTGTCATGTAGAGTTGGGCACGCTCTACGCAGATGACACTAGGCCCTCACTTTTTGTTTTTCTCACCTTTTTTTGATTGCATCTTCTAGGGATTTTTGGAGATTATTTTGTTCGAAATTCATTAGCATTCTTCTCGATTGCATGTCAAACCGAGACGTGCTTCTGGACAAGCCTCAGGAGTATAACTTAGCAGCCCCTAGCAAAACTTTGTCTATGTAAATCAAACACAAATTACGCATTCTAGAAATTAAGAATAAAAGTCAGTTACATTACAGTTTACTACATGTATCATCCACAAGGGAATGGCTGATGGCTCATTTGGTACTTGCTTTTCCATTTGCAATTCTCCAATGCAATTAGGCTTTTGCAGGCTCCTCAAAAACAATTGGTAATGTCTTTCAAAGTTTCTAATTTTTCACTAATTCTATATTTCAGGTCAGATCTGGGTTTATTAAGTTCTTACCCGACTTGACCCTACCTAACTCGACACAAGTTATGTGGCTTCAATTATGGAATTGTTTAACAGGAAATGTAGGTTAAAAAATTAAAACCCATAAATGATGGAATCTTTAAGTATCTTTGTTGTTATATCCTCGACCTTGCTCCTTGTTTTACTCCATGATTTATAAAGTACTAATCATAGAACAGGTTGTGCAGGTTTATTTTAATTAATAGATGGTTTAATCTATATACAAGTCTTAATATGTAGAAAATCTGTAAACTATATTCATAAATTTCATCTGTGCACAATATGGTAGAAATGAAAGCATAGTGCTTGGAAGCACTAAGATTGTGTGCTAGAATTTGTAGAACCATTTAATGGTGGAATCCATCAACGTTAATTGGTTTAAAATAAATAGTATCATCATCCCATTAATCCAAATTTCTTGATTTGATTTTATTCACATGACATAGAAGATGCTCTGGCAAACTAGACAGCTGAATGATATCCTTGGATGGAAAGTCTAACTTTTAAATTGTAGATTAATATTGTGACTGACTTGGCATTCTATCCATGCTTTATTTCAGTTTATTAGATATTTTTAGAACATAACAATCTTATAATCTATAAGAAATTTTCAAATTTTGGAACTCTTTTGAATTACTTTCTATGCCATGTTGAAACATAATGATCATGTTGAATGTATCATAACATACTTCCAAAAGAGATTCATATCTTATGATGAAACTTGTATTTCCTTTTATCCAAATTTAACCTTTTTCACTTCATAACTCGATACGTATCTCCAGACCCCATCCCAATCCGATCCGGATCTGAATTTTTTGGATTAGGACCTAGTTAATTATAGACCCAACCTGACCCAAATGATATGCTGGCTCAAAAATTTTATCTGTAGACCCGGTCCAACACAACCCAATCTTCTATTAAATAGAGTTTGGGTCCAACATTAGAACTCAAACAAGGAACCAAGTCAAGTTGAGGTTACTTATGACCCAATCCAACCCAACCCATTTGCACCCCTAAATGGCTATGGATTATGTACGATAAATACTATGTTTTAGAAATTGTATATTGATTTACTTGGAGGTGTGCATTAAGTTGTTGCTGGGTATGTATCAAAAAAACTTAGAGTATGTATCAAAAATTTATTGAGTGTGCATCACTTAAATATATTCTGTGCAATGGTGAACATGATATTTTAAAAATTGTGTATCAATTTTTCTAAATATATATCAATTTACCCAAAGGTGTATATTGAGTCGCCACTAATTATGTATTAAAGTAGCTTAAGTATGTACTAGAAATTCATCGAGTGTGTATTACTTGGACATAAACTATGCATTAGTAAATATGATATTTTGAAAACTATGGATCAATTTACTTAGATGTGTATTGATTTGTTTGGATATGTGTATTGGATCACTACTAATTATGTATTGAAGAAGCTTAAAGTATGTATCAAAAGTCCATCGAGTATGTAACATCTGAATATATACTATATAGCAGTGAATACGCTATTCTAAAAACTATATATCAATTTATCTAGAAGTATATACGAGTCGTTAAATGACTAATTTGTTAGGTGTTTATCATCTAGCAATGTACTGCACTAGTAAACACAGCCCATGACCAAGGGAAGGAAGGGATTCCATATTTTGAAGAAGGAGAGAGAGACTCGGGAAGGAGGAGGGAGGCCTCACGGATGAATAGAGATGGAAGGATGGCATGATAAGGAAGAAAAGAGGAATACATGTGGATAGCCTCATGGACGATGCTTCATGTTCTTTTTTTTTTTTAAGTTACAGGATGCAGAGACTTTATTAGTAGGATTGTCATCTTGTTTTCACTCTTTGATTTTTAATTTAATATGTATGCCATAAGATATGTGGCAAAAAAAAAAGGAAAACTGCTTCATACAATCTTCCCTAATGTGTACATCAATGGATTTTTGTTCCTCTTTGGCAACACGGAGCTGAGGATAATCCGGTGACCAACTCCTCTCTCTATCTAGAGCTGATGGGGTGTACTTATCCTATAGATCTTCTTGGAAGCTTCACCTACTATTCTCCACTAAAAAACCAAATCAGAAACTTTGAACCATGCATCCACATAACCTTGTTTCCATCCTACCCAATCCACTTGCAGCAGTGTCCTCCACGTCATGGCATGCCCATGTCTTACCCACCCATCCAAGACTTGGAGCGGTTGAGAGCTATAAACGCGTCCCCGTCCCCCCCACCCCGGGCCAAACAAAGCCTCCTGCGTACGTTTCCGTGAATCCCAAAGCTAGCCCATGCCGTCCTCCAACCTATTACCAAATAAAAATAAAAACTAAGGACAAAAACTATACCTCGTACCGCGTTTCCAGTCGCCGGAAGTCGGCACCATGGACCGGTTTTTCATGTCCTGCCACAAGCTCAGATACAACGCGTTCCCACCGCCACCTTAAATCGCTCCACGTTTCTTTCTTCTAATAAGAAGTTGATCGTGGCGTTTCTATTCTTTGCTAATATACTAATCTTTACGCGTTTCGAAGAGACAGATCATTGGACCGGGAAACCTTGTGCACTAAGGAATCTATGCTTATTTAATGGTCAACCACTTCGATCTCCTTCCCATCATCACCTCTTCATATCTCTAGTCTGCTCAAGACAATCTCATCTTCTTTCCTTTATTTGGTCTGTAATTCACTTTAATCAGCATCGATAATGAGTTACTACGATCAGCAGCAGGCTCCTTCTCAAGGTGAGTTTTCTCTTGAGCTACTTAATAGCATTGGTTGCTTTCTTCTTGTAGAGATTGTGGCGATGAAAAATTGATTCTAGAAACTTTTGGGCTAGATTCATGTGGTACATGCTCCTTGATGACAAGATGGAGGAAAAAATGTTTTGGGGATTCTTGGTCGATGCTGAGGAAATTAGAAAATTTGATGCCTTGGTATCAGATCGACTCAAATCATTAGAGTCGGGCATGAAAATTAAAGCATGGACCATCCTGTATTTTGTGTCTTTTATATATATGGATGTTTGGACATTAGTTGGTGCTTATGGATTCGATAAATATGTTCTCCATTAAAAGTAGGAAGAAGTGTAGTCTGAGGGACTTGTAGGGTTGATGTTTTCGAAGAATTGGCCTAGATGAAGAGACACAGAATTAGTTTTTGATGAAGAAACACATAATTATTTTATTCGGTCCTTTTTTTTTCAGATCGCTCTAATAAAACATGGAATTGCCAGACCCAAAAATAACTAAATAAAATAAATATCAACAACAACAACAAGGAGGAGGAGGTTGATATGTTTGACATAAGAATGGTTTTTGTTGGGCAAAATACCTACCTTTTTGTTGAAGGTCAACAAAATAACAAAGAACATACATGACCCTGAGTTTTTCCTGAAAGTTAAAAGACAACAAATCATGCGACCAGGGAAAATTTCGTTGAGATTCGTTCGATTGGGTAATGTCAAATTAGATTGTAATTTAATGCTTTACAAATTTTGCTTCTTGCTTATTGTTTCCATGATCGGTTTAAATATTTCAGCTTATCCGCCGCCAGCCAATGCGTACCCTCCCCCAGGGCAGGCGTACCCTCCTCCAGGGCAGGCATACCCTACAGCTTATGCTGCACCTCCTCCAGCAAGCTATCCAATGAAGGAGGGGGGAGAAAATCCCCAACCAGCTCCTGCACAGACTCAGAACCGTGGTGATGGCTTCTGGAAAGGATGGTAAGAAGCTCCTGCTGTGATCCCCTTCCTTATTGATTAAGGGGATGTTTTGATTTTGATATGGTATTTCCATTGTACAATCTATAGATTCCTTCTGCAGTGTAACACTGGCATTGTGATGATCAAATTGTGCTTGTGTTTCTTGTTTTGCAGCTGTGCTGCCTTGTGCTGCTGCTGCGTTCTTGATATGTGCTTCTAAGGCATAGGGAGAGGGAACCTTCAATTTATTCTGCAGCATTGCTTTCATCTTGTTCGTTTTAAGCTCTTCATAGATGTTACACCACTTTGTCAGCATGAGGGGGACATCATGAATTGCTAATGTGACTGATTATTATTTTTTCATATTGTAGCATGAAATGTACTGTTAGTTTGATTTATTTGTATGGCATAGCTCCTCCTCTTTTGAGCATTCTTGGATTACCATAGCCAATTGTTCTTTTTCTGTCATCAGCTAGATATTAAATTGCAAGCTTTATCTTCTCTATCCATATGAGATTGGTTCTATTGATCAAAGCATGACTCTTTGAAGTTCGGAAACTAAAAATAATATGATCACTCTAAACCTATCATTTCCTTCTATGGAGGTGTTGAAATTCTGACTAAGGCAAACATTAGGCAAGAGAAGAGTACTCCTCGGTGCCATGGGAAATATTCTGCATCAGTTCAACATCCTATGACCAAAAAAACACTTCAAAGTCCTCCGGAAAAAAAATTTGAGGAAGACGTTACCGATTGATATTATCTGCTTTTCCTTGTCTCCATCTTTTAATGCCACTATGGACACATCAAAAGAATAATAAAGACTAACTTTAGGATGGAGTAAACGGACTAAAAAAATATTCACCACAGGTCCACAACTCTTCTCCCTCAGTATGGACCCATCAAAAGAATAATAAAGACTAACTTTAGGATGGAGTAAACAAATTCAAAAAGATTCACAACTTTTCTCATTCAGGATGGAAAGATAGGAACAGTGGAATCGAAGAGTATTCATAATCTCGTGGACAACAGTGAAGAACAATTTCTTGTTGTGAAATTGACCAAATATAATTGACCAAACTTAAGTAGTGTCACAACCTAGAACCTCACCCAAAAAGATTAGCTGGAATATATTATTTTGATTTCTTGGTCCTATGTAAGTACCCAAGATCTACCTAGTATATAGCCGATATCGGACTAAATACATACCTATACAATTCCTCATATACTCCTCCTATATAAGCCTAAGCGTTCATGCCATGCTAAGGTTCAAAATCATTAAAATTCAATCATAAATACCACAATTGACCCTATGGTCAATCCCGTACTGTAGTGTCCCCTAGTCCATATAGGTCAGAGGCTGGGTTCACTCTAATTATTACTAACAGTAATAACCAAAGATCTCACTCAAAAAGACTAGTTGGAAAGTATTACTTAGGTTCCTTCGTCCTATATAAGTACTCAAGGTCTATCCATTCCATAGCTGATATGTAACTAAATACACGTCTGTACGGATCCTCACACACTCCTCCCACTTAAGCACTAGCGTCCTCGCGAGGCTAAAGGTCCAAATCCATTTAAATACAATCATAAATATCACAATCAGCTCATGGTTAGCCCAAACCGGTCCATTTTATAGAATCCCTTAGTCCATGTGAGCCATAGGCTGGATCTATTCTTATACTATTAATAACAACCTAGGATCTCACCAAAAAATACTAGCTGGAAAGTATTATTTGAGTTCTGCAACCTTGTGTAAGTATCTAAAATCTATCTAGTACACATGCTTGTTCAGATTTTCACATGTAGTGTGTCCATAGATGCAGGAGATCTGTTTCCTTCAAAAAATTTATGAAACAAATCATATTCCATCTTGACTAATAATTTGATGGGGATTAAACATAGTAGATATAGTTAGATACTAGAATCATCAAATTCAAGTAGAACTCCAGTATGCCGAGTTTGAGACGTAACAATGACTAATTGAAATGTTTTTATAAAGAATACATACCAGCATTGCAACGAATACAACACTTGGAACCACAATACAACTAATTTCTCATTTCTTTATATTTTTTTCCCTTTATCATCTATGCTATCTGTTGGGGGAAAATCGTAACCAAGCGCCCCGCCGAGCAGAGGGCCACCGAGCGCCCCGCCGAGCAGAGGGCCACCGAGCGCCCCGCCGAGCAGAGGGCTACCAAGCGCCCCGCCAAGCAGAATGCTATCGAGCGCCCCGCTGAGCAGAGGGCCACTGAGCGCCCTCCTTGTCGTATTCTCTCACCATGAGCCCCACCGTTCTCAGCGACCATCACAACAGATACTTTGCCTACGCAACAATTAAAGCGTATGGCTCTCCCGAACGCCAAGTCCACTCAACAGTTAACGTGTGCGGCCTCCGCAGACACGCAGCCTACCCAGTAATTAAAGGCGCATGGCTCCTGTTGTCTACGGATATCCAGTCTTGTACGGTAAACCTGCTTAGCCATAAATGATGGCATGACTCCACGATAATACGAAAGCTTCAGTCTACTCCTCTACGGAAGCAGC
>JAOXJJ010000139.1:9271570-9294376 GCA_025769935.1 Phoenix roebelenii
ACCGCCACCCATCAACCCACACCGGAGCTCCTCCTCCTCGGCCGAGTGATCGCCCCCGGGTCCAATTTCCAGCAACACTATCCAATGAAATCTCCATCTTATCCTCTACATAACTTCTTGTGCAACATCATATTCAACTCCAACATTTAGGGCCCATTTTGGGAAGTTCTTGCTAGATCCTGCGGGATCAATGGGGAAGAGAGAATGGAAAACGGGGACATGGAAGGAGCAGGAGCGGCCAAGGGGTCCCTCCATTAAATAGACTATAACTTTCAGTACCTCTTGACTGGGACTACAACATCCGTCCGAAGTTTCAAAAATTCTTTAATTCTCAATCCCTAGGGGTTGTACACTTTTTTTTTCTCTAATCTGTACACAATAACAAATAATTGTGCACACACTGATTATAACTATGTACAAGTAGTAAAAATAAGTATGTACATAGAGAATACAAGTGTGTGCGGTGCTAAAAAATTAAATGATAATAGTCAAGGAACTGTCTCTTAAAATCTGGTCAAACAAAGGGCCTGGTATTAAGTTTCCCAAAAAAAAAATATTCATATACATAAAAAAAAATATTGTAAAGAAGACGAATAAAGTGCAATCATTTTTGACTTTGATGAATGGATGGGAACTGTTTATTCTTTCTAACGTATTCAAGTGTAAGATTTTAGTTAAGCAAAGCAAGAAGCCTTAGCTCTTGTACTAAGGACACAAGTTTCGGTCATTTATAGTTTCAATCTGTTTGCATGCTTTTATTTGCAAGTTGTGCAATAGGAAAATGATCCTCCTTTAATATCCTAGAAAATAATATAAAATTTTCCCTTCATGATTTTCCTTTTTCTATTAAATTTGCTTCAATGGTTAAATACCAATACATATAACAGCGTAACTATCCTATAGAAAGCCACAATAAACTACAAAATAGATAATTTAAAGACTTAAGTCTTGTATATTCAATTAAGTTGACATATCCTATATAAAACCACAATAAATTACAAAAGCTCATAAGCTTCACTTAAGTTGATATTCCTGCCTTATGGGTTTCTTACTATAACCTTCAAGGTTAAGTTTTTGCATCTATAAACCCAGAATTAATACACCTAATCGTCAGATATGTGGCTAAAAATGGTCTATACCTCAACTCTAAGGCTCCATTTGGTGGAGCTTTTGGAAGGCCAAAAAACACTTTCTGATTCTCTAAAAGCACTTTTTGATAAAAAAAAAGATGTTTAGTAAAAATTTCAAAAGACTCTTTTAGCATTTCTAGAAAGCTAAAAATAGCTTTTTGAAAAAGCTCCATTTTGGAGCTTTTCAAAAAAATATTTTAAGGCCTCATCGGAAAGTTATTTTTTTGACCAAAATATCCGTGATAAAATATAACAATTATACAAAATGTTCCTTTATAATCCTAAAAAATTAATTTACACTAATAATTATAATATTTTATACCTTTATTATTGTATTATACTATAAATATAATATTATATTACATAATATCATAATACACTAATATATTATATTAAATAATTTAATATTATGAAAAATTAATTTACACTAATAATTATAATATTTTATACCTTTATTATTATATTATACTATAAATATAATATTATATTAAATTATATTATAATACATTGATATGTTATATTAAATAATTTAATATTATATTAAATTATTATACTATAGTATACAATGTTATAGTAGTATATTATAATAATATTATATTACATTACAGTAATATTATATTATATTCTATATTTATGTATTAATATGTCTTATATTTTATTATACTTCGTTGTATAATACTATGCAATATTCTTTATGGTCATTTTGTCTTACCAAAAGTACTTTTTCAGTTTATTTATTAAATACATGTTAAAATACCACAATACTTTAGAAATGTAGTTACCAAATAACAAAGAACTTTTTATAAAAGCTCTGCTTCAGAAAGCCCTATTTTCAAAAGCTCTACTGGCAACAGCTCTTCCAAACAAGGCCTAATTGATTAGCTAGAGGTGATGCAAGTGTGTGCACCGAGTGAATGCCCACTACGTACCCTTATCCTTTAACAGAGATAAATATGATGGGGCCCTCGCTATTGTTCTAACTTTGGATTAGAAGAGGGAGTGGAAGAGGTGAAGCCTAGCTACAAAACCCCGACAACATAGCAATCACTCCCTCCCACCAACCTTAAATGAAAACCAAGCAGGGCACATTGGGCTACACTACCTATTAATCAAATGGGAAAAGGTGTGGTCCTCTTTTGCGCATGGGAACTACCAAGGATAGAAGGCAAGCCCCGAAAGCCCTTACACCAAGTGCACCAAGTTATGCACAGCATATTAAACTATAGGATTTTTCTTTTAAGTGCACCTAAGTGCACCAAGAGGGGCTATAGGGCTTCGATTTTTCTTCTTTTTTTTTTGGATGAAATGGGAGGGCGAGCCATCCTTCATTTATTAATAAGAAAGTATGTACAAAGCTGAGTTTAGTTGCCCCAGACTAGCAACACCCAAGGAAGATTACGATGACAGGGAGGTAAGAACAAAAATCATATGAGAGGGTACCAGAAAAGAGAGAGAGAGAGAGAGAGAGAGATGGGCTCCTTATTTTATCCTTTTTTTTAGTGCCAATTTTAAAGAAAAAACTAAAAATTAGAAATTTCTTCTACTAATAAAGTTGCCGGTGTCATGATTAAAAGGAAAAGAAAAGAAGGAAAGAAAATTGCGCCCGGCATCCTTTTATTTTTTCTCCTCAAATATCTTCATCCATCCTCTTTTCGGGCAAGCTATCTCTTTCGTAGGTGAGATCTTCCTCCTCCTTTCTGATTTTTTTTTCTCTACTAAATCCATCTCTTTTCCACAACCTTTGCGCCAAAGGTTTATAGAACCAAAAAAAATGGTACATATATATATTTTTTATATTAGACAAAACTAGAAAATAGTAGTATTGTGTACTGATACCGATAAACATCATATTCTAAAAACTATATATTAATTTACTTAAAAGTGTGCGTTAGCTTGTTAGATAACTAATTTGCCTGGTGCATAATATCCGGCCATGTAGTGTGTACTCGTAAAAAATATATTCGGAAAACTGTATATAGATTTACATAGAGATATATATTGACTTGCCAAATGATTAATTTGCTTGGTACATATCAATCACGCTTCGAACCCAAGGCAAAATAGATAATACTATTCTAATCACCGGTATCTCGTTATTGAAACTAGCTTCTCAAATTATAAGTCGATAGGGCTAACAAATAATTTCTATTGGCGGAGCCACATCATAGCCGTATTGAGAATACATACATACATATATATAAAGCAAATTTTCTAAATTATCCAGTCATATTTTTTAAAATTTAACTTACAAGAGTATTATAAAACATAACATATTTAAAAATAATTATTACTATAATAATAACATGTCTAACTTGTTTAATAAAATATAAAGTATTTTATAATTACTCTAACTAATTATAATTTTTTTTAAAATCAGAAAATGCGCATTGAAACGTTAGGTTACTTACCTCTTCTCATTTCAAAATTCTACTTTAGTTAGATAGATCAGCTTCATCTATTTAAAGCCATAAAAATCCAACATCAACAACTTTGAAACCCAAGAGAATTGAGAATGGATTAAAATTAGAAAAACTAATCCAATTTGGGGTATAGCAGGTGTCCCAATTCAGAATCTTATCCAAAAAGGCTAGTCGGAAGGTACTATTTGAGATCTTTGATCCTATATAAGTACCCAAGATCTACCCAACGAATAAACAATATGGGACTAAATATACGCCAGCATGGATCCTCACAAATTGCCCCCCGTTTAATCCTTGGCATCCTCGTCAGGTTAAGGATTCAAATTCATTTAAATCTATTCACAAGCACCATAATCGGTCCGTAGTCAACGAAAAAAAATATCTTCTGTCTAGCCATTTTGGGTGAGGTCCTAGATTGTTATACAAGGTGTATGGGTTCATACCTGAACCAAGGTAAAGAAGACAAGGTCAGCCATGCAGTGGTGCCCAACTGCCTGGATCGGTGAACAAGGTGAACTCAATTGGTTTAGATCAGAATGAACATCAGCGGTAATTGAAATTCTAAGGACTTGATAAGGACCGAGAGAACAGGCCAGCTTACTGCCTAGGTATCGGGCCGGTTCAAGGCCTCCACACTGGGGTCAACTTGGATCCAAGCAAAAAAAGGCAGGATCTTAAACTAGGATCCCTAAGCTTTTCTAGAGAGAAAGAGAGAGAAGAGAGAGAAATAAGAGAGAGAAAGATAGGAGAGAGCTAAGAGAAGGAGTCTTCTCTTTCTTCTTATTCTTGTTTTTTCTCCTTTCTTGGCAAAATAGGGAAAGAAAGGGGTGGGACTACGATTGTGGTCATAGTGGTCCAGCGAGATGGCAGTAGGCAGTGGTTCAAGCAGCGAAAAGTGGCTGACAATGGTAACTGGTCGATGAGACAATAAGAGGAAAGTCCAAAAAATAGGAGAATCAGAGCTTCTTCCTTATTTTTGGTCGTGGGCTGCTCACCGACGGCCATGGCTTAATCGAGGAGGGTCAGTGAGAGGCCGAGGGAGTCAATCAAGGGTTCGGGATCAAGAGGCGGGGAAGTCGATGGCTAAAAAAGGAAAAGAAGCCGGAAAAATAAGAGATGTGAAGTAATGGCTTCTTTGGTCATTTTTCCGATCGATTTACCGGCGAAATCTGGTCGGCAAGAGATCCTACTACCAAGAAAAAGGTAATAGAAGGGGAATCAGTAGGCTCCAACGAGCTCTCTGGCTCCAAGTGCCGGCGGGCATAAGAATAGGAAACAATGAAGTAGAAGGAAGAAAGAGGAGAAAAGAGGGGCGCTACTCGATGGTGAAGAATCACGACGAAGAGAGGATACCTTAATATAGAACAGAGGCCAGAATTTTCTAACCTGCAGTGGAGCTTGAGGAGGAGGAGGAGGACTCGTCCTCCTCTTCCTATTCAACCAGGCTCTGCTCTGTTTTTAGTTCGGATAGGCCTTCATGCCTTCATTCATGTGCCGGACCGGGCAACAGGCCTACTCAGTGAAGTTGGGCCTCACAGTATCACCTAGCTATATAGTACGTGCCGATAAAAAATATATTAAAAAACTGAGGAAGAAAGAGGATACCGCATGCGATTTTTTTTCTACTTTTTTTGTTTTTTGAAAGATAGAATTGATGACTCCTTTGGAGGAGAAGTTATTGACTTTTGACTTTCTTGTTCAAAATAGGTATCAGAAAAATATAGCAAAATATGGAGCTGGCCTTATATTTTCTTGTCCGATACCCACCTTATTTGATTTTTGTTGGAGAGGCAGGGTCAGTGAAAAAGGATGAGAAGGGATTTGATCGGATGCTTTAATTTTACAAAGCTTCTCTCATTAAATAGTTGCAGCTTTTAAATGCGTGTCCGTGCGTGAGAGAGAGATGATTCTAAATCCTCCTATTTTATAATTCAAGCATTAAAGCTGAATACAAAGGCCCGTTACTAGGCACACAGCCGTGCAATTCTGAAGCAATAGGTCCGACCCAAATAATCGGACAAGCCTCCATGCTATGCTCACTGCATCAAAAATGCTTCGAACAACACTTAACATGAAATCATACCAAGAAACACTTAAACGTAGAGTAATGTGAAAATTCTAAAGCACGTAGTCTCCACTGGAGACAGTGGCAGTACCGACCACTTGATAACCTCCAGTTGGCTATACTGTAGGTGATTCATTGTTCTCTGTCACTGGCCGGCTTCATATAAACAAGATATCATTCGTTTTACTATGTTAGCATTTCGAGCAAACCCTGCTTAATTCTTGTCTTGTACAACACCGAACAGCCATCGCAGATCCCTCGCACAAAACCAACTGCCTTCAATCCAAATGAGTACCATAATTTTTCTGATCATTAATTATCTTGGACAAAAGAGGAGTCCTTCCACCATCCCTACAGTGCATATATAGTGTCCTGTAGATCTTCTAAAACAATACATTACCACAAAATATTACATTCTTCGACATATACCACATCTATCGGCGACAGGTCTTCAGTTTGCCTTGCAATAGCTTTATATCACTTTCATGTCATCAATTCTTTTATGCTTTCTAATAAATTTGTACAAATATGTGAATCATCCAAAGACTTGATCGGTACCATAATTTATGATACCCTTAGGTACCATATTTAAGTGAAATAACTGATGCAAGTAGAGGTTGATGGCATCTGCACAACATTCCATTTCCATACTACTGTATAATTAGAGTGAGCTCAGCAACTGAAGTTGACCTACTTCTTCTCAAAACATTATCTTTCAGAGAGATCAAGGCAATCCTTTTACCACAAAGAACCTATGTCTCTAGCATGACTCATGGCATAAGGAGATTGGTGCAGTTCACAGGTTAATGTGATTCATAGAAGGTAATGCACCAACAAGTAATTAACTAACAAAAGCTTGCGTGATGTTGCTGACATTCTACTAGTATTGCTGTTGTTTTTGTTAGTGCCATCAGTGCTAAAGTCAAGTATACGAGATGCAAATAGACGTGAAGATGCAGGATACTCAGAGAAGAATAAACAAAAAGGCAGTTCAAAATCTGGGTTGTACATTGGATTAGATTGTCATGACTCATCCTCATAATATAGCCTCCTATTTATTGGTTAGGGGCTTAGTGTAAACAGTACTTGGTTATCTTTTATTGTTCATGGATTTGATCAGTTACATTGAACTGTATCATGATTTTCGAGTCACTGCAGGTGCAGTGTTGTTGGAAGGCATTTGTAACACAAAGCAAGCAGCTAGGACACTCAGGAAGCAGTTTGCGAACCTATTTGCAAGAAGGCTAAGGTCCTTCTTGATTGACCATTTAAGGCCTACCAAATATGCAACAGTATTTAACATGCGGTCCCTCCATGGACCCGTTATTTAAGGAAAAGGGCCTGCCGACTGGTCCTTTAGTTTCCATTCCCTCGCTCATCGGTCACCGCTCGGCAGCAACCTGCCTCGAATGCTTGAGAGGGACCGGCAATTAAAAAAACTTTCCCGGATGGACCGGGTGTTAAAAAACTAGTCCATGAGGACTTTGACACAAAATTTCCCAATATTTGGTATAATGATGATGGTGGTAATAGTGGAAATAATAACAATAAAAATAGAAATGTGGCATAGAAAGAGGAAAAAATCATTTTAGCCAGATTTTTTTATCGAAAGTTGCTTTCCTATGGTTAAAGATGGCACTTGAAGGCCAACTTTGATTGATATTTTGGCACTTAAAGACACTATGACTGATGATTTTATCATCGCTAACAAAAGAAAATGAAATCAAATGATTCTCACTCAAGCCTTATTAGAGGAATTAGTGGATAGAGTTCTACCTATTCCTTTACCCTATGGTGATATTAGAGATGGGTTGGATTGGGATCCTTTTTTATGATCTCGCTATTAAGATATCTGACATTTATTGAGTTTTTCTATCCAAACCCCAACTAGTTCAGAATATTGCTTGGGTTTGGAGGTCAGAAGTCCATTCCAGGGCTGCTATGTTTATGTAAAAGTTAGCGTGGCATCAACTAGCATGCAGAGTTATATTATCTCAACGTGGTTTCCACATTTCGAGTTATTATGACATTTTTTCTGAAGTGAAGGAATCTTTATCTCATGTCATACTTCAATACCGAGTAGCATCTCATGTATGGAGACAAGCTTATCATAGAATTTATTTACTTTCTCGTCTCAATCCCTAAATAAATTTCTACAAACTATTAAAGAGAGTTTTTCAAGTAATGATAAAATGGAGGAAGCCATTTTGATTGGAGAGTTTTTTCAGTAGTGACAAAAGGGCGGAAGCCATTCTGATTTATTGCATTGCTTATATCATCTGGTTGTCAATGAATAATTGGATCTTCCAAGGTACGACATAGAGTGCTAAATTAATTTTTCTAAAAGCTTCCATTTAGGCTCATGAGTTCCTTCAAACGACTGCTACAAAGGAATCTTTAACAACAAGGACAAGCTATAGCTCTCCTTTTGCTGTTCTATATCAATATATTTTTTTGGGGAGCCACCATCCCTTGTTTCCTCAAGATTAATTTTGATAATAATATATGAAAATGAGGTACTTCTTGTGGATCAAGCATTGTTCTTACAAGCGCTAGTGGTATATTTGATCCCAAGATCAACGGTTATGTGAGTAGAGGTGATAAGAGCATTATGTTTGGTTGCATTCGAGTGATCCTATGCAATAATGATCCTAAATCACCATTACTCTTAAAATCATTGCCCAACCCAGTGATGCTATACCCATTTTAGAGGACAGGTTTTCAAAATTACCTCAGGGCAATGATGCTAGGCTAAAATTTGGAAATAAAAATGCACCTCAATCCAACAGAAAAAATCTTCTAGTTCGGAAGTTTTAATAATCCTATAGCGTTAGTTCAACAAGTTTTAATTAATTTTTGGTCTAGTTGAATTAGTCTATAATGACATATTTCGATAATTTGATTTATACTCATGTATGTTTTTCTATAATTTATTTGAGAATCCTGTTTAATTGCAAAATATATGAAATATATCAAAGTTTTGATATCATATGGTTAGTGATTTTGGACTCTCATGACATGCTAAATAGGTTAACCATGAGTATTCGAGAATATTTAATCACTAGAACATGGAGTACCAAATACATGCATCTTAGGTCATTGGGACTTTATTATGCCTGGGAGAGATGGAATTGGGTAAGGAAAAGGGCCTGCTGGCTTGCCGTTTACTTTGCACTCCCTCGCCCCTCGGTCGCCACTCGACAATGATCGTCCGCATACTCGAGAGTGATATGCCATTAAAAAAACTTTCCCAAATGGACCAACTGTTAAAACACTGGTCTACCTACGGAGACTTTGCCTAAAATTCCCCAATATTTAATAAATACTGATGGCGGCAGCGGCGGCAACCATATCAATAAAAATAGAAGCCTGAAAGCAAAATTTATTGAAGGAGGAAAAAATATTTTTAGCTAGATTCTTTGTTTAAAAGTTGCTTTCCGTCCAGCCAATGAGGTATTAATCCCAGCTTATCCAAGGGAGGGTGAGAGAGAGAGAGAGACAGGGTCATTGTCGCTGTAGCTAGGCATCAAAATCCCCACCATAAAGAACACTGTTATGGTGCAAGTAGAGACGAAAGGTTGTTGGAGTTTTAATTAAAAGAAATTAATTTTTTATTATCTAAATTTAGTTATTTTAATAGTTATTTTCTAAATTTTATTTTTTGAAATATTATATATTTTTGAAATTATCGGCTCTACGGTATTGCGGTAGAGTCTATAAATAAATCCATCCATGATTAATTCTAAAACAACCCGATCTCTCTCTTTCTCACTCCTGAGAGTTTCTTCTATTGGCATAGAGTTTTTTCATATTTCAACTTTTTATTTTCTATCTTTTTTATTTTTTAGGCATTCGAAGGAGTCAGCCAGATCAAGCCTTCATAAAAATCATATTCGTTTGAAGTGGATCAGGCTGAACCGAATCGTTGTACTTTACAAATAAGATCGCCACAAACCTGCACATAGGAAGCGAATCATAGTGTTAAAACAGTATACATCACACGCTTCCATCTAGAGAAGCTTTTTTCAATCTTTCTTTTTTTTAATAATTTTTTTATAACACTATTCTATAATAAAAATATAGCAATTCCTATAATATTTTTATAGGATAAAAATATAGTAATTTTTAGGTAAAATATTTCCAAACAGACGTGTACTATTTATATAGAGATACAGAGATGGAGGGGGAGGGTGCGCTAAAGCAGTGTCTCGAGGGATGGCGGGGTTTGGGTGATGGACCTTCTTGGCAACCACACCCATGCATGGCTCGTTTCGGATAGGGGGATCCCCTCCCTCTCCCACCCTCCATTAAAATTATGAGGACTGCGTACTGAGAGCCCAGCCACCATTCTTCTCTCCCCTCCCCACCTATCTATAGCCAATTTGATCGACCCACCAACTTGCTTTGTTTTGATCCTCTGCATAGATTTGCTTTGTTGATGTGAGAGGTTGAAGCTGCCAGCATGATCTGGTCATCAAACGCCGGTCGGACTCCACCGAGATATCAGCTCATGGTTTGGAAGATAATATGAAAAACTCCCATATCACAGTGTAGTACAGGTAGAAATATAGATAGAGAATATAAATAGCTTTGATATTTCTTGCTATTTTTATTGGATGGGTGGGGTTGCTGAGAAATGGATCACTGTATACATGTTCTAGAGCTTGATTGGCATGTAATTTTATAGATGAGAAATCGAGGACTATGTAGAACTGTAATATAGATACTAGATAGACCCTAAAACTGTAAAGAACATCATCCAAACTCGGTAGAAAGTATAGGGATGGATGTGGGGAGGGGGGGGGAGAGAGAGAGAGAGAGATAGGTTGTTTCAGATTGCAGAAGGCATGAAGAAATGGTTCTGAACTATTGGGAAGTATATAAGAAGATAAGTGAATAGATGTAGACAATAGAGAGGCAAACCTCCTTTCCTCCCCTCTCTCTCTCATGGGGATCCAGTTTGCAGAATGGAGTAGTTTTGTTTTGTAGAGTGAATTGTCTTGCTCGTCGATAAGATTGGAAACATGGGTTCGACTCCATCAGATCATCTTGCAGCTTCAATCACTCACTCATCAACAGAAGATCACAAGATTTGCTTCCTTGAGACTGCTCATTCCATGTCTGCTTACTCTCTCATCAACTGCGAGCTCATACTCAAAGAGGCTGCACAAGTTTCGCTTATTTTACTTTTTTATTCCTTTTCATGTACACCATTTACTTTAGGCTTCAGAGTTGCAAGTTATGCTATTGAATTTTGCTCTTAGGATATCTTCTCTTTGTCTGACCATGGAAATTATCTTACTGAGTAACAACTGTGGTAATCATCATATTAACCAGGTTGGAAAACATGGACGGTATCAGACATGTCTCACACAAAATCAGACTAGAGAAGTTGGCTTTATACAGCAAAATAAATGGTGAAAGACATGAACAGAGAAGGTTGAGGTCAGTGTTCCCTTATCCATGTCCTTGAATTTGTTTTACATGTCACAAGATGCAAGCATACCATGTCTGATATTCCAACTACCCAATATATGTAGAATAGACTATAGGTAGGATCAACACCTCTGTCTTCACCTCCATATCTTGCATAAAAAAAAGGGTCGGAGGCATGGCACATTTCAGAGTGCAGATTAGATTTTCTGTCATCTCCACCCTACCTACACATATCACCATAGATTTACACATGAATGGCAAGAAGCCTAGCAAAAAATGCTCAGATCTTCCCATGGACTTGAAATAATCAAAAAATTAGGATCATAGAAACTTCACAGCCAAGTTTGCCTATAATTGCATCGACTTCCTTTGTTATTGTGAGACTCTTATAGACATCACAATAAACTCACACTTCCAAGAAGGTGAGCATTATTGTTGTGCTACTCGGCTGTAGAACTGAGCTAAGATGAGGCATGGGATCTGGGGGGCGGAGCCTGGACCCCTGCATCGGTTCTGTTAGTATTGTCTCCCATCAGAAATAGTCAATAATCTATGATGCTTGTAGATTAAGATATAGTTAATATACATATTACTGCTTATGCTTTATTTTGTTAGTAAATTTCCATAGTAGAAATAATTAGAGGAGAGCTTGATCAAACTAGCAAAGAAGGAGGTGCTATAGTCTCTTAATACTTCCATTTATGACCCATCAACAATTAGATAATGGATAATGGGTGAAAGTTAATGCTAAGATTCAATAGCCATGTTGATCATATATCACAGTGTTAGATGACTGATACATAGTAAAACACATTATTATGTTTATGCTGCAGAACATATTTCTATGAGAAATTCTTATTGAATTATAACTGAAATATTTTATACAATATAGTTAAACATATTATCGTTTGTTTATCCTTATCCATCTAAATAAAAGTCACTAAGAGCACTGCTAAAGTACATGCGAGCTTTTGTGCTAATATATTCTTCCTCAGCATTAAAATGAAGAGAAAAGGTGATGCTATTTTTTTTTTGGTATATAATCCACTTGGTTTCCTTATAATGTTTCTACAATTTATTATCCCTGCATATTATATTCAGGTTCCAACCCCATGTTCTGTTGTTTTTTGTTCTCTGATTAGGTGATAAGGATTTTGGCACAATGTTACCCTGCAGTCTTCTACAAAGTGAGGATGAAGAAAAGGGATATCTCCAAGTGGTAAGAGAATGCATGTTTATCATTTTTAGCAATTCATACCAAAATATATTTAGGTCATTCTTATTATGTAATGACAAAATGATGAAATGTAGAAAGGAGCGATGCTACATGGACATGTTCATTGATAAAAATTTAATGCAGGGTAGCAGCGTTAAATTCAGTTCTCCTTTCTGGAGATGAATGGAGGTTTTAATGGCAGCCTTGGCATAAGGCATTTGTGTAACCATATAATATTTAAGAACCATGGACAATACATATGGACAATACATTTCGCTCAAGGTTTTGTGAGTCAAAACCATGAGAATTAGTCTACTACCATAACAAATGTGTGCCATGTGTTCGATCTGTCTGTTGGGGATTGGATCTATAGATTAAGCAGCTCTTCCTCAAAACAGATTATGGTTATCTCGGGCGATTCCAGCCCGGCCAACGTGATGCAGATGTCCAAATCCCCGGCATATAATTAGTAATATGTCTCTAATTATTTCTTCCACACTTCCTAAGCCTTTGTTTCATTTTTTTTTTCTGGGTCTCCAAATATTTGTGCTTGTTATAACTCATTGTTTCAAATAACTTCAACCAGTTAATCGAAGAACCGTATATGCCCGTAATTGTTATGTCATAATCCCACATTGCACTTCTAAAAGTTTTGAGTAAGCTCACGGATTAACATGTAGATTGTGGTCCCCTTGCATCAAATTTATTTATAAAAACTTTAGGTTCCAAGAACCTGATGATAACACTAACTACATAAACAGTTCTAACACTGTTGATATTATCATAAACTGTAAGCATTTCACGTGCCTTCTTCCAAAACTTTCTCTTTCCATTCATACTAATTGATGAATGATTCCATCTGCCTGTCCTTTCTATTGTCTTGAAACAACTTGAGCCACCTCCTTGTGTTTCTCTCATGTTACCCTGCCTTTCATGATGTTTCCCTCTCTCTCTATTGTTTATGAACTAGAATCCAACTCTTTGAAGGCATTGTTCCTTTTAGTTGAAGTAACGTTGTGCCTGCAAAGTTTTGGCCCTTATGAAATCACCAGCTATAACCCTTTATGAGTGGTGGAAGTGAGACTTGGTCTTCTCCAATAGTAATGATGGAATGGAATTGTTATGGGCAATCGCTTGGTAACTTTTCAAATGCTCCAGTAATTGGCTTGGAGTACTTGAAATAGATCAAATTGGAGTTCTTTTTAGAGTGAATCAAGGTTATACTGCCATCTTTATTCAAACTGCAATGTATTAGATGTCCAATTACAATCTTTCTCCTCTTGCTCTCTCTCTGTCTCTCTCTAAAGCTGCTTGTTTTCCTTCCTAGATGTAACAAGTCGAATCTGTAAATAGTTGTTAAGGCTGCAAATCATGAACTCAATGAAAAGAGTACTACAATAATGAAGCTTTTCATATTCATGACAATAAAAGTACTAAGTAAACACAAGAATAGCTCAAAAGAAAAAAGGAAGCTCGCACATAAATATCTGCCTATGTGTTGGCAGATAGGGTGCACAGGCATGTGGTAGGAGAGGATGCAAATAATGTTGGTGACATAAATTAGCCTAATCCAACTATTTGCATTCCCTCCCTTGCCTCAAAAAGCTAAGGCAATGCATAGACTCCAGTGTTTAACAAAATATTTGATAAGATCCATATGTTTGTACTTAATTGTAAAAATATGTTCATCATGTCTCTTTGTTGTGGCTTGTGATTCCACACAATCCCCCACTCTCACCTTAAAAAGCCTAGGATCTAGCTTGCTGGATAACATGTCATGACTCCCATCAAAAGACAAATGGTGCTACCAATGATTCTTTGAGCAATTTCAAATGAACTATGATAATTTCAAGCTCATAAGATTACATTGAAAATTGCAAGACTGATGGTAACACCTTCTAAAGGAGCTTAGCAGTAGAGAACATTTGACTGAATTTACCTTCACTTTGTGTTTCTTCAGCTAGAAATAACTGGAATGCTATTTGCACCCCACTTCCAAGCGTACTCATCAATGTTGTACATAGCATATTCATCAATTTTATTTCATTATTTTTTTTATCATTAGCATATAACTAATCATCTTAAAAGAAGATACTTATCACAATGATATCATTATAGTCAGTATTAGAAGCATATAATAGTCAGTTTATCAGCAATAACAGGTATTTTCTAGTGGAAAATAACATTTTTACATTTTATTATATATTACAGATTGTTTTAGCTACCACGTGAAAAGTTTTCAGCTCTAAATGCCGAAAAAATAATAATGTTATAGAAACCTTGCTCTTAATCTAATTACCACACTATTACTTGACTCCTTCACTGCTTGCCACAGTAGGTTGTCTTGAATGATTCAGATTAGTAATAAGCATAAAAACAAAAATTAATAAAAAAGTAGTTTTAAAAATGTTCAGAAATCACTAGAACAAGTCTCTTGAGCCAGAACTGTAAAATAATTTTCAAATTAAATTGTGAGTCAGCTTAATGCAATAAGAAGTCTTTAGTAATTCAGAAGCTAATTAGCTAGGCAAAGTTAACAAAATGTTTTAGTATTTATCTCCATTTCAATTAATTTCCATGGGGGAATCTCCAAGGGAAATTCTAATCTCGGTTTAAGGAAATAATCTATAGTTCAATGTAATGCAAAGTCTTGCTCTCAAGGGATGCAATGCAGCACCAGCTAAAAGTAATTATACTCGGACTAAACTTTAATTGTGGCACCTCTTCAGCCATCAATTGTAGCACCTGCTGAGTGCGTAACAATGAACCAGTAAAAAATTTAAGAATAATTGCCCAGTAAAATCTGAGTCATGTCTCAAATAATGAATGGCAAATGCCATTTATTAGATTAAAGTGAAGATCAATTACTTTTGATTGAGAAAACCCATCCACAATTGCCAATAGTTCCTCCTTGCATCTTTTTTCCCCTCCTATTATCAAATTCCTTAATGTTTAAACCACAATTTTTCATGCCTCCACTCAAAACTGATGAGAGCAACTACAGATGCTGTCATGATAATCTAAAGCTGCTGCTGAGAGTGGGAGAGGAAAATTGTAAGACATGTCTTCACACTTTAGTTCACAAAGAAAGATAACCACTCTTTCATCTGACTATAATTGTGTTGGCCATTAATTTATGGTGGCTCTGAGCAACTTGCGCAAGTATGCTTTAGTGCCATAGATAACCATAAGCACTCACTCTATATTTCCCTTTTTTTTTTCCTCGAAGAAATGCATGATCACCAAAACATATGCATTTACTAAATGGAGAGGCATCTTAGGGTAACTACGGTCGATGCTTAAGCTACACATTGTGAGTAATCTTTTAGTCCCTAAGAGCATGAAAGTCAATCAACATAAGAGTACACCACCAAACACGAGCTAATCTCGAGATTATTCTATATGTGTTTATGTATATGCATGTGTGCGCATGCGCCCATGCGAGGTCTGCATCATGTGATTTTCATTATTTAACAATTTTAGAAATGAATGCTGAAGACCAACCCAGCACTCAAAGAGCAAAGCCTGGATCATGAAGCTAATGACTCATTGACCACAAGCAGATAGCCAGCAAAGTGAAAACAGGACAATAGGTCCATGATAGTGTCACATATTCTTGCACAAGTAATATCCCAAATCACCATAACACTCAAAAGAAGATTCACTTAGAAGCAGAAAAATCGCCCCTAATTGTTTCCAGACTGTAATGATAAAGCCACCAACGTTGTTTGGTAAAAGCAAATTGAATGAGCTGAGCAAATGGAAACTAGTTTCTGCCAAGAGGAAAAAGATCCATGGGCCATTAGAAAGGCATCCATCAATTTGGCTAAAATGAAAAAGTCAAAGCTTCTCATCTCAATATCTATTTACATGGAAAATGATCAGAAGGATTTAAGATTTGTCTTCTGCATTATATTTTGTTTCTGAGTTCACCTGATGCTGTCAGGTTGCATTGGTTTAAGCAGAGATTGAAACTGGTGAGAGATTAAGCGAAAAGGCAAAATATAACGAAATATCTGTTGAAAGATCGTTGAATGAAAAGGCTAGCAACATTCTTTGATGAGTAACATCCACTGAGCTTATTTTCCACTATCCAAAATCAGGTTCAACTTCTCTTTTCAAAGTGACCTTGTTTCCCTCCATTTCAAAATTTACCACTACATAAGCAGGAATCCATCAAATTTCCTGCTTGCAAAGAACAGCGTCGAAATCATTTGTCTTCATCACTAAGCCCATCATTTATGTGACATTAATTATGCTAATTAAACTTTAAATACAATAATAGAGGATTAACTGTCAATTCAATATATAACAAATGGCATTTTATTTTTGTTCACCGTTGATCTTCAACGTACAGTTTGCTTCGACTCCGAGCCAAGGAATTCATCCAGGAAGGGCCAAGGAGCCCCACCTTTGTGTCAAAACTCTTTTTTCAGCCTACTTCATCTTCCCTGAGCCAAGGAGCTCATTTAGGGTCATTCCAATCTTCGGACCAATCAGCTCCGTCTTTTCAGTTTACATCTTCAGTAGTTTAACCGGGTAAAGTAACCCCATCTTTTTCGGTCCAGGAGAAGGGGGATGATCTGATTGCTTGTCAGCTGACTCGTGTCTCCCCACACCTTATTCTCATTCCTAGTCGAGAGGCAAGGTAGCCCTAAGCCTATACAGGTAAGGAGCATGCATCCGGGTGGCTTCTTCCCTTCCCGGAATCACGAGTGCCTGCATTGACGTGTCTGCCTGCCTGCTGTCTTTGTTTCAAACAAAATCGACGTACTTCCTTATTTATTTATTTTCATTTTTCTTTTTTTATTTATTTATGCTCACACTAAGGATGGAATCTTTGCAATACCAAACTTTTGGCAACATTATCTCCATTGATCTTCTTCTCAGGCTTATACTATGTCCAAAAGTTTCACATGCATACAGCTGTAGAGTATAGGTTTACAGATTAATGGTATGCAACAAACAACAAAACAACAGGTTTGCAGGTTTATACGATTGGTGATGAAGCTGTCATTTACAAAAATTTTTTATGCAAGTTAAATCGATCAGGTTTTTGAACCTTAGGAGGGTAACAAGGATAAGCACAACATTTTAGGTCATGATTTCAATCTTACATGCACATTTAAAAGTAAAGGAAAAGAAATGTAAAATGTTCATCGACAAATATATCAACCTATAGAGAGGATGAATCAGGATTCAGCAATCCAATTGTCTCAGGATAATGCTTGGTGATGTTATTTGGGGGGGGGGGTTGCACTGGTATTGCATCTTAATACAAGTACAATAAAGGCTGTAAGCCTATGGATAACTAATAGTAGATGGTAGAGTTATGGTGGCAATAGTGTGATGGTAGGATTCCACCAGAGAAGCTTGTAAAGAAACTAATCATGCAGGTTTAGGCTTGAGATTTCAAACCAGGAAACACTCCCAGTGGAAAATTTCTCATACCAATTTCTAAGGCAGTTGTTGGCAGCATAGTTTAAGCTTACCATATTGTTGTGGTCTCACCACCAAGATATTGACCTACTAAATCTTACAATATCATTGACCAACGTGTCACCAGTGTCACTAACTATCTCTTTGAATTGTAGTTACTGATAGATATAGAACGATCTAAGACAAATATTTATTGTTATATGGTGTTTCAATTGATATATATTGGAACCCAAAGCCTTATATTCTAATTTTTATAATAAATGCTAATCTTTCTAAAATTGTGAACATGCATTAATTTGTGGTTTAAAGTAAGAACTTTGTAATGGCATGCGAGTTTTCAGTGATGTATCTCAGATATAACAACATCTATATAATAGAATTCAGCAACACAACCATCCATAACAAAAAAGTTTCTGAATGTAGCTTCACATATTGTTAAGTAAATATTGGTTGGTTTATGTATAAACCAAGCCATGGCCTAGAATGAAAAGTGTTGCCGCTAAGTACCAGCCTGATCTAGAAGCCGAGTTGGTAGGGATCACTGCAGATCTCGACTTATCTGCCGTTCGGATCGGAGAGATTGGATGAGATTGCTGCATGCCTCCACAGCAATATTCTAATGGCCACTACGCTCGATCGGCGGTGATCTCGACATCAAACACCCAGTCACCCATGAGTCAGTGTTCGATAGTGGAGAAACGGTTTTAGGTGGTGCTCTAACGCTGGCTCCAACCCGAAATAGCAAAAATAAAAAAAGCCACCCATCAAAGCATGTCCGGTAGGGAACCCTCCAAAGCTTAAGTCAAACATAACGCTCAAAAAATAAAAGGAGGCCTGAAAAAGTCAGAGAGACAGTGCAAGAGAGTCAAAAAAGAACTTACTTGGAGAACCCCTAGGAATGCAATATATAGGCGAGGGCCGGAGCCCGTTGCTGAGTAGTTTGAGGCTATATGGTAGATGATAAAGCAACAAACAACGTACATCATATTTGTTAGGAAACATTTAGCGAACACGGTCGAGTCGCTACCAGCTATTGGGAAAGTTTGAAATATAGAAGATTCACTGTATATTTTTTTGGGGTGGCCACATGGCAAATTTTGAATGGTCCATCCACAGCCAAGTGGCGAGCTTTCATTGGTCAGTTCATTTTTTTAAAAAAGAGGTCGAATCTAAGCTGTGTCAAAAACTTATGCATATAATGCTGGTTGCCCGTAACTAAACACCTGCCACACACAGGCCACTAGAAATATGCCATTGATCTTTGTTAGTTCTTAAATATCCCTCCCCAGCATCGTATATTGCAACTTCCCATATGGTGAAGATCCTGAAAAGTGAACTACATATGTATTTGGGAATATGCATCTGCTACAGGTTAGTAAGAAGTCTTCTCCACCATACACAAAAAGTTCCATCCTGCAAAAAACATTAGCTAGTTCACTCTGTAGAACCTATGGACTTTGCCTCTTTCCACTCATCAGGAGTTATGATGTTTCCATTAGTTGGGGACTACTATATCAAGTCAAAAGACCTATAGTTCAGAAATTCAGTCACAAAAAGTAAGGCCCAAAATCTAGCTAATATTTAGATTCATCCCTATACAGAGAGCCAAAAAGAAGTAGGATGACAAAATCCCTGATTGCTCTGAATGGCGATGCGCCATCTATCATCAAACACATCTTTTCTTCTGCTAAGTTTGTCTCTCTTTTTCTGATGTTTTTGCCCCATCTTCTCAGGCATTGAAGTCTCTCCAATCACATTCTTTCCCTGATGGTTTTCAAATATCCAAACCATACAAGAATTTAAAGAATACGTAAATAAGTCAGTCTTGTTTTTCCATGAAAACGGCACCTAGATAGTCAACACTTAAAACTTCTAGTCCAAATTAGAACCGCCCAATTACCTTCCACTTGAATCCTAGGATTCAAATTGAAGACTTTCCAGCACAATTGAAGAACACTAACATCAATGCAAACAAAGTTGTTCTACTTATCTAAATCTCACTTTTTGAAATAAGAGTAAAAAAGGAGGCTACAGCATTTCTTCTAGACGATTTCTATGCTGAAACTCTACTGCAGACATGAAAAAGGGCATGGACATAACAGCATATTCAGTTCAAGATGCATTTTTACACGCTCATAGTTTCATTCTTCCACATATGACAATCAACACTAGTCATGACCACTCTAATATGTGTCCTTTATAGTAGTTGACAATGTCAGTTCTTTCTCCTTTCAAACATTCATGCAGTAGATGTTCTAATTGTTTCTTTTACAATTTGGTTGATGGATGTATTAATGCCACACCTCTAAATCAAATGTTCTTTTCCTGAGAGGTACTGACTGATAGTTAAATGTGACACATGGTAACATATTTCCTGCAAAGAATAAGCCAAAAGAACATTCTAAAGGAAAACTTGTCGGCACACAACATGCTTTGAATCCATAAGAAACACACTAACTCATTTGATAATGGTAAGGCATCGAATAGCAAGTGATTATACACACAATCAATGTACAGCCCTATTATACACCTTTATCAATGTCAAGATGACAATGAGCATCATTATAATCCACCTCATTCACAAATTATGAGTGTTATTTACAGCAAGTGTAGCACATAATTGGCAGATTCCACATTTATTATTTACGAATCAGTTAACACTGTTGTCTAGTTTTAGCACTATATCTCATCATTTATATTTGCAGTTGGTTATAGATTCATTTTGAGTATTGTACCAGCACAAGTAACATAACAATATCTTGATCCTACTAGTGCAAAGCAAAAATGTTCCAACAATTCAATCACAAATACACCTTGAAATTTTACAGTAAAATATATTCCTGAATGATTCTTGATTTTATTCTGCTTTTTTTTAACATAATCATTTTCTTGGTTCCAGGAAAATCCAGACTGTTTCAATTATCGAACATCTAACACATGCTCTAAAAGTCAAAAAGTTAAACCTTGATAAGGATTGAATATTAGAGAGAGAGAGAGAGAGTAGTCAATGAGACCAGAGAACTATCATATACCTCAACAGAGAACTATGAAATGAACGAGCGAGCCAGTATGATTTGTGATGGGAAGTCATGAAAACAATCTTATACCCTAAACAAGCTGAAAATTATGACATGCGTGCATCAAGTTCAAAGAATATTGCTATATTTGCATGAACAGTAAGTGCAGGAGAACGCTAATTTGGCTCTGTCCAAATTCTCTTAATCTACCTGAACCAGACGAGCTAGCTTTAGATCTTTTAAGTACCCAAAATCCAGACACCAATACTTTCACCCATCTACAGAACTTCTAAGTTACCATTTGCAACTGAAAATCATTGTTTTTATTGTTCTCAATCAAAAATCATCAGTGTTAGAATTAACATGTCATTTATGAATCTAATTAAAGATGAGAAAATTTAAAATATTTCTTCTGAATTTGGCTAGCAAGTTATTTCATCATATAGACACAGGACAGTACATTCTCTGTTTTCTAGGATATAAATGGAAGGTACATCACAAATTCTTGTCTGATTTCTTTTTATATGGTCCCATGATATTTGAATATGAGATGAATTTCCAAAGTACAAATTATGGTATAACACAAGCAGTATGTCCAAAATAACCATATACAAATCTAGATTTCCACCCTAAGTATGCTTATTACATAAACTCTCTAGATAATTTCCAAGGATATAAATAGATTTTGGACCATAGAGAAAATTAGGAGAATTTCATAGTTTGAGAATATGATCTTGAATGATATTTCATGTTTAAGAAGAAAGAACACGAACCAAACTAAAATTTGATCTAATACTTCAATACAAAATGTAGCTCGAGCCAACAGAGTGTGGCAATAATATACCATAAGCACTTCTTCCATATAACTGAGGACCAATGCATCTGCAAATCACTTGGGCAAGCAAACTGCAAAACCACCGACCGGTTGAATATCCAACTTCTAAACTCAGCACAGTGCCATTTCACAACTTATAGACGTGATGATCACCAAAGAAAAATAATTAATCCTTAAATGCAGGCCATTCATTAGTTCTGTATAGGCCGGAGAGTTTAACCCTACTTGAACTGATCATGCAGAATCTCTTTAAAAATTCATAACCATGCCTGCATAATGATGCATCTCCATGTAGTAAAAAAATCCTCCTTGACACTGCTTGACAACTATAGGGCAGCTACTGCATGATTGAAAATTCCTGTCATTGTGGCGAATCTAAGCTCAATGTTGGATCTGAACGCAGTCTTTTAGGTTCTCGATCCCCCAAATGTAGAGAAACAGAAAGATCTTCATCAATAGAATTTCTTAATTCCGAGAGACTTTTCAGTTCTGGATTGTCCTCTTGGTTGCGATGTATAGGGGACATGCTGATGAAATTTGAAATAAATTGATGCTCTTCAACATTATTTGCAGCCTCACTTGTATCCACCTGAAATTCAGCATGTGCAAATGGTGGATTCATTGCTGAGCCAGAAGCACCTTCAGGAGGGAACTGTTGAATGATAAGACCTAAAGGTTCATAAATCCCATCAATCTTTTCATTTGGAACGGTGCCTACAGTAGGAGATGACTCCCCCACTGCCGAATTAACTGCTGCAGCAAAAGCAATTCTTTGTTCCTGCAGTGCATCTTTTGTCACAAAATAGAAAAAAATGATTAAATATTCCAGAGGTAACAAAAAGGACAGCATCACAATGTAATATGAAATCTTTTACAGCTCAGAAGAGAGGTAGAAAGCTAGAAACCTTGGAGTCCTTCACTGGTTGTAATAAGATCAAGTTCCAAAAGATCAAGTAGGCGACCCAGATCAACCCCACTTGTCCAATTCTCTGGACCCTGACCACTTTTAAGCTTCAACCTTCCACGATTAGCTGTCCCACCCCATATAATTCCTATAGGTTGTGGCTTCTCACCATCTTGGCCCGTCAAAATAATGAGGCTCCCACTATCACCTTCCAGATCAAATGTTTGTTGGTTCTCCCCGACAACAAGAAAATCAGTGAAGAAGCATATTCCTTTCTCATCATTGTACTCCAGAGCATAAGCCATTACAGTTCCAGTTGTCAAACCAGAGCTCCTTCCAACCTT
>JAOXJJ010000139.1:9294505-9326224 GCA_025769935.1 Phoenix roebelenii
AAATGCCCCATCAGCTCGCACAAAAGTCTCTGCAGGTGCATCAGAAGGTAAGAGGTATGTTTGGGAATTAGAACACCGTTGAACAGTCAAGCACGTAAACTCGGTGACAGAAGTTATTACAAAAGAAGGTGCATGGTTATGCCATCCTAAATGCTAAAAAAGATGGTTACCATCTGCTGAAGTAAAGACCACTATGTTCACTTTCTCAAAAATTGGTCTAAAGATCACATTTGCATCAGATGGACTTTATCACTGTAAAGAAAATCTACTAGATCAATGCATCTGCATGGTAAAAGAATACATGATCTAGATGTCATAATCATCTGTATAGTTTTTTTAACAAAAATGGTAGGAACATGAACAAGCATCTAGCAGAATCAGACTAAAATTTTTTGCTTAAGCTCTAACAAGCTCTAGGGATATATTTGTTTCAAATTAGACTAAAACTCCCATAAAAGACCTATTTACTTATTAAGATGCTAAATCTACATAATAAGATTATAACATAAATAATCTGGAACTCTGTTACCTGGGTTTGTTCCAGCATAGATCCCATACCAAACATCGTCTGTGATAAAGGATGTTGCCCTTTCAACAGCACCCAGGTAAACTCCAGGTCCAAGGTTGGGCGGCAAAGGATGAAACATCTTCTGGTTAGGGTAATCCAAATCAACTGCAACATGCCGATTGGTAAGGAAACCAACTTGCTTGTTTCCTGAGCGACTTTTCACGATAGCCCCTAAGGTTCCATATGTCTCTTGGCTTGCCACCTGACCATAACAGTGAAGGAGTCAGAACAACTGAAGAGGTCACACTAAAACAAGTATATAAGGAGAGCAAAAGTAACTTAACACGAGTAGAAGATGATTGATGGTGGAGATTGCAACTGCATTGAAGATCAATTGACACTACTATGGCTATTTTCTACACAAAGTGGAACAATATTTCATCCTTGATTAGAAACAAAAACAAAACAAATAACCGCATGTCCATAATTAGAAATACAAATTACGTAATAACCAGCAAATGACTTATTAAGTAAATGCAACTAATTGAAGGATTCCCTTCTTCACAGGGCAACTTTAGTACAAAGAGAATGTGTTTTTTTTTTCATGCCTATGAACAATGTCCAAGCTCCATTATTGATAGCTATGAAGCATTTAGGGAATCATTTGTAGCCTTTGCAAGGTTGCAGTTACAAAGCAGTTAAGAACTTAGTTAACCATCACAACTTTGATGATCTTCTTATTTGCAGATTAAAGGTTCTTTTAATTTAAAGAAAATCAGCCATTATACATGAAGTGTCACAAACACGATTGTTGATGGCAAAGAAAATTAGGGAAAACTTTATCCTATAAAGAAGTTAGTTGGAGGAATCCACACCAAATCACAAATAAAAAATAATGCAAAGCAACACTAATAGTGGATAATGCTCAGATTGCTCCATCATGAAGCAGCTATACCTACACCTTGTAAAGTAAATAAAGGTGAATTCTTAGTTCAGATCAAGGATTTAAGTATCGAGCCATAGCAGCCGGTATGGGATGTACCATACCAATCTGGTATTGCACTAGTATGATGCAGCGGCTCAGTAAACCCCTGTACCAACACACGGTATGTGGGCTCTGCCGATTCCAACAATGTACCATGCATTGGTACAGGGGAATACCGCACCATACGAATCCACACCAGTAGGGTACAAATATACAGTTTAGTATCAAGACTTAAAACATTGGTTCAGCTACCTCAAAACCATGCTTATCCATTTGCAGCAATAGCAGGCACTTACCAAGAGCCTTGCAGATAATAATACCTGAGTGTTCAATTTCATAAAGTTATGGCGAACTTCACAATCTTACTTGTCCTATGGCAGACATGCCAGCCTTAAATGATTAACTTGGACACCAACATGCAGGTCAATGAATCAGGCATGACTGCTTGAGCAGACCCTAGTATATTAATATTGCATCACAGATATCTCATAGACACCACGAAATTTATACTTCCCAGATGTTGATTTATCCACGTATCAACTCCAACGACATTGTATCCATATAAATAAAATTGCATTAGAGTTAATAAGTCAATAATTTATTGATAACAATAGTGCTTTTGAAGCTTGAGCAAGTGCTGGAATGTCTGTTATATCCCACCAGGGAATCAAATCAGATATGTATAGTTAAAAGGGATTCACAATCCATGCTAGGCACACTAACTGGCGATTGGATGAACCCAGCACACTAATTGGTGATTGGATGAAACCCATGTTCATAACCTAACGAGTAGAAAGAATGCACAAGAACATACATATAATTGAGAAAAAATATAAAATAACAGCTCAATGACTACTGTAAGATGCTATACTAACTTGTTTATCACCCTTCCTCAACCTTAAGGTGTCTCATAAACCAATAATTTGATTGTGAGCTAGTTACCATAATGTTTACAATGTATCTAATGAAGGTGAGCACACATCTTAGGTAGTGTACCAACAGGAAAGATAGATAAATGCACAAGGTTGGATACAAAGATCTGCTAAGATGATGCTGAATACCACAAGTAGGATTGCAGGTCAATGAGATATGAATAGTAACAATGAATATGAAATGTTACAGCAAAGGCAGACAAAAGCAGTCATTTAAGTACCAAATCATACCAGTCCTTACTGGGCATTCCATACCATATGAGTAGGGAACCGGTACTAGTATGCCTCCCATACCAGCACGATACCAGTTGGGTAAACCAATACCTAAAACCTTGATTAAAAGCAATTGCAAATCATTGAAGTTGCACGTGGTGCTCCAGCCAATTTGAATTCAAGAGTGGAAATGATAATGAAGTTAAGCGTCAATGTAGATAATATTGTGACAACAATGTAAAATTGTTCGCTTATAAGGTTAACATGCCAGTTCACAATCAATGCTGCCAAAAAATTGAGCTCATAGGATTGGTCAAAGGGCTTTGAATGCATGCAGCTTTGGAATCAACAATGGTGGTGGTACATTTCAGCTATAGAGGCAGTGACGGTGCTGATGATGGCGGCGGTAGATGCCACAAATGGAAACTAGTGGAGGTGGCGGTGGCAGCAAGGTTGGTGGTCATGGGTGGTTTTGCTTTTCAAGAATTCTACAATTTCTAGAAACTGCATAGCATTTTTAAAAAATGCTAAAAATAGAAGTAGGGTTATCAAACATCATTGTTGCCTCAGTATCTGTGTTTTTGAAAAAAGAAAAATGAAAACTGGAAACAGGATGATGTCAAACAGAACCTAAGCAAAGCCAAGCTCAGGATTAGAGTCACATGGCAACGAAAATGTCTAGTCGATGTTCGAGATTGAAAATGATACCAAGATAAGCAAAGGATACTTAAAAATATTTTGAAAAATAAAAAAGATCCTACTAAAAGAATGTAGGAAGACTTTATGACGTAGAAAGCTACACAATAATGAAATTTACTATCTTTTATTAACTAACAATAAATCATAAACAAGAAGATTGGGATTGAAATCAGAAGTTTAAGAACTTTATTGAAAATATCATCCAAAACAAGAATAACTGAATTTTTAAAAGAACATATGGAAAAGAGACATTCATGCAAGCATCAAAATGTAATGTGGTTTGGATTAGTTTCTAATTAGTACTTAATTTTTTTTCTACACGTACGGTTTCAAATGAAATAGTCGGGTTTTGCTTGATCCCACTGGAACAAATGCAAGCAACACTGATGATGTAAGAGGTGCTTATAAGGTGCTCTGTGACTGCTGCAAACCTACAAGACCTACAAAAAGGCCTATCTATCCCAAAGAATGCTAAATGCACAGCTACAAAGTTAGGGCTCGAAACAAATACATCAAAGGACAATTTGGATTGTACCAAGAGGATGAAATGGTGGATGATCAATTAAGATGGTATAGGCATGTGTTGCACAAATCTAAAATTAGATTAGTGTTAGAGTCATGAATGAAGGACAAGAAATAATGAGTTGACATGACTGGAAGTTGTAAGGACGGATGTGAAGGAGAAAATAATAACAGCTAAGGCAGCTGTTCCTAGAGTCACCAGCCATTCACCTCAGCCCTCTCATGAATGCCATGTTTGATTTATGTACTCATAACCTATATATAGAAAAACTCTTTATGCCATATAATCTTCCCAATCATGATCACTAAGTCCAGTGTTCAGGAACAACTCAGACAGGGACTAAGATCTGGAATTCATATAGAATGAAAAGAATGCATCAAAACTTTGAAAGTTCAAAGTTGAGAAATATTTTACAAAAAATATAAATAGTAGTAGCATTTCCAGGTATGTTCATATTTCTATATTCATGTGATAAGGAGCACAGGAGGGGCAATACAAGTAGGATAGACAATAGGGGTGATTCCATATACAAACTAATCTACATGCAAACTTTGACAACATAATACATAAGGTCAGAAATAATGCAAACCTAGTATAATGCATACAAGATGTACCTAAAAGCATGTAAATATAGCAACCAAAAAGCTGATGAAAAAGATAATAAGCCATGCAAATCAATTAGCATTCTAACAGAAAGTGCTGAACTGGAAGCCCAAAAGAACAAGAAAGCACTTAGGATGGCTGCTGCCTTACTCCAATGCTGTCATACGAGTCACCGCGATGTACAATTAAGATACAATGAGTCATCATTGGTTCGGAAGCAACTGGGTCTTATCAATAGGTTATGATTCAATAATGTTTATGGCTTGGAGGTTTATTTCAGATCCAAAGAGTAGTGTTTCTTGAGAATCAGATCATAGATAAGACTTTGAATTTACAACAAAGCTACTGGCCCTTCATAATTATATCCTTACCTTCCAAAATGTAACATAAGGGGTCTTCCTAATGGTTAATCTAAAGAAATAAAAGACTGATCAAAGCAAGATTTTAAATCCCGTGAGATGAGGATGCCTCGGTTTCTCCATGAAACAGGACATCCCACAGTCCTGCCTCATCCTGGCGACGGTCCTGGTCATGCATCCCGAAAGATATTCTCGGCCTTTCTCTCATTCCTCTTTCCTTTCCTTCTTTATTTTCTTCTTTCCTTCCTTTTTTTTTCTTCTACCTTGCCTTCTTTGCTTTCATTTTTCTTTTTTTCTCTTATCCCTTACTTTATTTCTTTTTTCCTTTTTCTTCTTCTTTCTCTTTCCTTTTTCCCATCCCTCCTTCCTTTCTTTCTTTTTCTTGTCCCTTCCTTTCTTTCTTTTCATTTTCTTCTTCTTCTTTCCTTTCACTGTTTCCTTTCTTCATCTTTCCTTCCTTCATTTCTTTCCACTTTCAAAGCAAGATTTTAAATCCCATGAGACGAGGGTGCCCCGGTTTCTCTATGGAGCTGGACATCCCACTGTCCTGCCTCATCCTGGCGGCGGTCCTGGTCATGCATCCGGGTAGATATTCTCCGTCTTCCTCTCATTCTTCTTTTCTTTCTTTCTTTATTTTCTTCTTTCCTTTCTTTCTTTTTCTTCTACCTTGCCTTCTTTCCTTTCCTTTTTCTTTTTTTCTCTTATCCCTTCCTTTATTTCTTTTTTCCTTTCTCTTCTTCTTTCTCTTTCCTTTCTTCCATCTCTCCTTCCTTTATTTCTTTTTTCCTTTCTCTTCTTCTTTCTCTTTCCTTTCTTCCATCTCTCCTTCCTTTCTTTCTTTTTCTTCTCCCTTCCTTTCTTTCTTTTCATTTTCTTCTTCATCTTTCCTTCCTTCATTTCTTTCCACTTTCCTCTTCTCCCCCCGCATGGATCGGTTTCGGAGTCCCGACCCCGTCCTAGTCCCGTTTTCTCACAGGAGCAGGACGGGGCAACCAAGACACCTCCCATCCTTCCAGGATTTAAACCTTGGTCGAACAACCAAATAATGGCTCCAAACTGTTCTTCCTCCACTATATTACTTAGCCAAAGGCCAAGAGTTATCTCGCTACCTCTATAGCATGTTCTGAACATGTAACAATGTAGAATTCCTTCATTGAAAAGTAACGAAACTGGTCTATCATATTTAATCAAGCCAAGAAGTAGAAAAGAAATTATTGTGCTTAATTGAATAAAATAGTTACCTGCATGGTCAACTGCAAGGTGATGCAAGCTAGCAGCCAAGCTTCCCAAACATGTAAAAGGAAAAAAATCAAAATATACCATACAAAACAAGTTTGAACAGCAAAAAGTGGCCACTTGAATATGGCATAAGTCAAAAAAGAGGGAGATGCTCCTGCAGTGGCAGTCCCAGAAAGATGGAAATGGCTATTGTAATTAAGTTTACCAAGGCAAAGACTGATTAACATTTCCAGAATGTCATATTCCAGAAAACAAGAAGAATGAAATGGAAATGATAGCTGATAGCAAGATTATCCAAGGCAAGTTTTAGGAATACGAGGAACTTTAGGAACATAAAGTGCTAGAATATGGTCTAATGATCAGTTAATGCAAATTAAGATGAGGACAACATCAATGTTAGAATTTTTATGTGGGCTGGATGATGGCAAATGCAGAGGCAAGATAGATTGATTAAAATCTACAAGATGCAATGCACCTCAGTCAAGAATCTAGGCTACTGTGGATTAAACCAAAAGCGGAAGACATGGATAAGATACAAGAATGATGCATGAGGGCTGAAGTAAACACCAAAGCAAGGCATGACAGAGGCAAACAAGCTCAGGAATGATTTGAATAAGTAATAGACATGTTCAAGAAGCTACCTGTAAGCCTTGAAAGAGAAGAAACATCCCCACCTTCGATGGACAGTAGTGGAAACTACTATTAAACAAAATTATTTTAATGAAGAACTAACTCCACAATTAGAACTAGCTAATTTTGGCTGATGAATCCACTTGCAACCAAATTTGGACAGATCTATGAAATGTCTACAAAATCAACAAAACTAGCACAAGGAGAGCCACATCAAGCCAAGCAAATGAGCACTCAGTAACAATCTATGAGCACCAACTGCTAAAGATGCCATGATAAAGTGTTGCATGCAGTTCAAAGCAAGATAATAGAAACTATAGCAACAAAAGCAAGGTAACAAAATGTCACAAATTTGGGAGGTAAATCATCCAAAGAATCCCAAAAGCACAAATAACGAGCACAAGACACCAGAAAAGACTCAATGAACTAAAGAAACAGGAACATGGGTTATGAGATCTCTAATAACAATTAGGAGGAAGTGTTTGAATTGTACAACTAATAGACCCCCAGAAATAATGTTGGTTTGCACAGAGAAAGAAAAAAGTTCATCAAAACCTGTCTAAAGACATTAAAAGGCATGGGAAAATATTAGAAAGAGTCAATACAAGGTTCTTCAGAATATAACCAAAAACTCATCAGAAAGATGAGCCTCAAAGCAAATCAATTCAATTAAAATCAAATAAAAGGCAGTCCGCTCATAAAAACACCACAAGCTACTAAAACATGGAAATAATTTAAATGAATTAGACAGCTTCAATGAATTCTCAGGTGCACTCATAGGTGGCATGATTTCATGAAATCCAGAGCAGGCCAACTTGAGTTGATTTGGGGTTGGATTAGGTCAACTATGGTACAGCTAGGACGCCCCAAAGAAGATTATGCACCCATAAACCAAATAGGCAGGTGGAAGGCTCTAGAGGTTATTAAAAAAAAAAAACTACGGGCAGTTAAAGAGTGTACCCATATGCCAAGTATGGGATGGGCTGGTGAACCCACAATAATCAGGAAATCATATTCCAAGTATTCTTCAGAAGTAAAGAGTGTGAAAGTAATAAAAATTCAAAATCTTAATTTTTCAAAATCGGCCACTGTACAACATATGCCTTGAGAAGAAACTTTGAAAGCCTTCTGTTTCTATAGATATCCACCTAACTTTCCAACAGTAGGCAATGCACAAACCATTATGATGTGGCTCCATTAACCAGCATAGATATAAGACAAGCACAGACAAAAAGGACACAAACTTGAGTATGGAAATGGAGATAAGTATATACAAAATCCCCAGCAATTTTCCAAGAAGCTAGGAAGGGATCTAATAGAAAGTAAACTGAACAAGAAGCATGATATTTATATGATGAAGTAGCATAGAGTCCATCAAAACTGTTGATGAATGTAACAGCTAATTATATGCATACGACGCAACAGCAGCGTGCTCAAAATGGAATAATATACAGCAATATGAAGATCAAAAGGGCTAGGGAAGCAATTCATACGGTATAAAGTAGCCTACTTTAGGACTAACACCATGATGCAATCAATAGTGTTTTCAGTCACTTACATGAATCTTTTTTTTGGATAGCTAAATGGCTTCCATGTGCTATAAATATACAAACTATGGACATGGCAATCTAGAAACAAGATTATAATAGAGTAACGAATGCAACCACAAAGAGGATAGGATCATAAGATGAAGATATTAAAAAATTGATTTGAGAATAGTGGAAATTTCTCGAAAAGTAATAGAACGTTTGATGCTTATCAGAACATCTAACCAAGCCACTATAAGGAAGATCCAATAATATATGGAGAGCAATCTTTAGTCCTCCATTGGTATTGCACATGCTTGCAGACATATCAATTCAAACTAATGAATCATACCACAAGGATGCATCACAAATCTTACCAGAATAACACAGCATAAATATAGTAATGTAGATAATAGCGGACAAATACCTGAGAACCTGAACCTATGCATGGTTCACTTCCACGTAAGCCATCCACAAGCTCGTTGTACAATTGTTCTTTAGGAGTTGGTGCTGGTGCACCATAATAAGAGAATTCCACAACATCAACATCACACCATACACCACCTGGTCCCTATTTATGGAAAAAAATAGTGATTTTTCGGTAAACAGGAAAAACAAATCTCTGAAAGACTGAAACCATAAAGGTATGTTATCAAAACCAATTTGATCAAGAGGACATCACAGTACTAAGTTAACATATCAAACTACTTCCTAGATTAAATGACACAAAATTAGAAACTATATAGCATCATCTACCTCAAGGGCAGATGGCAGACATTGGTTGTGGTTGAGCCATTTCCTGTGAACTTTTCGCGCAACAAAAACAAGAATTGCCGGTATGTCAGTCAATGTCCCTTTCCTGATTCGAAAGCCAACTGCTGTACCCAGACTACAACGACGCAAGATCTTGCTGTGGAACGCTCTTATAGTCATCAAGTCAAGCAATGTCGTGGCTTGTTGACCATCTGGCAGTCTGCCGAGATGTCCTGGCAGTGCTCCTTTCTGAAGGTTTCCAAAGTAATTTGCCCGGCCTTCAGCAGCACCATGCATTAAGGTAGAATTAGGCCAAGAAAAGTATGCAGCACTGCTTTCAGAGTGCTGACCACCTGATGCAACTGGTTGGAGAGGAGATGGACAACAAGAAGGCAGGTAAGGGTGATTGCATATATTGCTTTCCATATCCAGGGCAGATTCCTCTGTTTGTGATGATCCTGAGTGATGCCCTTGCATGTCTAATGGCCTCATGATGCGATTTACATACTATAGCCACATTGAGCTTCTTCCAGAACTCTTAAATACACTCAGGTAATGGGTCTGAGAAAGCAAAACCTAAAAGCCTGAAACTCAAATCCCATCAATTTTTCTGAAAACAGTTTTAGTTTCTAAGAAGAACCAAAAAGGGTATCTTTGTTAAAAATGTTGAAAATGACGAAGATATAGTCACAGAAAAAGGCAATAACCCCACATAAGAAGTTTGTCTGAAATATCCCTTCCACACACAACAGAACAAATGGCATATTGTAATGAATTTTTCAGGTAAAAAACATAGCGATATTAGTTTCAAGTGTCTTCCAAAGAAAACAATAATAAGTCCAGCATCTGCATGCAAAGAAAATTAGATGCGAACAAACTATGAAGAAAAAGTACTTACTATCATGTACATTATGGAGAACATATGAGAACTGGGTCGCAGTCTAAAGACTCATCAGAAAACAAACATGAGAGGTGGGTAGAGACAAATATCACTTAGGACCCCCACTTTCCATGCAAAAGGAAGATGATCGATTAATACTTATCCAATCCACGAACAAAAGAAGAAAAAGGGAAGATAAAGCATACTGCATGGAAGAAATGGCAGCGCCCATGGTCCAAGGGAGAACTCAGAATGAAGTAAAACAGAACCAAGCTACCAATGACAAAAGTACTAGCTTCAATTATTTATCGAAAAAAACATAGCATTTGAAAGATATGTCAGAGTACAACTTGAAAGCTAGAGAAATATCTTTTCTCTAGCTACCACGAAGGTAATAAAATATGAGCAATTCAGAGGGCTATGGGAAAAGCATTCAATAAATTTCTTTTGCTGAACCATGCAGCAAAAGGGAAAGACTCAAATTTAGTGCTTAAAATAAAATCGTCTGAATAGAAAAAGGCCAAGTCTGTGCCACCCCCTCTGTTCAATGTTTATATATCCACAACTTTAAAGTCAAATCAAAAGACTGAAAAATTAAAAGAAGAGTCACAGTTAAAAATCTGTTTTGAAATCGGTTAAACAAAAGACTGAAAAATCCCAAATGTGTGGTGGTCGGCCTTCAGAACGCTCGCATCAAGAGCAACCAGAAAGAACAATCAGAATCTCGAATTGGGGCTCCATGATGCGTTAAGTAACCACCAAAACTACAAAAATAACTCTCCTTTCCACCATTGTCACATTTAAACACAAGCTAGAAATGAGAAAACGAGGAAAGAACAATAAGAAAACCTTTTGCACACCAACTTTCCTGTACAAATTGAAAATAGAACCGGGAAACTAGATAAATCTGTTCAAAAATCCGAAAACCAAATAATCCCAACCCAAAAAGGCAGCATTTTGATAGGTTCCGGCAGCAGTATACCCAGACGAAACAAAAAACAGCGATCAAACTCAAATCCAAACTCAAATCCGCCCCTTCTCTTCTCAAAACCCCCAAAACTAAGAAACCCAAAACCATCCAAGAAACGAAAATGATCGGAAAAATAGAGCTCCCTCGCCTACAGCAAAGGTGTTGCCCTCTTAAAAAGCCATTTTTAAGGGATTTCTAGAAGGAAAGAGGAGGAAGAGAAGGCTCACCGGAAAATCGGAGGCAATGGAGGCATGACCACTGAAGCGATGCCGGTGCCGGGCTCCAAGACGCGTCTCCTCAGGGATCGCAGACGGATTTCAGAGAATTTGGGGGAGGCTGCCGGCTTGGTGGATGGGGAAAGGGATCGCAGTGTTCGAGATCAGTAGGAAGTGCCCGCTCCTCGGAGGGGAGGGGCTGGGAAGAAGGGAGAAGGGGAAGAAGGAGGAGAGTGGTTTTAAAAGAGTAATACTGATGGGCCAAAACCAATGTGCGAAAAGAACAGAGCTTTTTGGGGGAAGCACAGACTGGAGGACACCACTGTTGTGGATATCAACTATTTATTTTTTAAGTAAGTATAGAAGAATATCTGTCTAAAAGTGTAAATTAATATTTTCTAAAATTAAGCCCCTCCTTGGATCCTCTACCTATGCTTTCCCATGGATGCCATCCAAAATCCAAATCCCACATCTTTTTCCAATGGCAAGGGATGGTACTATAGTGCTTAGTGTGCTTGGATCATGATTTTGGATTCGAATCAAATTTTTTAGTTGACCATTATGATAAGGTCAATTTGGCTTCTTAAAAAACCATAATACTCTATTATACCTAAAACCATAATACTTAGTGACCAAAATAAAATTATTTTTTTTTAAATATTCTAACTTAAACATAAAGTCTCGTTCGATTAGAAATATTTTTAATATCACCAGAGAAACTAAATATTCTTCACTATACAAATTTAAGCTAGAATTTTGAAAAAAAATAATTAATAAGCTTGAGAATCTGATAAATAAGCATCCATTGTAAAATAAATCATGAATGTTTAACTATAATGAAGTTAGAGGAGTTAGAGGAGATGGAATTGCCGAGGTGAATGGGGATGGAGTTTAATTCATTCCATAAATTGAGGAACATGCTTTAGGAGAAGTTTGAAGGCATTTTCGCATAATTTAGGTTTTGACTTAGTTCTAAAGAACATAAGGATAAAAAAATATTTTTTCAAAAATTATGATAAATTTAGAAGAAATTATATAAGGAAATTATGGTATAGTCAAATGTAGTATGAAGAAAAGAATATATTTTTCTTTAACCGATATGAAAATTATTATTTGAAGAATTTAAAATCCATGCTTGAACATTTGCCTCAAGAAAAATAAATTATGATAATAAAAGGGCTCTATAATGCTTGGAAAACTGCCAAAGGAATATTGGTAGAGTTTATCCATCCACCATTTGAGACCATACAAATAGATAGCGAACTAAGAGCCAGTCCTTTAAAATTATTTTCAAAAAACCTTAATGAAAATGTTAAGGTTGAACATTTTAAACAATTAGAGGAATAATAAAATTTTACCAATATAACTCTTCAGATTATAGAAAAACAAATTGAAAGAAGAGAAAAAAAAATTATTAGAAAAAAAAATAGAAAATCACCTTAATTAGAAAATCAACTCTAAAAATATCAGTAATACCTTAGGTTAAATAAATAAGTTGTCTTTAACTAGCAACAAATCATCCTCATCTAAAAATGTCCATCCTGCCACCAAGGTGGTAGCTCAGTTGGAACGGAACGTTTACTTCTAACCAGGTGGTTACAGGTTCGAAACGCACGGACGTCGATTAAATTCGGAGCGGATGCCCCATGCCTGGACATGAGATCTAGAAGCGCTACTGGTCAGCTGGTACCAAGATGGCGTTAGGATGATGTACTCACTCGTGAGGAGTTTGCCACGTAGATGGGGTCGGTCGCCAGGTAGAGAGGGTATGAGGAACATAAGTATGCCTCTACCTTCAAGGGGGTAGGGAGATGCTTTCCACCCGTATCGGATATGTCCTGGTGGGAGTGTGGAGTTGCTATGCGGGGGAGGTTCTCCTCCCCCACTCCCTCCCCCTCCCTCTTGTAGAAGTATTTTAACAAAGTTTTCGATGATATTAGTAGATGCTATTCGAACCCTCCTTTTATTTTAGCAAAGCCCCCCCCAAACAAAAAAAAGAAAAAAAAAAGTTGTCCATCCTAGGTTCATAGTGGGTAAGACCTACTTAGATGTCAAGCTAGAAAAAACTCTTTCATATAATCTAGTCAAAAAAATAATAATTACATTATCATCCTTTAAGATTATTTTGTTTAGAGGAAGAAAAAGAAGAGAATCGTCATGATCATTCCCAAATAGAAATAGAAGATGAGATAAGTAAAACCTTCCTATAGACAGGTGGTTTAAGATTCAAGAATAAAAAAAAAATATATTATCATAGATCTACTCATTTACATTTTGAAGAAACTCTTGATATTGTAGTTGCAATTTTGTTGAATATAGTTGAGACAGATCCATAGAATATTAGATATTCACCATATGTCACCAAATAATTATATATCTAAATGTTTGTAAAGCCCAAGGAAACTCCAAGAAAAAAGTTGCTAAAATGAATGTAACCAATTTTTTCTAGCCAATTAAGAGGATGGTGGGACAACTGTCTTAGTGAACAAGAAAGAAAGAAAATCTTAAATTCCATCCAAAGTGTTCCTAAAGGAAATCGATTACATAAAAGTGCTTTTAACGCTATCATCACCTTCATTTATAATATTATATTTATTTTGCTGGTGATAACCAAGACAAATATGAAACCTTAGAGAATAATTGATTAATCTTAAATACAAAATAATGTCTAACTTCAGATGATACAATGACAATTTTTGTTTAGATTATATCAATTTCTTAATTCTTATCAAGAATGTGCTGGTGATTAGTAACACAAATATGAAAAATTAGAGAATAAATAATTAATCTTAAATACAAAACAAAGTCTAACTTTAGATGATGTAAAGACATTTTTTGTCTAAATTATATCAATTTCTTAATTCTAATCAAGAATTTTGCAAAGAAAAGTTTATATTTGGTTTAGTTCCTTTTTTTGTTGAAAAGCTTAAGGCACGATTAAGAAATGAAGGGGAATTTTAAATTATAGCCAATTAGATATTAAAAGAAAACAATTGTAAAACTGTTGCAATTTGTTCTATTGGGATATGAGATCATGTTATATGAAATGCAAGAATGAACAACCTAATAAAAAAATCATTCAAAATTAAGTAACATGCAATCTAAAAAAGTATAAAAACTAGTAGCAAAACATTCCATTCTCACTTGTTTGTTGCTTAGAGTTACATTATTGTGAACGAGATTGGCTACATATAAAAGAAATAAAAGAATGAGAGCACCAATTTATTAAAAAAGATATGCAACAAAGATTGTTTATCTTTTTATCAAGTGCTTCAAGCGATTCATCCCTTACCAAGTGCTTTGTTGATTAAGGAATTATTCAACTCTTAGTCTGGATCTCATGAAATGAGTCTGTTTCCGTTGTCCTCTGTACGAAGATGCCTTTTTTATAATGGTTACCTAATTCATAGTATGATCCATACAAAAATTAAAAAAAAATCCCAAAAATATAAGAATGGCCATGAGCATGTCACCAATTAGTCCAAAGAAATGATGCCAGACTATATCAGATATTCAAGTTCATGCAAGAAATTAACTTTCATTGGTGGACGAGTTTTGAATTTAAATTCTAGATTTTACCAATAAATTCATTTTAAAGATGCTTCAAACATTAACTGATACTATTCTTATGATGTACACCATGCTAAAAAGCTGGGCATCATGCTAGTACAAAGACGAACTCATCGACCAAATTAATGCCAATCACAGCTACGGCTGCAAATAGATTTGGTCGACATGTGACGTCACTCGGTCCTAACCTGATTAGACCAAATCCAATCATATTTGAAGACCCATAAATCAGGTCAAGGTTAAGATTGGACCAATTTGAAAATCAGGACAAGTCTTGGTTTATGTTTTCAGCTCTGATCCAACCTGACTTGGCTCATCCTATGCATCATTAGGTCTAAATTAGGGCAACAAAAATGTGTTTGACCTGATTCAAACACAATCTTGCTCGACCAAAAACCCGAATATATAAATCCCCTTCTCCTACATCCTAAATATCTATTCCAATTTGAGTGAACATTCATTTATACTAGTCCTTTGTTCATCTCAACAACCCATCTCCTCTCACTTCCTTTCTTTTAATTTTATTTAAATATTTATTATTTATTTTGGTGGATTCTTATTTATAATATTCTCAAGGATGGTCTTACATGTTTTTTCAGATTTGTAGTTTGTAAAGACGTGTCTTAAGAATGACCAATTTCTTTCATGAAATTTAAATTTTTTCAATAAAAATTCATATTTAAGTTGATTTTTAGTTTTATCTTAAAATTTTAGTAATTTTTATTCAATTATCAACTATTGTATTTTTAGCTATAAAAGAATAGCTAAATACTTGACCTGAATGCCATAGAAGGCTTGGACATACTAATCAAAGTAGCATTAGTGATAACTCCGGAAATCTACAAAGGCTGTAAGCATGCCATATGCAGTGGGGTGTGGAAAGCATTGTTGGAGCATATGTAATTTTGCAATTATATAGTTATGGCTTTATACTGATCTAGAACAATTATCAAGCAAAGGAGAAAGTTTGATCAATGTTTCAAAGTCTAGTCTCGAATTTTAGGGTCAAACTTACTTGATCTTTCTTCAATATAAAAGGCTATCTGTTGCAGCACCACAAACTTTTTTTCCCCAAGCTTTGTAAAAATTTTCTCTATTACTGGTACCTGTGCTTGTGATAAACTCTGCTGTATGTTATTAGTCAAATGCTAAGCTTGACGTAAGGTCAAACCTTGTCAAATAAAAACTTTAAGGCATATTTTGGCTGGGAAAAGTGATTAGATATCAGTCTACGGGAAGTTAATTGCATAGGTGAGCCTATATCAACAGGACCTTCAGGGGAAAAAATTAAAGAACTATGATTTAGTTCTTGAATTAAGACTATTTATACACCCAAAGAAACAACATTTTCTAAGGCAAAAAATCTTTAAATATGTCTCTTTTTCCGTACTGTTTTACTCTATAGACAAATAGTGGCATACATATTGTAATGTTCCTATTGTTTCTCCAACGATATATATATAGAGTATCAAATTTCATCATGCAAGTAAGCCTGTGGCTCCATAGGTTGTACAGGTAATTTGAGCTCACATTTTCAGTTGCTGGCTTTGTAGTATGACAAAGAGATGAAGTTTTCTATAGAACAATTGTCAACTATAAAAAGAATTAGCAACCAACTTAGTTCTTTTATTCATCCCAGCAGTACGATGAATATATGCATTATCCGGAGGCATGGACATGGGGTCAAGCTCCCAAACTTATAAAGGGGCAGAAACGCAGTCCTTCCTTGGGCAAGCCCATTTATAGGGTAGATTGCTCCTTTCTTGGTTAGGTTTATGGTTCTGCTTCTATTCTAAATAGATGTGGCTACTAATAGGATTTTGAGCAAGGAAATTTTTGCAAAAAAGTGCATATTCTGAGTATCACTTTGTAAAAATTTGCTTGGTAGTTGATGGCTTTTACAAGTAGGACAGTTTGTATATATGATGTCTACCGATATATTATATTCACCTGAGAAAGTAAATGTGATAATTTCAGTATATACAAAGATTTTAAGGACATGTTTGGCTGAGGAGAATTGGACTCTGGAATAGAAATGGGTTATCAGTGACTCTCATTCTAGCTATTTAGTTGGGGAGGGGTATAAGAATATTCCAATCCTTCAAAACTTAATCCCTACCCTCCTCTAGAATTTACATTCCATTTCAATTCCGATTCTGATTACAAGCTAAACATATCGAGAGATATGGTCATTCTGATTTTCATTCCAATCCATTCCGATTCCAATTGTGAACCAAATACACCCTAAATGATTGTGGATTCATGGAGAGTAATAGGTTCTAGAAAGTGGAATATGTATGGACAGAAATTCCAAATGTATATTGTTGAACCAAGACTAGAAAAGAAATGGATTCATGGAGAGTAGTAGGTTCTAGAAAGTGGAATATGTATGGACAGTAATTCCAAATGTATATTGTTGATCCAAGACTAGGAAAAAAATTGAAGAATCTTCAAAAGAAACATGTGCTCCTGTCCACCTTATTTTGGTGGTCAGGTTACTGGTTTACTTCATTGCATGGAATTCATTACTTTTCTTTATAAACCTGATTTAGGAGAAACCTAAAGCAACTTTGGTCTGGGACAGGTCACCTCTTGGTCAACAATTACTTAGACACCCCTTAGAACCATGTCAAGATAACATATTTGTACTTTCTCTAAATCTTATGCTACACCTGATTTTGTATATTAAACATATGAATCAAGGGTTCATAGTGAATTTAGACATATTTTCATCACAACTAATTGAATCTATTCATACTTGAATTTCAATACAACATAAAAATTGGTAAGTATCGCTTTCATATAATGTAGGTGATGAAGTTTGCTCCCTTAGTTTAATATTCTGATACAAGTTACTGAGTTTCTAACCTACAAACCCTTTTTTCTTTTTCTTTTTTTTTTTGATAAAAACGACATTTCATATAGTTCTCCCATGAGTACAACCAGACAAATCAAAAGTAAGAAGATAATACAAAGGAGAAGGGATATCAACGGCTCTCATCCACATAAGCTCACCGGAGTGCGAGCCATGGAGGCAACCCAATCTGTAGCTCTGTTTACTTTCCGAAAAATGTGTGTTGCCTGGAAAGACTCTATCTCCCTGATCAGTCTGCGAGTCTCACCAATTAATAGGTGGTCATCCTCGTAACGGTCCACTCATCGTATCCAATCAATCATCGTAGAGAAATCTCCCTCAAGGTATACCCGCTCTGCTCTGAGCACTCTAATCACATAGGAGATGCCCTCCCAGGCTACCCGAAGCTCCACCTCAATGACGGTCAGGCCAAAGGTGTTCTGACCCCCCACTACTACCAGCATGTCATGATGGTTTTTGATCACGAATCCCACTCCTCCATGCACTCCATCCACTGACATACTGCTATCGAAATTAATTTTGAGATGACTAAAGGATGGGGGTACCCATGAAAAGAGGGCAAACCTGGGCGCTGACAGCGAAATGGGTATCCCATATGTCTTCGGCCATCCCAGAGGATCTCGAAATGATTGCTGTAGTGATCTTCGCAGCATGACGAAAGGCCTTGTCCACCACCGACCTCGGTGCTGATCTGCTACCCTCAAAGACACGGGCGTTTCTGACCAACCAAATATGATAGGCTAGGTATGCCCTCCTGATCTCCTCCTCGACAGAGCTCGGTCTCCTCATGGAGTCCCTCAAATGGTGTAGAATGTTCTCTACTAACTCCAAAACCTGTGCGAGAGGGGAGGAGGAGCACTTTTTTCTTGATCTCAACTTGTGTTTTCCATTATTTTTGACCCAGTAACAGCAAAAAAATATTTTTTTTAAGAGTATCTGCTTCCTCTAATTCAATTTTTGTATGAATTTATGGCATATATCTCAATTATGTTTTGCTCCAACGTTAGCCGTTACGTTAACTTTTATAGAGATACCCAATTATTTATCCAGGACTTGCATTAATACGAACAATCAGCAATTATAGAGTATTTATATTTCACCTTAGATTCATACCATTTAGAATTATTTGTTACCGAAACAAGCTGCTTGCTCTTTATCCTTCGATGTATCATTGTGGTACAAAGTTAGCATAACTTATTCAGCTGGTCATGACAAAAACCATCATTTGTTTAATTTATTGACCTTTTTTAATGCTTGAAGGTGCACTGCTTGTTTATGTGCTAAGATTTAACAAATGTTTGTGTTGTATCTTAGCCAACGAAGCTCAAACATCCTATTCCAAGACGAGCCCAAACTGTTCATGAACAGCTCAGCCATTTGATGCTCCTGTTCTCTGCTCACTTGTCCTTGAACGACCCTACCAAACCAAGAGATATCTGATGGCTTTCTCTACCAAATCTTGCACAAATTTAGCTTACTACACCTATACAAGCTATTCAGAAGAAGCTCAGAAATTGCGGTTAAAAACTTCGAGTAACAAATTGGCCTAAAGTAAGGTGCTGAAAGTGCCTGAGAAAAATATTTGGGCAAAATGTGATGAAGGTTATGCCCACAAAGCATCATTCTAGTGTAACAAACTATCTAATTGCACAACAGAAACCATCAGATCATAAAGCTCTCACCAAAGAGCATAGGAAAGTAACTTCCAGTCATTCTTTCACCAAAGGGAATTTCTAAATCTAGTAAAGGAAAGACAAAAAGTCTAAAATGAAGAATGCTCAATCTGTACAATATTCAGCGAAATATCAACTATAGCATGAAATCATTTCTCAAGAACAGTTGCTCAGATTAACAAGGAAACAGGAATATAAACTCAAAATGCAGCAAAGCCAGTTGCATGCAGTCCCCCCTACTGCATAGAATAGGGTAGAAATGAATAAAACAAATTCCTAACCCGAGCTTAAAGTTCTGGGCTTTCACTGAAGCCAGCAGAGAGTCCCCAACCTCAACTTTCAATAAAACTGTCAAAGCTGCCCACAAAGGACTGAAAATCAAATTCGCATCCGAGCTTCAACAGCTAGGCTACGATTATAAATTCCCCTTTTTTTCGCACTTTCAGCAAGGAAAAAAAATCACTGGATTTACATTAAAGACAAAGGCAAAAAACTCACAAACCATGCTAAAACCTCTTCCCCAGAATAATGCCAATGATTATGGACACCAGAGCTACTCCTAAGATGAACTTGAAGGCCATTAACCCTGAAGACTCTGGAGCAGCATTCATGGTTGATATTGTGGAAGTTGTCTGTGCAGTCTGTTGCACCTCTTTGCTTCTTCTCTTGCTCCTTTTTGATGGTGTTGAAGTACTCAGTCCAATATCTCTGGATATCACATCTACTCCATCCTTCAGTTCAGCTTCTAGGATGCCGTCCTTAACCTGCAGATAAATGGAAACGGAGAATGCTAAGGAAAAAGAATCACATTTTATTCCTCTGTCACCTCATTACTTTGAGGAGCACACTGATCAAAATGAAAGGGAAATGTTGTTAATCAGATTAGTGAGTTACACTCGCCTCCTCCGTAGATTTGGCAGTTGCCAACTTGTTCCCAAGTTCTGCGATCTTCTTTTCCATCTCAACTGTTTGACTCAGTTTATGTTTCAAATCATCAAGCTCTGCATTGACTAGGGCAAGTTTCTTGCCGCCTTCTATAACCTGCATGTTCCAAATGGGTGTCTTACTGGACTAATTTCAAAATATTGAGATATATGTAAAAAAGAAAAAGAAAACAAAAAGGAAAGAAATGAAAAAGATTAAAAGCTGGTCAAACCCTGATTACCCCTTTTTTGAGGAAAAGTTAGGCATTGCCTAACTGAATATTCATTAAGAGATGCAAAAAGCATCCATGCAGAGAAATAAAACACAACATACATCTTAGGTAAGGTCAAACCATCAAACCCCTGAGAATCACCAAAAAACACTAAACTTCCAGTTTATGAAAAGCTGGGGAAAGCTCCTGACTTTCTTTATCTGAAGCCGGTTGTGTCCACAGTGTTGCAAACTGTTTGATTCTCTGAATGAGATGAATGGCCAAATTTTTTTTTGGCGGGGGATTTTGGGGGTGTAGAGAAAATCCTTGTATTCCACTCTAATGATACACACCAACCCCTTGGACTCACCAAACAAACATTAAATTATCAGTTTATGGAAAGCTGGGGAAATCTCCTGACTTTATCTGAAGCCAGTGCTGTCCACAGTTTTGCAGACTGTTTGATTCTCTGAATGAGAGGAAGGGCTAGGTTTTCCTTTTGTTCCACTAACAGTACACGCCAAGAAGCCACACCAATAACCACATCCCAGCCTCTCTTCCATCTTCTCTTGATATTGCAAACCCTCATTACTCTTGGATTTGCTTGACTTCAGGATTTACTTGTACTATCAATTGCGTTCCTTACTAAAACCTCATTAATTGTAACTTCAACAACTAGCACAGTGATGAGACTCACCTTGCAATTCTCAGCACGCACGGTACCGTAGGAGCACAACACTGTCCTCTTGGCTTTCCAAGCATCCATTGGTTTTATTTTTTTTTCCTCCTTTTCTTCTTCAGTCTGAGCAGAACAGGAGAAGAGCTAACAGTCTGTTTTAGTCTTTCTCACCTTGCAACCGGTGAGAATCTGAAGTCTGGGAGGTAAACTGAATCAAGTCCTAAATCTGGTCGACCTTAGCCAAGTCTACTTCTTAATACAATAAATATCTAAGATATTCATTAAAGATGTTTAAGATTGATTTAACTAATTTTCTGAAGACATACTTGCGGGGAGGAGGGGGGGTGGGGTGGGTGGAATGTAATACATATTCTTTAAAGTTAGATTAAACTAGTTTCTATCACTCCATTTGCTTATGTTTTTGAATTGGAGATTGTACCCTATAAGGTATGTTGAAAAAGCATCACTGAACCGACCTGGGTCGGTTCGCTAATAGGAAATGATTTCGGCCCATACGGGCTAGAGCCGTAATGGGACCAGTCGAAATCGATCCTTTTCGGGCCAGAACCGGCCAGAACTGGCCTGAACCCGCCAGAACCGACTGATTCGATGCCAACTCGGTGCGAACCAGTACCGGTCGGACCGACCGGTTCGATACTAACTCGGTGCGAATCAGTCTGTCTGTCCGCACCGAGTCAAGTAGCACTGTGGCATTATTGCCACAACGGCCTGCTAGAGGCTTTAAAAGCTTCTTCAGCGGCGTTGGGAAGGCCTGAGTTGCCACAATGCCAGAGCGAAGCCCTGTCCAAAAAATTTACAAACAATACCGATTCAGGCTATTAGAAGAAAGAGCCAAGGCTAAATAAAGTATGCTTCCTCTTTCCTATCTCCTTTCTTTCTTTTTTTGGAGGAGGGCTTCAAAAAATAGCTCAAATATTGCAAAATAAGAGAAGATCATGTCAAATTTTTGAATTTCGGCTTGATTTTTTTATATGCTGTAGATCCATGGATGATGTACATGCTGACATAAAATTTTTTATTTTTGTATTTTATATAATTTTTTTAAAATAAAAATATATTTTGGAATTAAAAAAGGACAATTTTTAAAAATAAAAAAAATAAAAAAACTGTAAAATCATAGACGTATTTAGGGACATGCAAGCTACTCTATATAAAAATTTGATATCCATTCATTCAAGTATAGATGATTACTAATATGGTACTATTTTATATCTATTTTTCTTCAATATTTTTGCAGTTGAATGGTGGATTCATTTTGGGTTGTCCGTAAAAAAATTTAAGCGGATAGCTATCTGGATTCTCTATCAGATAGTCTTTTCGAGTGGCTATGAGTGCAACTGATCTACCTTCGCCCTCATCCACAACAAGCAGAGAAACTTTTTAACATGGATTCGCCTCAATGACCTTGTATATATCCACTACAATCTGAAGTTGAGGCTAAAGTGCATTCAGAAGAAAGTGGAGCTCAATTATATAGATCTGATGCATAGTACTTTCGTTGATGATGAGAATGATTCTATGATCGGATGGCTTGTGGGCTAACAGCAAGAGCCGGAACTTGACGAGCCATGATCGCCTCCACGACCGGCCAGCTTCGTAGCCAGCAAGGTTAGGGTCGATGCAAGGCAATGGGCTGAGCGCAATATTCCACGCAATCCTACGACTGATCAGCCATAGCCACAGGGAAGCCAGGCACCACATGACTTCTTATTCGAGATATCTTCTCAAAGATATGATCGAGAGACGCTTAGACGAGGCCACTATGCTATCCCGTCAACTCGGTTAAGATGGCGACGTAGCCAGACGGAAAGGGGCACGAAGGTAAGAAGGCAGCTGCCCAATACACCAAAAAAAATAAAAGGCACATACAACCCCAATAGAGAGTATCGAGAAGTCCTAAAGCAACAATGATGACAATTTTGATGGTCATGAATCTGCTGGCCATAGAGGGAGTGGAGAATAGAAAATTATTGTTTATGAGACAACCGCAGAATTTTATTTGATACATCGGTGAATCTCAATTTACGCATGTTACACATGATAGGGATCATGGTGCACGATTTGGTAGACCTCGCGAGGATAAGATTGCATATAGGAGATGGGCTCCTCGAGGTCATTCAAAAAGACACAATGCCGCTACAGATGACCTTGCACGTGGAGTAAAATCTATAGATATATTAGGTTCCAAGTCGTATACTGGATCCTATATCCGCAGCCATAGATAGCCTATGACTCATACGAATACATATATGGATATAGTGCATCTGAGGCATCCTCCAGTGGTTATTATCCTACGCAGCTCGGAGCATCTCACGGATCGAATTTTGCTACCGGCATAATGGCCTCTCCACAGCCGTATAATCAGCCAGAGGACACCTCTTGAAGCCAGAGCTTTAGTGAGAGATCTGAGAGTGCTTATAACTTGATGCACGTTTCTTATGGGATGAATGTACAAGGTTACAACGCCGCTTGGTTAGAATGGTGGGTTGAAGTGCTTTCTGACTATGCTTATGATACAGATATCTATGAGAGCCATCGCTACTCTAATCGATTTTAGATATCAGCATGTATGTTGTTCATTTTATGATTTGCATCATTTTAAAGTAATAAGATGCATCATATGGTTAAACCGGGATCATAAAAACATCAAAAAATATCAAAAAAATATCAAATTAGACTTAAATTCATAAAAAAGTTCGAAAAGAGTGATTACTGATTAAATTTTTTGAGAACTGCAAAAAAACAATTAGAACGTGCCGGTCTGTGAACCGGCATGCCCTACTGATTCCATTCGGCACCAAACTGGTATCGAACTATATCGGGAGCCAATCGGTATAAGTTCCGGTACCGATTTAGCAGACCTTGCCCTAAAGTATTAGAAGCATAGTATGATGTACCGTACCGTACCGGATGGTACCAAACGTATCATACCATACCGGTGGCATACCGCATACCGTACCATACCGACACTGTGATAACATAGCACTAGTACAAGGTCCGGTACCGATACGGCGAACCTTGATTAGAAGTTGAAAATATACCCATTAAACAAAGCAAAAATATAATCTCTTCCTCTCACTATTTTTGCTTAATTTTTTTCTTAATAAGACCATGAATTTTAGGAAGAAAATTGACATAAATACTACAGTATTACAAATATCAGATCTCAGAGGCATTTGAGGTGAAAGGAGAATTTTTGTACACATGCAAACATTACTGTTCACTGTTTGAACTTGCAAAGGTCCTAATGATAAGGATTGCAATACTACAATTCTTCCTATATTGGTTACCTTAGTAGAAAGGACTCCTCATGGGAGATACAGGTGACAATACAAAGCTAAATATACAAGGAAAGCAACTTCAAAGGACTCAAAAGATCAAAACTATAGATCAGGTTAAGGTGGAAGAAAGGATTAAATTAACTCATTGTGGATAGGGCATTCTTAGCCCTTGATACCATAAAAAAGAAGTGCTATGCATAAAAAAAGAAAGTTGAACAAATAAGGAGATATATATGAGAAGATAGAGAAAAAGTGTGTTAACCTAAGTACCTATGACTAATTATAACATCTTTAGTTTCTCCTCATGATGAATGACAGGAGCAACTCCTTTTTTCTTGCAAAATTATACCTTCCAATAAGAGGTCAAAAGATTTAACCTCTTCTAGGGTCTCAAGAAAACGACATGCATAAAATTTTATTTATGTTGGGACTTTACCATAAGATGGAGTTTTTGTTTTACTTGAGACACCAAAATAGGATGAGTTCCCATCCTTCCTCAAGTTTTATGTCTTACGGATCAAAGGTCCAAGGAAGCTTGCTGCCGATATTTTTTTTATAAAAAAAACAAGTTTATTTGACATCTAAAATTAAAATCAAAAGCAGCAAACAAGTTATAATGTGAAAATGATATCTTAGCTTGGAGATTCCAAGAGATTTGTTGGACTTCATGGCTTGAGGGCTTCTGTAAAGATTAATTGACTTGTGAAATCTGGTATATTATTAAGTGTAGACATATGAAATTATAAATCTTATTTTTTATACAAACCTTCTTTTCAAAGATGATAAGACACATCTAATTTCATAAATTCCTCTGCACATAATGCTTTATAGATAACTAGTTAATCAATCTCGTTAAGAGAGGGGAAAAACTAACCTTTTCCTTATATTGTGTTTCAGCTATTTGCAGCTTCTGCTTAAGCTCTTCAACTTGCTTTTCCAGTAATGTGGCATGCTGATTTTTAGCCTCCATCTCATCAAGCGATTTCTTCATCAAAGCTTCCCTTTCCAGCTCCTTCATCGAATCCAATTCTTTCTGTCAAAAATAAACGCACTTGAGGTTTCCTTGTAAGCTGATGGTTGATAGACTTCGAAAGAATTCAAAAAACACAAAGAAAATGAAGAAAATAATAAAAAATATTGTCACATCATTAGGTTGCAGTTAATGCTTTGACTCAAAAAATAGTGATCATAACCCACAATCCTAGTTCCATATTTCCTGTAAATTTTTCTTATTAGTTTCTATCTAGTACTAATCCATAATCATCACAGGCTTTATTCCAGATCCTAATCACCATCTCCATCTTGCTTTGCTTAGGTATCCACTTTGCAACCCTTCCCTAGATATTTAAAGCCCTTCTTCTAAGTTGGAATTCCTCTAGTTCCTCTAGTCTTCCTCTAGATATCATATTAATGAGTTTCCATGACTTAATCATCTTATCCTAGAAACTTTGAAGCTTCCTCAAAAATAAGTCCCTTGTAGCGTCCACCATACAGCCTAGAATATATTTGCTTCAATAGGTTTTGGCTCCAGTAATATCAGAAGGAATGTTACTCTATTATCTTTAACTATCTACACTCACATACATCCTTTGATGTCAGAATTGCCTTTTTCCTTGGAGTAAAAACAGTCTAACCAAAAACATATTGGAGACTTGATCTGATTCTAAAATGCCAAAAAAATGGTGCCGTACCTCTTAGAATATATTTGTTGCTATGGTTAGATTGTAAAGATATGCTTCAACACTTGATTAAATCTCCAGTTGGCCTCTCATCTCCAAGCTCTTATCAACCATGTTCTCTAAAACGTTTTTAGGATCTCAGTACTGCTTTTCTATGTCTAGACCTATAAATCTCAACCTGAAAAACATCATTTACATCTCTTGTACTCTTTCATCCTCATCATCCCAAAAATGTCGCGTAACTCTTTGCCTTGGTCCTAGGTTTGTTGCTCGGGATTTCCTCCCTAAGACAAACCAATGGTTTATCCAAGATCCGCCGTACCGGTACCGGTCGGCGTACCGATGGCAGCCTGGACTAGTATGTACTGGCCCCGTATCGGTCCATACCGATACGGCAGTCGTACCGGCCGATTTTTCAATGAAAAGCTTCTGGTACCAAATCCCACGCTGATCCGGTACCGGTCCCTGCCCGGACCAGTTCGTACCGGCCCGTACTAGACGGTATGGGCCAGTACGGCATACCCTGGGTTTATCTTCAATACCCCACTTTAACCTCCAATGCTATAGAAGTTTTAGAATAATCCTGCCTGGAGCTTGATGCTAATAACATACCAATAGAATTTGTCTTATTTTATTTTTTAATTTACTGCAAGCATTTGATGATATTCCTTCTCAAGTCCTAAATTTTTTTCCCCACCTGGTGCAAACTCTGCTTTTTAACATTAAATCACTAACTAGTTGCTATGTGAGGAGGAATAAAGAACTTAGTTCCTGTCTATTTGCTATGTGAGGGGGAATAAAGAACGTACTTCCTATATGAGGCTAGACACTATCCATTAAAATCTGATGATGAACCTAGTCTATTAAAATAGGTCCTGGCCTGCAGAAAAAGTTCTTAATTTCTGTTTACCTATTTAAAACATTTAATCATGTAAGATTTATCCATCAAAATCTTATTCAATTTTTGAGCAAAAGCTTACTTGAATTTAATCAACATATATCCTATTGTATTTAGTATTTATGAGGGTCAGCTTTGATGCAACGGTGAAATTGCTCCATTGCGACCTAGGTATCATGGGTTCAAAATACGAAAATAGCCTCTTCCTATGTAGGGGTAAGGTTGTCTACATCTGACCCTCCCTAGACCTCGTAGTGGTAGGAGCCTCATGACTGGGCTGCCTTTTATATCCTGCTAGTATCTATATCTAAAATCCCAAAAGATCCCTAACTGTTGAATTCACTACATAGGCAACCAGAGCTGACACAGTACCTCCTCACCATTTTTTTTTTTTTTTACAGATAATCAACTTTCAACAAAAATCAACATTAAAAATGACTTGCTATCTAATGAATAGTTGCTCACATTTGACAGATAACTAAGACAACCAGGAAATCAGTTTGATGGTGTAATGAAAGAGGAACCTGCTCTGTTATGGTTTTGCAAGCAAGATCTAGTTCCTTTTGGATTGCATTCAGCTGTTCATATAAGACATCTCTCTCATGGAGTGTGCTTTCATGCTTGTTCAATTTAGAAGTTAGCACTGCTTCTTTCTCAGCAGCTGCCAATCGCATGCTTTCGATCTGAAAAGACAAGGACTCGTAAAACCACACAGTCCCAGTAACTGGTCAAAGCTACTCTTTTTGAAGCAAGAACTAGTTTTAAAATAAAAAGAATACCTTTTCCATGTATTTATTCTCGGCTGATAAAAGTTGTTGCTCAAGTTGTGAAATTTTTGATTGAATCAGAAATTTCTCAGCTAATTCTGCCTTGAGATTTTCCACATCGGCATTGAGAGAGACTTCCCTATCTTTCTGTGCATTCAATTGTTCCTCCAGTTGGACTATAATTGCTTCAAGTTCTTTCCTAGCATTTTGATACATTTCATTGAGCATGTTGTTTTCTTCCATAACAGAGGTTATCTGCAATAGCACATGTTACATTAATACATTTCTCCTGTCCTGTTGCTTTTGTACAAACACTTTATATGGTACAGCATGTTCTTAGGATAATATACCACGCTTCAATTACAATATTGACATGTTTGAGTCCATAAAGGATACAACATGAAAATTATGGATGTATATAATTACTCACCTGGGATTGGAGTTTCTCTTTCTCAGAATCAAATTGTTGCATCAGATCCTCTAATGTTTTCCTTGAAGAATGAAGCTGTAAAGATGTATCCGCTTTCTCTGCAATGGCTATGTTCAATGCTGTTTGCAGCTCATTCATTTTTGTCTCATATGTTGCCAGCTTCTGAGACAGACTCAGATTTGTACTTTCTAGACCTTCATTCTCAGATCTGAAATGATCAACCTTTCTTTGCATTTCCTCGGCAAGTCCTTCCACATTCTGTAACTTCAAGAGAGCCTCCTCCAGCTCAACCTTCTGATTTTCTGCAACAACAGCTGTTTCTCTGGCCTGTTCTTCAAAAGTTTTTAGCTGAGCTTCAAGTGCAAGCAGTTTTTCATTCAAGTTTCTGGCTTCAGAATCTCTCTGTGTGAACTTCTCAATTGCATCATGTAGTTGGACTTCAGTTTCTTTTATACGGGATTCAGTTGCTGATTGGAATTCCAAGCCTCTTGAATGTTCATCAGTTAATTTTGCTATGGTTTTCACATGAGAAGCCAGTTGTTCAGCAGTTGCCTCCTTCTCTGCATGTCTCAAATTCAACAACTCATGAAGTTCATTAACTTTGCACTGATGAGCTTCCAGGTCCTCCCTGAGCTTTGAGTTCATCCCAGATAACAATTCGTTCTCAGAAATTGACTGTTCAGCTTTCAGATCTGCTTCTGAGGCCTTCTGCTTGAGCTCCTGAACGGTAATCTCAAGAGCACCCAATTTTATGGCATTTGCCTCCAATTCTGCTTTTAACGATGCCACATTTTCAGCTGCCTCAGTAGCCTGAGCTTGATAAAATGCCACCTGCTCTTCATGAGACTTTAACTTTTCATTCAACTGTTTAGCTTCTGATTCCTTTTGCATAAAGCTTACAGCTGCTTCTTGAAGTTTTAATTCTGAGTCTTTGACCAAAGACTCATGTAATGATTCTAACTCCAAATTTCTTGCAATAGTTTGCTCTACTTCTTTATGTCGATGCTCTAACTTTTCTTCAGCAGATCTAAGCTTCCCCAGTATATCGTTCTCTCTAACACCTGAAGCCTCAAGCTCTTTCTTGACACTTTTAAGATTCTCTTCTATAGATTTCAACTCACTTTGCAAGACCACAATCAAATTTTCAGCTTCTAAGAGCTTTTTACCAGAAATGTTTGCCAAGTCTTCCAGATTCATCCTCTCTGCAGTAACGATGTTCAACATTTCTGTCAACTCTCTCTCCTTTTCATTTGCAGCTTGCAGCAAAGCTTCAAGACTTGCTGATTTTGTCTGGAATGCTTCCAGTTCTGCAGAAATCTCAGAAACCTTGCTACTGTACTGCTTTGATTCCACTTCAGCATCCCTACGTTTTGCCTCTGTGGTGCTCAGCAGTTGTTCTAGTTCCTGTGTTCGGTAGTTAGCAGCTTGCAACAATAGCTCTAATTCACCCACTTTCTTTGCACCATCCTCTGCTTTGGAATGAGATACATCAACCAAATCTTCCAGTTCGAGATTGCGCTGATATGCAGCAATAGCCTTATCCTCATGTTCTGCACATTTTTTGGCAAGATCCTTCAGCTCCTGTTCAAGCTGTGAGTTTCTTGAAGAAGAGTTGCTCAAAGATGATTCCATTTGACTGATCCTGTCTTCATATGCCTGGAAATGGCATCTTGACAGTGCACTTTCCTCCTCAGAATTTTTTAGCAAAGTGACGAGCTCTATCATTTTCTCACTGAGTTCTTTAATTTCTCTTTCTGCATCGATGATTTTCACTTCTGCAAGGTTTAATTGTTGCTCAAGCTCAATTTTCTGCTTCTCAGTAGATGCCAATCTCATTTCAGTGTCCCTCAGTTGTGCTTTCAGGCCCTCTTCAGTTGCATTTGATGCCTGTATTAAATCTTCAAGCTCACGGCTTCTTCGTGTTGCAGTCTCAGCAGCTATGCTGGACTCTTGATGGAGCCCTTTGAGAGATTTCAGCATTTGTTCGAGCTCCTCTTTATATGACAATGCCTGTGAGAGAAGTGAGTCTGTTCTAGTGAAATTCTGGTCGGCAAGATTCAACTTGGCCTCTAACCGGCCACAAGTTTCCTCTGTCGTTGACAATTTTGTGTTTAGGTCAGCCACCGCAATTTGAAGAGTATCCCTTTGACCTGTCAACTTAACCAATTCCTCTTGCAAAGCTAATATCTGCATGTTTTGGTTTTTTAAGCTAGATTCAACCATTTCCTTTTCCTTCATCTGCCCTCGAAGATTGAACTCCACTTCCTCCAAGTCCACAAGCTTTGCTTGGAGATCTTCTTTGGTGGCAGAGAGCAGACTTTCTAATTCAAGCACATTCTCCCTCATCTGGTGTTCAGAAGCCTTATGGAGGTTTATTTCTTGCGTCAGTTCATGAATAACAGCATCCCTAGAAACAAGCTTCTGCTCCAAATCTGTCACTTGTGGTTTTGAAAGTTCCAAACTTTCCTGAACCACTGAAAGCTCCAATGCGGTGCTTGTAAGCGCTTCTTCAACTTGCTGATTCTCTGCAATCTTATAGCGGAGTCCCTTCAGCTGTTCTTGCAAATTACCCATCTGGTCTTCCATCTCCTTCGCATTCAGTTTTGCTAGTTCCAGCATCTTCTCGAACTCTAAGGCTCTCTTTGATTCTAATTCTGCATATGTACTTCTCTCATTGCTAAGTTCCTCAAATTTATGCACCTCACCTGCTGACAACACCAACTCTGCTTCAAGCTCCTCCATCTTCTTTCTCGAGCTCTCCAGCTCAGCAGACAATCCATCGAATGCTTCCTTCACATCAACCAGCTCCTTTTGCTTCATATCTAGCGATCTCAATGCTTCTTGGAGTGACTCAAGCTGCAAATTATGCTTCTGTTCAGCTTCCAAAATTTGTTCTTTCATCCTCTTCCGGTCGAGTTCAAGTTCCTCACAATGCTGGTCCATTTTCTCTAATTTCCCATTTGTGAGGTCAACCTCAGATTTTAGCAAGGATTTTTCAGATTCCGAGCGCTGTAGTTCTTTAGTTACAGTTTCAAGCTGGAGCTCAAGTGCTCTTATTTTCTCTTCCATTGCTTGCAAATCCAGATTAGCACCACGCAGGGTTTCTTCTACTTCTGCTATTGGTTTAAGCAGGTGGGAGCTTTCTTTTACATTCTCTAATTTTATGAATTCCCCATCAGATGGAGTCTCTTCTTCTTCTTCTTTGTTTTCTCGTCTTCTTTGTTGGAGTGGATCACCATTGATTACACTTTCTCTTTCACCTTCAACTACCTGTATGAGATCTTTGTTGGAAATGACAAACAACATTATAACAATGTTTATTTATATGATTTTGTACAGTTGTATTCACGTTCAAATTAAATATTGTTAACACAGTTTAATGCAAGGTCCGCCGTACCGGTACCGGACAGCGTACCGGTGGCTGGCCGGACCGGTACCGTACCGGCCGGTACGCGGTGGTTTCAAAAACCACAGCGCGCTGTGGTTCTAAAAAAAAAAAATCGTACCGGTGCGAACTGGTTCGCACCGGTACCGGCCGGTACCAGCCGGTACGGGCTCCGAACCGGCCGGTACGGACCCGTACCGGCCGGTTCGGCTAAAAAACCAAAAAATACCGTTTTTTTAGTGGTTCCGGTACCGATCTAGGACCGGACCGGTACGTACCGGCCCGTACCAG